>JABACO010000001.1:22534540-22648604 GCA_013339895.1 Ephydatia muelleri | reverse complement strand
CACTCTCATGATGTCAAAACTACGCAATGATGCACACCCATGTCCCTCACATCAGGGGCTGCGAAAGGTATTTTAATGGGGGGGGGGGGGTGGGGGGGGGGGGGGGGGGGGGGGGGGGGGGGGGGGGGGGGGGGGGGGGGGGGGGTGGGGGGGGGGGGGGGGGGGGGGGGGGGGGGTAAGGACTTAAGGCTATGAATAATTAATTAATGGGCATGGTATACTACTATTGCGCATGCGAAATTAATTAAGGCTCTTTATTAATTTAATAGTGCAATTACACAGAGAATTACAGTCCGAATTTGTTCATCCTATTCTCTTTACCATGTACAAAAGAGTTAGCTATGGCTTTCAAGTCACGTTGGTCAAGTTCTTCCTTGTATGTCTATTCGCACGTGATTAAATGGTGATGCTAGAACGCAAGTAGCTTTTGATCTTCTCAGAGTGCTAAAGGATCGTTCGCTTGTCGCGTTAGTAAGCAGGAATTATGAGCAGCAATTTCACAAGCTTTAAGGCTTCTCTCATCAGCTCCACTCCTGGTCCAAGACTACGAAATATTCCAAAATATCAATGAAACGTGCTTTTCCCCTTTGTGGAGTTTAATTGTCCGTGCCAAAAATCCAATAAGCTTCGTCTGTTTCATCTTTTGTTCGCCGTCGTCCGATGGGAAAGTTTTGCGCTTCATTAATTCCAACACTACGCATTAATTGGATAATCACTTATTAAACTGGTTATATGACGTTTTAATAATGAATAACAATTCTGTCCAGAAAAGTTGGGGGGGGGGGTAAATCCCCTCCCCCCCCCCCCCCCCCCCCCCCCCCCCCCCCCCCCCCCCCCCGGTTCCGCCGCCGCTGCACATCATTGCAGTACCCCCAAACACCAACCCAGGCCCAGGAGCAAACCAAACCACCTCAAAAACAACCTCAACCACAATAGAAAACACCACGACCAAAAAACTGTTAAGGAGCATGCTTTAGCATGACCTGGCTTGCCTTTAGGTGTTAATTATACATGTGTTGGGCATGCATTTTCTAGAACTTTCTTTTGGCTATTTAAGCATTTCACTGTGTGTGCGATTCGGATATAGACGTCAGTGTGCATTCCTTTCGTGCTCTACTGTAGTTTGACATAGGCTGTATTACTTTGTATCGCTGTGATTTCCCTGTAATATTATATACTTTTGAGATCCTGAGTATTTTCTAACGAGAAACACAACAAAAACCGATACTGACAGTGCATACCAGTAGGACAAACATACTGACCCCATACCCACACAACAGATAATTTCAACAACGACAACAACATGACTGGATCCCTAGATATGACACCCACAACCAGCCACACTGCCCACAAACCGACATCCCAACAAAACAGAGCCATCTCCCAGTCTACACTAACCCCAGATACAAAGCCAACACCATTACAGGTGTGGGGGATCATGGGATCTCCCAGTGACTTCATAGGTGACTTGTACCCTGTGCTGTGAGACTCGGATATCATAATAATATGTATTGTAGTCGTTTGTATAGGTGTTAAGTTAATCCCACTGTTGTAAAGTGCCGGATGCTCTTGTACCCTTGCAGACTACTCGGTGTGTGCATGGAAAGACTATAAAAGGCAGTGTATGTGTTCAGTCTTGGTTCCTTGTTTTGATGCGATTGTGATCTATTCGTGTTAAGCTATATACCTCGGTTTAGCCTCGTTCCCAGGCCGTCAATTAAAGTTTGGGAAAAATGACGGCCTGGTACTCTTTGCCACTCTGTTAGTGCGCATACGCTAGCCATTACCTTCAACAGTGGTATTCGTATACTGTAGTAATTTTGATTGTAAACCTATCCGTAAACCATTTCGCGCTAGCAATGACAGAATTTCGTGAAGCGGTGGCCTATTCTCTTCTGTGTGTGAACCAACAGAACGTTGTATTGAAAGCGAAGCAGGAGGAGGCACGTTTTCATTTGTACAAAGGTCATGTCATGATGTGTTCACCGGTTGCCTACTGGTTGTGGGAACTCGATTTGCTTCCAACTGCCACTGCGAAGTGTAGCGAGCGCTAGTAATCTCACCACTCGTTTCCCTGATGGCTGACCAGGTGTCTGGGTTACAGAAGAAGGGTGTACCTGCTGCAATTCTCTCTGTAAACACTGGTAAGTTTTGATTTATAGGTCTCTCGACACCTGGAGCATTCTTAGCTAGCGAGCTACATAGATCTAAATGACTTGTCTGCCATCTTGTTACTGTAGGGGTGCAGAATGGTTGACGACACTTTTTTAGCTGAATCATGTCCTTTATATCATCACACATTATTCTCCCAACAAGCACTTCCATATCACGCTGGACGACCTTCATGTCTTCTAGGGATGGCAGAAAGCAGTCTACATTTGCTGATGTGAGGCTTTGTGTGGGTAACTCGGGCAGACTGGCAGGAGGTGGAGGTGGGATGCAAGCCTTGATTACCAGTAAGCTAAACATGTGTCTAAGCTGTCCATGGTGGTCACTCCTGATATCTCGTACATTGAACTGCTTGTCAACATTGTCGCCAACAAACTTAACGAAAGCCCCTTCACTTAGCCACTTATCCATCACTTTTGTATGCTCTTTGCTGATTTCATCCACTCGTTTGAGGATGGCATTGTAGCTGAGGGTGACATTGAGATGATTCAGCCTTGTCCAAGCCTGTAATTATATCAGTTATGCATGCATTTGTGTATGAACTATATTATCCTGTAGCATTCACACACACACACACACACACACACACACACACCACACACACACACACACACACACACACACACACACACACACACCACACACACACACACACACACACACACACACACACACACATGCACACACACGCACGCACACACACACACACACACACACACACACACACACACACACACACACACACACACACCTTCTTGTGAATTCTAGTGGAAAAGAGAGCACTGGATATGTAGGACTGCACTCCACACATTTGGATGTTCCGCTCCTTCAGCAGAATCGCCACAGCTGTGCACAAGCTTGGGTAATGTGAATCCCCTTTCTTGTGCTTGTTCCTCTGTTCTGAGCGTGTGACAATGGAATTGTGTATTATGTGGAATAGTGTGGGTGCCTTGAAATTGAGCTCAGAAATGGTCTCACTCCAGGAGAAGCTCTCAGCCTGCTCCAGGGACATTTGTCAGAACAGTGACACTGGCTGAGCTTTCTTTTTACACAACAAGGAACACTCACAGTTGACCATACTGGACACTTTGGACACAGCTTCTTGTCGAAGTAGAGGATTGGCAAAAAGAGCCCTGCAAATAGACTTCAAATTGCCGCCAGCCAGTGCCTTGGCAACCTTTTCAAACTCAGGACTCACATTTATCATCACTTCGGCTCCTTTTGTACGTGAGTACACTGAAATCTGTGTTGTTATGTGTGTTATGATTGTATTATGTTTATAACTTGCTTACTTTGACTGATGTAGGATCAGCTGTAGCATTTATCGTGCTGTTCTGACATGTTCCTGTCACTGAGCTTGCTCTACCTAAATGTAAGGCTGCATTTGCCTCGTGTAATACTTTCATGTACAGTTCTTACCCTCAGCAGGATTATGTGGAAGGTTTGAGACACCTACCACATCTATCCCTTGTTCACTGGGACCATCTGCTGTACTGCACTCTGTACAACTATCACTCAGTGGCATGGCTGTAACATCATATGTTGTGGTGACATTAATGAAACTAGCATTAATTCATGTTTCGTCTTACAGTTGTCACAATTAGGATAAGTAAGCCTTCTTCCGGGGTGTTCAGGAGTCAGCCGCTTAGCCACAGGTCTACACTGCCTAGTGTGCGGAGATGCCCCAGGGCCACTTGTATCCTTGGTTCTCTTGTTTGTGACCTGGACTTGTGAATCCATGGCACTACCAGTGGAAATAAGAGTGTCTTTGTTCTTTTCATAGCTAGCCCTGGCTGTTGTTCTAAAACACTCTCCTGACACAAGTTTGTGTTTGCAAGACCTGCATATGAATCTAGACAAACCATCGTCTGGAGCCACTGGGACATCTGCAACCTTGCTGAGCCTGTTTGCAAGATCTGATGCCAATGATTCCCTTGAGAAGAGTGCAATAAAATGTGTAGGAGACAAAGCATTGCCACAAATCCTGCAAGACTTTGACGTCGTTGCAATACTACGATATGTATTTTGTGCACGTGCGCGATGTGTTTTAATTGAAAAAGTTGAACGAGGCAGACCGGTAATGAGTTAGTTTACGGACAGGTTTACAATCAAAATTACTACAGTATACGAATACCACTGTTGAAGGTAATGGCTAGCGCATGCGCACTAACAGAGTGGCAAAGAGTACCAGGCCGTCATTTTTCCCAAACTTTAATTGACGGCCTGGGAACGAGGCTAACCTCGGTTGTGCAATACCGTTCGGCGAGCGCTTACTTTGACTTCAGTGATCCTTCACATTTGGTGGCAGCGGCGGGATTCATCGGCGACAGTTGTTCGGCGAGACCCAGTGCAAGTTATCTCGTAATACTCACGTTTGTTGTGTATGACCACTAGGTCGGGGGCGTAATTATAAAGCTGTGAGACAATGTGTGACGAAGGGATAGCAGACCTGATGAAAGTGCTAATCGAGGACAGGAAGTCCCGAGACGCTCGGTTTGAAGAGGAGAGGAAGAGGCAGCTACAAGCGGCGGAGTTGGAGAAGGCTCAGATGCGCGAGCAAATGGAGATGCTGCGGAAGTTGGTAGAGGATTCGCGACGCACGGAGGAAACAAGGACCCCTGCTGGACGAGTGGGTAAGGAAGGTGAGGCCAAACTAGTGAAGTTGTCGGAGCAGGATGATATACACAGTGCAAAAAGTTAGATATACGATACGGTATATTTTTGGTTATATTTGAGAATACGCCAAAATATACGCCTGAGTACTATATTGAATTATAAGACGGCGTTTAATTCAAGAATCCGCAAGTGTTAAATACGTCACTGTTTATATAGGCACAATTAAGTGCACAAAATATACCCCCGTAAGTATATTTATATCATACCACCGTGTATATTCAAGTTTCACATATTCTGTGTGTATATTTGTCTGCGAGTTATCAATTCCTGTATAAGCGTTCATAAGCATCTAATTACTAAGGAGCTGGCGCTTGCCTTTAGTACTTAGCATGCGACAGTCAGTACAAACCGAACTTGACACGCTCAATGCCGAAGTCGGAATTCGATACTGATGGACATCTGCCTGTGTGTATATGTGTGTGTGGACATCTGTCTGTGTGGGACATCTGTCTGTGTGTGTGTGTCTGTGCATATGCGTGTGTGTGGACATCTGTCTGTGTATACGTGTGTGTGGACAGATCTGTCTGTATGCGTGTGTGTGGACATCTGTCTGTATGCGTGTGTGTGGACATTTGTCTGTATGCGTGTGTGTGGACATCGATCTGTCATGTGTGTACGTGCGACTGAGCATGTGTCCGTCTGTGTGTTGTGTGTTTATGCGTGTGCGTGGACATGTGTGTCCGCGAGCGTGTGGACATGTACGTGCAAGTGTGTGTCATTACAATTTTGAAATGTTAATGTGTACCATTTTTATTCTTACCATTATTGTTCAATTTGAAATGGATATACAGTACATAATGATATGGAAAGTATGGTATAGAGGTTGTGCAATAGCGTCATAAATCGTCATCAATAGCAACCTTTGCTAAGCGCCATTTTGAGTGTCAAAAGCACACACGTAATAAAGTGATTGGAGGTTCCTGACTAACCGTTTGAGCCATTTCGTGTGATTAAATGCAGCTAGAAAGTACGGCCAAATACTGTGAGTATTACTATTAGCTTCATGACACTGCCAAACAGCGTTACAAGGTAAAATTGGAGCTGGTTGGTGCGCTTGAAGACCCGTATGTTGCGTATGAGAGAGGCATTGTTAGTGTAGATTGGAATAATTGGCCTCAGGTTCCGATAGCTGTAGCAAAGACTCTGCAGCGCATCAATTTTTTTTTTAAAATCAACTTCCTTTTTATCACCTCCAATGTTCTGTGGAATCTGTTCATATCATGCACACGCTTCCTCTTTAAAGGGCTCTTCATGTGCTCGAATAAGGAAGGAACATAATCAGGGGATAGGAGGTTGTTGCTCTATTCCCCCGAAACGAAGTGTACGCTACATATCCACGAGTACTCATTTGGAATCCAATCTTTGCGCCGGCCCCACTGCTGCTATCCACTGGGACTTACGTTCTTCATCTTGAGGAAAATGAACGCCCGAACCTTTAATGAAACGATTACTGCATCCAACTGCACAACAAGCCTTGCCCATACAATTGCTTTTGACACTCAAAATGGCGGTTAACACAAATAACGTCACTTCGCTCCGCCCATTGCACAACCTCTATTGTTTTTTACAATTTCACGCAGACTTGTAAATGTTGTAACATTGAAGATTTCTGCCAGTTCAAGAAATAGGTGATAGTCTTACTTGTCAATAGGTTAGTGCTGTTATCGTTGTTATTTACTATTTATAACCAAATTTTAAAGTGCACCAATTAGAGTATGCCATTGCACGTGATGGCTAATTTTGGCGGGTTCCTGTGTGAGTGCATGGCCTGGAAAGGTACGTGACTTTGCTTATCACGTTTGTGTTATTTTGGGGATGCGTTTGTGATGTAGTACATCAGCCTCATCAACCTGCTGAAAGCAAGCCTAGTATACGCTAAGCGACTCTGAACAATTTGTGTGCAATGCACTTTATTGGGGTTGGTTATTACAAGTGGCCGATTCTGCTGAGGTAAGTTACACAGTGGCAAGTATGACCATTTCAATTGATGCCAAATGTTATTGTTCTCGTCTTTATCAGGTCACATAGTACGTGGGGACCGCTGTCTCAAGGACTATGGGTTTCGGCTATCACAAGCGCGGGTCGATTCTGCTGAGGTAAGTACGCAATGGCTTTGCTAACTTCATTTTGCTTTTCTGCAGTGTTTCTATTCGAACTGGTAAGTATGCTGGGGCACTAAAATGTATTTTTCTTTTGTGCGCATTTGGTTAGTCAGCACCAACAAGTCCATCACTAGAGGTAAGTATGGCCATTTCAATTGGCGCCAAATGTTATTATATTCTCGTCTTTATCAGGTCACACTAAGTTAGTACTTGGGAACCGCTGTCTTAAGGCACTATGGTGTTTGAATATTTGTGTTTGGTGTTGTACCACTTATATGTGCGAAGAAAAGTTTTATAAACCAAGCAGATGCAAAGGGGGAGTGGGGGGGGGGGGGGGGGGGGGGGGCGGAGGACTGGTTTACGGAAGGTCAAAGCCCAAATTACGATAGTGCGCGGTTCACCAACCGTGTAACATTAATGAAATTCAAAGGTTGCTAAGATACCAGAAACCGCACGTGACTGACAATATTTCCGCATTTGCTTATAATGTTCAATACGCAGACAGCTTTTATTACTGCTTATATTCGAATATACGTTATAATATACAGTGTCGCATAACAAACTTTTTGCACTGTGATAGAAGCCTACTTGACAACGTTTGAACGAGGGATGCGGTGTATGAAATTAAGGAGGAACGATGGGCTGTAAAAGCTTGCTCCGTATACTTGACGGGCAAGGCTCAGCTGGCCTTTGCGGCCATGAGAGCTGAGGATACGGGCAGCTATCGTTGCCTGATAGACGCCATCCTACGCCGTTACGACATCTCCGAAGAAACGTATCGGCGGAGATTTCGAGAGGCAGTGAAAAAGGAGGAAGAAACTGTGAGTGAGTTGACAGTGAGATTGAATGATCTCTTACAGAAATGGACTAAAGAGTGCAAGACGGTAGAAGACATTCGAGATATGATGGTCCAGGAGCAGCTACTAGACGCGCTACCACGAGAGCTTAAAATTTGGGTCGCGGAAAGAAAGCCCATGCCCAAGAGGTCTAAAGAAACTGCGGAGCTGGCAGATAATTACTTGCGGGCTCGGAAGCATGAGCATCGCACGGAACCGTCTGGTAGTCGCTAGGATAAGGGATCATCATGGAGCAAGGGTACAAGGGATGCACGAGACGCTCCCAAGGTACCAAGTGGACGGGAGACGCTATGCGGACTAGCGCCTAGACTTCCACACTTCCGGCTGAATATCTTCTACAGTTTTGCCTGTAGAAGATATTCAGCCGGAAGTGTGGAATATGGGAGAGGAGCTAGACGGATCGATATTTATTGGAGGAAGAGAGAGGCCGCTATTAAGTAGGAGCCAAAAGAGAGACGGAAGAACGCAGAGGGTATGTGCAGAACCGTCAACAGGAGTTCAGGTTTCGATGTCCGCTGAGGAGTTGAGAAGGCTCTAAGAAACGGATCGGACACTGGAGATTATTCGGAGAGCAGTCCTAAAGCAACAAAGTGAGAATGGGGTTAGCTTTGTTGAGAAAGAGGGGCTTATTTATCGTGTTGTGAGGGCACCGTTGAGTCGGGATGGGGGAGAGCTGTATACCCGAGAACAGCTCGTGTTGCCGGTGCAGTGTAGGGGAATGGTTATGGAGTTGGTGCATAGCATTCCTCTAGCTGGTCACTTGGGAAAGCACAAGACTACGGACCGAGTGCAGCAGCGATTCTACTGGCCCACATTGCGCAAGGATGTGGCTGACTACTGCAGAAGATGCGAGGCATGTCAGAAAACATCGCGGGTCAAACCTCGTCACGCGCCATTGATATATCATGGATGAGCCATTTCAGAAGATCGCGATGGATATAGTTGGACCTTTACCGCGAAGCAGCTCTGGGAATCGGTACGTGCTGGTCATTTGTGACTATGCCACCAGGTATCCCGAGGCAGTGCCGATGAGAGCGGTTGACGCAGAAAGTGTATCCGAAGAGCTGGTGAAGATGTTTGCACGGGTCGGCATCCCTGGCGAAATACTTACCGATCAAGGCTCGAATTTTACCAGTCAACTGCTAACTGAGATGTACCGTTTACTTCATATCCGACCAATTCGTACAACTCCGTATCGGATGGCTTGGTCCAACGATTCAACCAGACGCTGAAGTCTATGCTGAGGAAATTCGCCACGCAGAAGGAAAAGGACTGGGATAAGTTGATCCCATACAGTCACAGTGTATGTTTTATTTGCATATCTACCGGATTCTCTCCGTTTTAGTTACTATACGGTCGGGAGGTGCGCGGGCCTCTGTATGTGTTGCAAGAGTCGTGGGTAGCTCGAGAAAGAAATACTGAGAGCGTCGTATCTCACGTCCTGGCAATCAGGGAGAGGATGGAGCAGATGTCTAGCTTGGTCAAGGAGAGTCTCGAGAAAGCGCAACAGTCACAGAAGGCCTGGTATGATCAGACTACACGCGACAGGACCCTCAATGAAGGTGATATGGTGCTAGTACTATTGCCCACATCTTCCAATACCCTTATAGCCCAGTGGCAAGGGCCTTACAAGGTTACCAAGCAGGTGAGGAAAAGAATTATTTAATCGACATGCACGATCGTCGGAAGAGGAAAAGGCTGTTCCATACTAGTCTCGTACCCAGACCCAACTGTACGTAACGATGATCATCGCTTACAGTATGACATCATGTACGTGATGTCATACTGTAAGCGATGATCATCGTTACGTACAGTTGGGTCTGGGTACGAGACTAGTTCCATATTCCTTCCCAGTACAGCAGTTAGCACCAGTTACTGGTCCGAGAGCGGAACAGACGTGCACGAGGACGACGAAATTCCTGTCTGGAAGGAGGAGAGTGTTGGTGTAGTACACCATGGACCTCAGCTCACCGAACAACAGAGGACAGATTTGGCAGACTGAAGAGGGAGTTTGCACAGGTGCTTGCAAACACACCAGGAAGAACCCAGTTCGCAGAACATTGTATTGAGACAGGGTCGGCACGCCCCGTGCGACTTCCTGCATATCGAATTCCCCATGCCGATAGAGAAACTGTCCGACAGGAGATTGAAGAAATGCTCGAAGAGGGGATCCTTGTGCATTCTAACAGTGAGTGGAGTTCACCCATAGTCCTGGTGGGAAAGAAGGATGGATCGTTGCGTCTGTGTGTGGACTACCGGAGGCTGAATAGTTTGTCTGAGGCGGACGCGTATCCGATGCCCCGAATTGACGAGATGCTAGAACAGCTGGGCACTGCGCGATTCATCTCAACACTTGATCTCACCCGGGGGTACTGGCAAGTACCGGTAGCAAAGGAAGCGCGCCACAAGACGGCTTTTGTTACTCCTTTCGGACTGTACCACTTCAATGTGATGCCCTTTGGACTTCAAGGAGCCCCCTGCTATACTTTCCAGAGGCTAATGGAAGGAGTCATACGAGGTTTGGAGGGGAGATGTGCAGCCTATTTAGAAACGATCTAATTATTTTTAGTCACTCGTGGGCAGAACATTTAGGGCATATCCGTGAAGTGCTAAGCAGACTTCAGCTGACAGCAAAACCGTCCAAGTGCCATTTTGGGATGCTGGAGTGCACGTACCTGGTCATGTGTTAGGAAAGAGATTTGTCCAGCCGGAGCCCTCAAAGGTTCAAGCTGTGATGAATTTCCCGCGATCCCGAGTACGAAGACGCAGGTACGCGGATTTCTGGGGCTAACAGGTTACTATACCGTCGATTCATTCCGAACTACGCTGCTATGGTCGCAATACTGACAGACCTGACGAAGGAATCAGCCTCTGTACAGGTGCATGTGTTTGAAGAGCTAAAACGAATACTGTGCTGTTCCCCAGTACTCCGCAGTCCAGACTTCAAGAAGCCATTTGTGCTCCAGACGGACGCCTCGGATCGTGAAGTCGGAGCTATGCTTAGTCAAAAGAACGAGGCATGCAGGAGATGACAATCCAATTGCATACTTCAGTAAGAAGCTGCAGCCACGTTAGGAACGGTATTCCACCATAGAAAAAGAATGCTTGGCGATAAAGCTAGCGATGCAGGCCTTCCGAACTTATCTAATTGGTAGACATTTCATCGTGGAAACCGATCATCGTTCTCTAGTTTGGATGGATAAACTCAAGGACAGTAATTCCCGGTTGACTCGTTGGAGCTTATCAATGCAACCCTTCAATTTCACTGTTGTACATCGAGCCGGCCAAGCCAATGGGAATGCCGATGCGTTGTCCAGGGCACCAGGGTCGAGTTGTGCATCAAACAAGTTTGCTGCCGGAGAGGAAGGGAAGGATATGGGGGATCATGGGATCTCCCAGTGACTTCATAGGTCTGACTTGTACCCTGTGCTGTGAGACTCGGATATCATAATAATATGTATTGTAGTCGCTTGTATAGGTGTTAAGTTAATCCCATTGTAGTCCTGTTGTAAAGTGCCGGATGCTCTTGTACCTTTGCAGCTACTCGGGGTTCATGCTGTGCGCATGGAAAGACTATAAGGCACAGTGTAAGTGTTCAGTCTTGGTTTCTTGTTTTGATGCGATTGTGATCTATTCGTGTTTAAGCTATACCTCGGTTGTGCTATACCTTTCGGCGAGCGCAAGCCTTACGTTGACCTCAGTGATCCTTCACAACAGGCAATACCAATCCAACAGAAAGTGAATACAATTTTTCCCCAAGGTAGACATGGTATCCAAACCAAACATGGGAAACAAACTACTATGCCCCTGAGCACCATACATCAAGGCAGTGGTGACATCAATAACCATATCATAACCTTTTTAAAGGCCCCATACCAAAAGATGTTTACAACTAATAGTAAAAACAAAAAACGCATGCTTAAAAAAAGGCGTACTCGGTTTCCATTAATCAGACCCCCCCCCCCCCCCCCCCCCCCCCCCCCCTCAATCACATAACTGTCACGCACGGCTTTCCAGTGATATTAATTATGGCATTGGTGGGTCATGCCATCGTTCACCAGGGCCATTGCAAAGTAGCACAATAACTTATCGGTAACATCCAATCCCATTCGCATTATGGTTTATACTCATGCTATGACAGTTGTAATACAACACACAACATACGAATATAACCTACTCTAGCTCTTTCAGATTTGATAAAGAAGAACTTGCTGCACGCAATGTTGACAATGCATTACAACCAAGGTTGTTCCCAGATAGGCTGAAAATATGAGCACCTTCCATTGTTCAGAGTAGAATACAAATGATGCACACTACCTACTTCAGAGATTCTTGATGAGGAGTCTCTCCCAGCAAAGCCATAAGATTCAAACTGCATATTAGAAATAAGAAGAGGACATTTCTAAAGTAACCATAACAACACATTCAGGTTAAAGATGAGGTCATCATCATTGCTACATGATAACATGAGATTGTATAATTAATTGTGGGAAATCTAACACTGCGCTCGCGTGGTACCGACCATATCATTGGCCCTGCTCCAGGGATCGTGGTTAGCATTGTAGCACCATTTTTGGGGGTGTGGTGAGATGGCACCCCCCAGTTGTACAATGCCCCAAGCAATAGGCAGAGAGGTCTTGTCCCTTTGGATGTACCGCGGCAACGTGGCACTGTACCAGCATCTGAGTGTTTGGATCGTTGAATTCTCGATTCCAGCCAATGCACTGCTGACAAATGCAACTCGATGGGTTTGGGGGGTCAAGCCATCGTTTGTCAGGGCCGTAGCAAAGTAGCACAATAACTTAACAGAGCTGTAGCCAACTATACGGCCTATACGACCAATTACAGGTTTTTGGCCAGAGCGTATGTTAGTAGTTGAGAAAAATGAATAATCGATTTGTCATTGTGACGTGTGATAGCGGCTTGGTATGCGCTAGATATAGTTGCAAAGCTTCTGTGCCTCTGCCCCAGGCCCTGACTGAGGAGCTTAAAGCGCCTCCTCCCATACCCCCTAGCTGGAGCAGGAGGGGTATTGATAAGCAGGGCCGTAGGAACGAAAATAAAAAAGTGTATGGCTAATTGATAATGAAACGATGAGGGCGTGGCCAATATCCTACACTTGGATGTAGTTGGGGTGGATGCGCCGTAACATCCTATTCCATTTTAATTTTGCACTACGGCACAGCACACATTGTATGGTTACTTGGTTAGACCGATGACGGCTGATATCTGCTTCAAATTGTAACACGATCGTGTATTTGAGAACGCGCTCAAATCAATCAGCATCAGTGCGAAATGGCCTATTGAGTTGACAACGGGCCACACTAGTACCAGACGTATTTAGTGCAACACTAGGTACATCACACGTAAACACACCATCCATAAACATAGAGTAGAACACAAATGATACACACTGCTAGCAGAGATAAAATATAGAGGGATTGGAAGCTAGATAATTAACACCTAATTAACACGGGCAATCCTAGCTGAGGGTATAGAATCCATACAAGTTAAGACATACTCTGGATCTAAGTATTCAGTTTTTTTCTCAGTGCCTTGGCCTTCTGCAGGTTCTTCTTTTGCGGTGATTTGTAACTTTCTATCCATGCTGTGGCTTGTGGGAAACCTCGGATGCAAACCCACGCGTCAACAATAATGTAAACGGGTTGATGGAAGCTATAACCCATGGTGAAGGGAGAGTTATCTTCAACAGATGAGCATCAAGAAGCTCTGATGTTAACTACGTGCCATATTTGAAAGCAGAAAGGGGAAAGGAAACTAAGGCATTCAACAATTCTGATGAGTTGCAATTACACAGTAAAGTATTGTGTGCCCTGAAGCGTCTTCCTTCTAAATATTCCAGAACGCCAGATGGTTTTCCTGCTGGATTTTTAAAATCAGTTGCTTCTGCCATTGCCTTTCAGGCTTTTTACAATGTCTATGGACTGCGTGTATACCTCTGGGTTGGAAACAGGCAATTGTTTGTCCCATTTTCAAAAAAGGTTCCCGTAAATCACCTAGCAATTATCGTCCGGTTTCTCTTACCAGTGTTTGTTGCAAAGTAATGGAGTCTATTGTGTATAAATCAATGGTACTCTTTCTTTGTTCTAACAGCCTTATCTCCAAAGATCAGTTTGACTTTCTTGCCAGGCGTTCTACTTGTACCCAATTGCTAATCACACTTAATGAATGGACTCTCCTTACTGATATTCGTTCTAAAATTGATTCTGTGTATATAGACTTTGCTAAAGCCTTTGATTCTATCTCTCATACAAAGCTGCTGTATAATGTAGAGAGCTATGGGTCTTGGTGAGGTGATTATCTTCATTTCTTATGAATCGTTCTCAGCAAGTCATATTGGTCAGTCTTTATCTTCTTCCCTACCTGTTACCAGTGGTGTTCCTCAGGAATCAGTGCTTGGACCTCTATTATTTATATCAATGACCTTCCTGATTGTTTCGTGCCACCAGTTCAAGCTAAAATATTTGCAGATGATACCAAACTCTACGCTACTCACTCTTCTGATTCATCCTCACCGAATTTTTGTATGTGGACTGAAACATGGCAGCTTAATATTGCTTTTCAGAAGTGCAGTGTAATATCCTTTGGTCATAACTCTGCAAGAAATTCTTACTCCCTGGATGGTGTACTGCTAAATAGGGTTTTTTATATTTGTGACTTAGGTGTTCATATTACATCTGATTTTAAACCCAGCTTACATTGTGCATCAATTGCTGCAAAGACTTTCCAAAGGTGTTCACTTCTGCTTAAAGGTCTTCAAACGCTTAATATTTCAACGCTTTGTAGAGTATTCATTCATATGTGAGACCAATTCTCGAATACAATACTCCAGTGTGGAATCCGTGGCTCATACAAGACACTAAATGTGTTGAAAGAATTCAACGCTTTTTCACCAGAGCTCTTTTTATACAAGTAAAGCTGTTACTATGAGCTATACTGATCGTCTTGCTAATTTAGGTCTTCATTCATTGGAATATCGTACAGATTATTTTGACCTTGTTATGTGTTTCAAGATTGTGAAAAACCTTGTTGGCATTGATACATCGGCTTTCTTTCATATCAATTTGTCACCATACAGTACAAGAGGGAACTCAATCAAACTTAGTCCTTTGTCATCACCTCACCATAATTTTCGCTCAAACTTTTTCTGAATCAGAGTTATACACATTTGGAATTCATTACCAGACTATGTGGTTACTGCATCCTCCGGAAAAATATTTAGGTCTAAACTCAGCAACGTAGACTTGTCTCCATTTTGTAAATGTTACCCATTTTAGGACCGGCAGTATATTAGTGCATATTCATTTATGCCATTACTTGCCATTGTGTGATAAATGTGCACATGAATCATTATCAATACAGCAGAGAATACAAGAATGCATGAATACATATACCCATGACAAATACATATAGAGTAACTAAAACAAATTGCATGCTCTGCTTAGGAGAGCTCTGGTATTGCACCTCACCAGGGTTACGTTTAGCCTCCCATACAAGAGCTTTGACTTCTGGTGTCCTATGCCAAAGGACAGGCGTGAGGCCAAATGGGAAAAAGCCTGCTTGGCTTCAAAACCCCAGTTCCCATAGCTCTCCACAGCAAGAGGGATGCATTTCCATCCAAGGGTATCACACTTGGGGTCATTCGCCTGGTGCTTCCTCTGCTCTGCCAGTAGTGCAGCTGTTCCTGCAGTAACACTTGATTAAGAGAAGACGTCACTGTTACATCAAAAGCGGCAGAGCTTCCACCTATCCAATTGTTCACTAGGGCATCCGCAGGATGAGACCTAGAAAGGTCAGGGGTAAGTGGCACTACCTGCCTCGATCCTCACTCCAAGGTTTGCCTTGTGGCAAATATCTACAAAGACATCTCGCAGCTGGTTGTGTTGGAGAACCACATCACCACCTCGTCTGCATGACAGTGCATGATGCCCCAGGGGGTCCAAAGCTAATTCGGGACATAGCAGACAGCAGGAGGCTTTTGTTGTTTCTAAACCCAGCCACCATGAAATAGCTGTGCGGAATTCTCTAGGGTCAAAATGCAGGCCGAGCTCACCCGAAGGAAGGACTGAAACCCATGAAGTGGCCAAGGAAGCAGAGGCAGAGAGGAGGCGAGCTTTGTTTGCTGGAGAAGCTGAGTCGTACAATCTACTGTGAGTCAAGCTATCCAGCTTATGGGAGAGAGATCTCTGCGAGGGAGGAGACTCAATGGCAGACTCTGGAGAGATGGCATCTGAGGTAGAGACTAAGCTATTGAAGGTATTAACCGCATGAATCAGATGATGGTTATCTGCAGTGGCAAAGCCAGATGAACAAAAGGATGCAATGAAGGCAGCACTTGAGTGGTGAGAGAGTGAGCGAAGGCCGAAAACTCCAAACCTTAGGCTCAGTTGGGATTGGCACCAGGCGGCCTCAAGATAAGCACTTGGAGAAGCAACTCCTTAAATCCAAGTCAAGTATCTTCAGAGAATCAGCAGCCAACGCTAGGGGGGGGGGGGGGGGGGGGGGGGGGGTGTTGATCTGGCTAAATGCACCATATTACAAAAACCACTGCAAAGCTGTAGCAAATTAAAGGCTACCTGTGGGTCAATATCTGAAACATCTTTCAACATAGATAGCACTTTGTCAATTTTGCTTCGCGGTATAGAACCCAGTGCAGAAAAGATAGTCCCAATAGGAGTACCAAGAATGTATAGGTGTGGTACATGTGAAGCTTTCATAAGGAGGGAACATGGAAATATCGCTGCGGCTAAATAGTTCACATTTGGATAAATTGATGAAAATACCCAGTGGTGGACCAAGGTCTTCAATAATGGAGAGTGCTCGCAGAACAGCTTGTCTGGGGCCAGCCAGCACCCGATCATCCAAGTACCATGCCTGAAGGATGAGATGAAGGCAGTCATCATCTGCATCGATGGCGTCAATGACCTTGTGCAGAACCAAAGCGAAAAACAAAGGGCCTAATGGATCTCCCTGCTGCACACCTGCCTCAGAAGTGAGATGTCCTAGGGGGTGCCACAAATAAGGGTGTGAACCGTAACACCACCTTGCCCATGGAAGGAGTTCTGGGAAAAATGTGGAGCATTCAGATAGAAGAGCCTGCCTGGAAATAAGGTTGAAAGCATTTCTCATATCTACTTTCAGGACGATGAAATCTTCATCATCCCAGTGTTCTTCAATGCACTTTCGAAGGCCGTGTACCACTTTTTCGGTGCCATGTGAACAGGCTACACCAAACTGATGGGGCTCAAAACAACTGGACACTTTATCTTTCACTAAAGAGCACAAGCACTTCCTGTTAGCCTTCTGAGAGTTTCCCCAACAGAAATAGGCCTGATATCAGGTGGAGAGCCATCTTTAAACTTGTTCGAAGCAGTGAGGCTTCCGCCTGCTAGAAACCTGGCAACTACAATGGAGCTTTGTCTGCTGCAAGGAGGTTGACAATATCCCTCAGGGATGAGCCAATGGAAATTGGAAGAGGGATTTGTGCAGCATCAATTAGATGCTGTACCCTGAGGCCTGAGGGACCAGCAGCAGTGCCCTTTGGGAAGGAGAAAAGGATGGGTAGGATTTTGAAATCAGGATCTAGAGAGAGTGGAGTGCAAGGAACATCTGGAGGAGTGGGTAGAGGAGCACTAGGGTGTTTTGATTTGAGCAGCTCCCAGGTAGAATTATTGAGGGGAGCAAGCCTATCAGATAAAAGTATTCTGCAGGCTTTTCCATGCAAACCGATCTTTGCTAAGGATTTAACCGAATCTGACAGGCTCTTAGAGTTCCTATGCTTCTGCTGTGATGGGATTTACGGACATTGGACCCTACAAGGTTCCAGAGGGTACTAAACTCATTCTTTGCCCAAAGATCACACAAGACTTTGATTGGGGTGTGCTTGAAGTGGCGGCCTTTACTTTTTAGGGAGGGAAGAACACACTTTGGTAACATGAAGAGCTTCAACCAAGCCTCTTCTGAGTTTTCATCTAAGACAGACCTTAAGGTAGATGAAAGTGCTCTTGCAAAACTGGGTCTTGCCCTTTTAGGGACAAACCGTAATGTTGGGTTTAAGCTGGCAAACATCTGCAAAAGTGGGCAGATCAGGCACAAATGCTGACGCTGACTGTGTGTCATCATTCTGGGCTGAAGATATGGGGGGAGGAACCTTGCACTGTCTAGAATGTGAAGCTACCCTCGAGTTCGCCACCAATTGTGAACAATGTGGGCAGATGAACAGATCTTGTTCAAACAACCACGTCTGTGGGACCCCTCCAGGGAACAAACCTTGGGCATGCAGGGACATGTGAGATCGCAACATGGATGGAGCTATTCGCTCTGGGCATTCGGAAACCGGGCACCGCTTCCGGAAAGAGCAACTAGTTTGGTGACCCGCGGATGACGTTGAAGGTATATCATGCGGTGCCAAAGGTTCCTGATGTGGTGGCGACGACAGCTGCTGAGGTGCTGCAGGCAGCTGCTGAGATGCTGCAGGCAGCTGCTGCAAATTTGGAGGGACTCTGTGTGTTGTATTACTACGTAGAGGAAAGGGAGGCTGCGATGACGGTGGAGCCATATACATACGTGTGGAATGAGGCGTCTGCGGTGGCTGCGGTGTACATTATTATTATTATTGATTTTGATTCATACATATATACATAAGAATACACGAATGGAAATTATTATTGATATGCTGCTACCTACAGTACTTTAACAGTTTACAGAGAGCGGGATAGGATGGCTCGGGAATTCGCTCTCACAAGGGCCAAACTGAGTCTTCCAAAGATTTCATTTACTCACGAGTGATTTGGGACGTCCCTGCCTGGTGGACAAACGGGTGGCAAGTCTTGAAAAAGCTTGAAAAGCCTCAGTACCCCAACATCCGCACGTCTCCACCACAAGAGGGATACATGCCCAGCCTAGATCCCTGCACCTTTCGTCATTCACTCAGTGCTTGCGGATCTGGGCAGCCAAGGCAGCTGAACCTGCTGTCACACACGCGTCTTGAAAAATTTGTGCATTTAGCGTTGATGTGACAGACAGGTCAAAAGCTGCTGGCTTACCCAGGACCCAGTTTGGAACTAGAACATCAGCTGGACGAGTACGATCCCTAGACCACCCACCCATCTCTAGTTGTGGAGCAAGACACACAGAGTGACAAAAATCATCGAAGATGTCTCTCAACCTGTTGTGACGTGAGACAACATCACCCCCCAAATTGCAACACAAAGCATGATGGCCATAAGCATCCAAGGCAGCATTACATTGAGGGCAACTTTGACCTTGAGCAACTGGGACACCGAGCTACCATTTTATCGCCACCTGAAATTCAGAAGGCTCCAAGTGAAGGCCCATGCTATAGGGGATGGAGTAACTGATAGCCAAGCTGAGGCATGGAGTGATGAAATGGATAGTAGACGAGCCCTGTCGATTGGAGTGGAGTTATCAAATAGTTTCTTGAACTGACAATCCTCAATTTTGTTTGACAGGAACTTCTGAGGGAGTGTGAAACAGCTGTTGTCAATAGAATCGGGAGTAAGTGAGTCAGGGGGATCAACAAGTGTTATAAAGGTCTATAGAGTGGTGCAAGTACCTACAAACCTCACAAGATAAGCCTGAACTGACAGCTGAGGCTAAATATGCAGCAGGAGAGTGATAGGAGACATGATGCAAGCCTAAACCACCCCGACTTAGACTAAGTTGTGCTTGCTGCCACGTGAAGTCAGGAGTGTCTACTGCAGTACACTCTGCAAAACACTGCCGCATCTCATCATCAAACAGACTGAGGGCATCACCAGCTAAAGAAGGTGGGATAGTTCTGGCCAAGTGTATCAGTCTACAAAACCCTCCACATTGACGGAGTAGAAGCATGGCTACATGAGGATCTGAAGAACCTACCTGGGCTAACTGCTGGAGCAACTTGGAAGCGTCTGTACGTTTTTGAGCAATATACTTGGCACAAAACAAAAATCTCCTATTGGAGCCCCTAGTATATTGAAATGAGGCACATTGGATTTTTTTCATTTCATCTATTATTATTATTAAGTGCTGGGACAGGAGTCGGGGCATTATCTTTGATCGGGGAGACTACTGAAAGCCCTGAAGACACATGAATCACCAGCGCTTGCCGCGGAAGAGACACCCCAGACTTAGAACACCACCCTTACTGCATTCCGCGCATTTACGACGGCGACCAAGGCGAAATTTTCTTCCCATAGCGCACCTTTGGAAGAGCGTGGACAGCGCAAATATAGCTTGTTAGTGGTCAAAATACGCCTAGCCACACTACCGGTCTTTCTTATAACCCACCTTTCAAGTGTTTAGGTCCTCCAGAAACAACGCAAAAGGTACAGCAAATGAGGACCCTCAAAATGGTATAACTACCCTTCCGTTCAACCGGTGACGCTCAAACAATCACTATGCCACCGTATGTAATGTACTAACACAATAATGAAAGGCCTAGGTAGCGGTGGAAAGATGATAAAGGTACAGAAAAGAAAATTATTGCCAAAAATCCTATTAAAATGCAAACATTGAAGCAAAGCAGATAGGACAATTGCTCAAAATGGTTATCCAACTAGTATAACAGTCAAACAACACAGAGAATGCGTAAAAGTGGACAGAGCATATGCCTACTATGGGGAAAAAGCGCTTATTTGGTCGACCCGAATCCACCCCTTTTGACAGGTTCAGAAGTGTGATTCGCACTTGCACGCATAGCCCGCGGGCATACTATAGCATTGAATGGCGCACGTGATGAGTTTCCAATCCCTCTATATATTATCTCTGCTGCTAGTTGTGTTGCCCATACTCCTCCCCTTCAGTGAGTCCTCTCTCCACTCCTGGTACGGACTGAGTACCTACTTCAGAGATTCTAGATTAGGTGCCTTTAGCAGCAGTTCTCCCAGCAAAGTCCTATCCCATTCCTCTTTTTCGAAGCAACCATACAAACTGCAAATGACATTCACAATAACCATAACAACACATGTTCTTTACAAAGGTAAACGATGAGGTCATCATCATTACTACACGAAGACATGACATTGTATTTCTAATGATGTATGTATGTTAGTTTTATTCCGGAACGGAACCAAGTCAGTAATTGAACACGTGTTTTGTAGTTGTCATTTTTTGTGATTGATCGATCAAGTCAAACCAGACCAGTGAGTGTTTTGTTGGGCATGTTAACGGGGGTATTTGCGTGGTTCGCTCCATATTATTAATTGTGGTTAATCTTCTGCCACTATTATCTATCATTGGTCGTACTCCGGGGGCATTGTGGCACCATGTTTGGGGGTGTGGTGAGATGGCACCGCCCAGTCATACAGTGTCCCAAGCAATAGTCAGAGAGGTCTTGTCCTTTTGGAAGTATTGCAGGAACGTGGTACTCGTGGAATTCTCGATCCCGTCCAATACACTGCTGACAAGTACGACTTGAAGGTTTGGTGGGTCAAGCCATCGTTCCCCAGGGCCAGTGCAACGTAGCACAAATGTCAATAACTTATCAGTAACATGCAATTCCATTCACACTATGGCGCCGTACACATTTTAAGGTCACATGGTGTGACTGATGACAGCTGAAATCTGCTTCAAGTTGTAACACGATCGCTTTATTGAGAACGTGATCAGCATCAGCGTGAAATGGACTTTAGAGTCGACAAAGGCCACACTACAGTATGTATCAGATCCATTTAGAGCACACTCTATCTTGTATTTTAACAACCGCACGAAAATGCAAATGTCACATAACTCGTAACACTGTGTGGACAGCAATCAGATGTCAGTAATTCCATAAATTAGGTTATACGACACATTGCTTATTCTTCATCCCTGATTTGCGTCGATGCTACATGCCCATTCACGTATTTAAGTACTAAAAAATCAGTTTGTATAGAGTTAAGAGTAATTTCCCACATCACAAAGTAAATCGTTGGGAAACTTACCATTCCTCACCCTCGAACCTCAGAAATCACGTGAGAAACGAAATGAAATATAAAGGTTTAAGTTCGTCTTTGGATAGAATGATATTTATTACTTAAAAGGTCTCGTCTGGCACCGTAATGCCATCTGATACACAGTCATTATCTGTCTGCACATGTGATTCATGGTCATCGGCAATGTTGACTCATGTTTCATTACCCGAGGTTTCTGCTGTTTATTTGAACGTATCTATGCTACGTTACTGACGTTCTTCACCCATTCTGTAAAGTAGGGGCAATAATTCAAATTCTATATCAGTTGCGGCGATCTATTAGCACAAGCAAAAGTAATTCCCTTCGTCATGCTAATGAATCAAATGAATCAAATGTACTAAGTATTGCAGCGTAGACATGCACGTAAAACACCACTGCATGTGCATAGCAGCATCAAATCAGGTACTACAACACACAACTGAGATGGTCTGAGCAGACACGATCAATTGTATACTTTGTGGTCTGACATGCATGCAGCATCACATATTATTTAATATCATCATAGTACTATCTCTGAAATAATCAATTATCATGTACCGGGCCTTTGCAAAACATGCGCATGTTAATGACGTACTTGGTGTAAATGTAGTAGGTCTTGCCCAAAAGTAATGGCGGCTCCACACTTTTTTTACTGATTATTAATTATACATGATCTTATTAATTATTCAAAGCAGTTAAACATAAATCAAACGGTGAGCAGCCGGTATAAGCATTATAAATGATTCAGCTTATAGCTGCTACTGTACCTGCTGCTCTCCATGTGGTTTGTGTTTAACAAGAAAACGAATTCTGAATTCTGAATTCTGGCACTTGGAAGATCGGCGATTGCAAGTTTCATTCCTGAGAAACCACATCAACCAAGAGGATTCCGTTCCCACAACATGAAAATAGTAAGACCAATGTAGCCAAAAGAAGCATTCAGCCCTCTTGGTTTGACAAATGGCACTGGCTTCACAATTGTGTTATACTGCCTCAAAGCAAAAATAGCTTTTATTGTCCTCTAATGCATGCAGATACAGCATTCGTAACAAGAGGTTTTAGCAATTCGAGTGATGCTACGAAGAAATTTTTGATACACAAGACTTCGATGTGTCATAATAAAGCCTGTCTAAAGGTCATCATTTTTCCATCAACTACACCAGCCTCTCTTTACAACACCAAAAAGAGGTCGCAGTGTTTTCTTACATCCTGTCTAATATGAGATTTTTAGCAAGGCAAGGGTTGCCCCATGGTATACTCTATATTGTGTTGTGAAATATCTAAGGGACCTTACACCCATCCATAGAGTGCTTGTTTCACCTGTTGTGTGGGTCATTGGTGGAAGGGTCATGAGTGGTGGGAGGCTCATCTATCTGCAGCTCCATTCCAGGTTGTGAGGTCCTAGCTATCTCTTTCAATAACTTTGTACCATCATATGAGAAGTGATTTTTGCTGTGAAAGAATATACCATAATAAAGCACAGAACCACGCACATTAAACATATTCATTAGCAGCACCTCAGCTTTGCATGCCTTTAGTATGTGGTATGTATGGTACATGTACATGCACATATTGGGTTCCTTCACGCTGATATACAGTCTATTAGTTCAGGACTTCAGGTTTGTATGTGGATTTGTTTGTTTTCATCATTTTAGGCCAGGTAACTATAAGTGCATGGTTGCAGGTTTAAAGCATGCAAGAATTCTTAATCTATTAAGAGGGTGACAGATTTCATTGGCCAGAATAACAGATTTCAAACCAAAATAGGTGCAGTATACATGTAACTGACAAATAATACTCTAACTTATAGTTTTACTCATAACATAGACACCCACCCCACCCACTAGATTGTAAATGCCCTAACTCTCTATTGACACTTCATGCACAATATATGCTACCTAGCAACCTTCCAGTCCCATTCAGTATTTGTTTGCTGAAGAACTTAGAATCATTAACTATCAATATGACCGTGAACAATCATTGTTGTGTGATTTGGCCTGCCATCATATATGACACGCCAAAGACACAAAGTGTCCTTTGAGCACACCACAAATAAATGTATAAAACACTGAAACTACCAGTAAAATTGCATGTTTGTCATTTAGTATTGCAACATATCAACATCACATTAATAAACTCAAAATGTGAATGTGGGATTCACATGGAGAGCAGTAGGTACTTGGGGTACCACCGTACCCTGGGTTTGAAATAAGACCTGCTAACCACTTCATTGCTCTTGATCATTACAAAATAAAAGCCAAACATGTACATATCATAGTCCGATCAGCAGTGGAGGATCCAGGGAGGTTTCGATACCGCCCCCTCCTCCCCCTCTCCAATCTGTCTACCCATTTGTGACTGCAGAGTGTATAATTATGCCCAATGTCTCGTATTGATTGTAACTTGGACGTGTAATGTACTGATTAAATTAAATGAGCATGAAACTCAGTCTTCATTACATTCATAAGCTTAATTAAACTCGCACACTAAACCCCATGCCCACTTGGGTCTCAAGCTTTTGGATCCGCTGTTGGACCTTATACCAACCAAATCATCCATCGCACATGGGTATGCAGAAATGAGATTAATTTAATTTTTATGCCAACTTCATTCAGTACCCCAGAGTACGGCTAATGGTTTTATACAGTATAGGCACGAGTTCTCTACGTGGCTCCAGCTCTGTGTTGGTTGATTTGTATTTACATATGTTAGGTGTCATGCAGAGTCAACACTACACCAATATGTTGTCATGGAGACTGGGTGGGTGCTAGGGATATGTGTGAAGCAATAGGAGAGAGATGGGAAAGCTTGTGTTATAGTCTACACATTCCCTTGGGTGAGGTCACAATGATGTCATAGCAACTGACACCAGGAAACTTGAGAGCGACACCAAATACCATCACAATATCTCCCATTGTCCGATACTAGTCTCCAGACCACATTGTGACATCCAGCAGACCTCTGTGTTTATCTACGTAATGCCTGTTTTGCGAGTTGACTGCTTTGTACATGACTAGACATTATGTAATGGTATTTATTAACAAAACGGTCATTGTGAACTGAGTGTACATGTATAGTGCAACATGACTCACCAAGTTTCAGCAATATTCGTCAGCCTGATAGAGATACAAATGAACAAATCAGTTGCTATGACAACACACCAATCATACAGTGAGCATAGTTAGTGTGCAATAATGAGATCACATGAGATATAGATCACCTGATATGGATATTGGTATGTGGTTTACATTGTAATGGTCCTACCATATATGGTCATTGGTCGGCACCTCCATTCACCTTCATCAGAACATTAAACATTATTTACTCCCTCTATCACCATTCTAATGAATAAAAGTTCATTATCAAAATAAAACTAAAGGTAGCATCATGTCTTCATTCATGCCACCCCCACCCCTCCCATTCAAAATTCCACTGAAGGGGAAACTTGTATTACTCAAGTACAATGATTACACTGTAGCTATGAGCTTTTCCCAAGACCACCATTGCCTAATGCTGAAGGCTTTAAACACATACATCAGGCCCATTGAGAGTGGAGGAGGAGCCCAGCAATAATATTGTCACCCCACCCTCTTCGTACAGCATGACGTAATGCACATGTATATTGTGTGTGTGTGCATCTGTGCATGTGTGTGTGCATGCATATGGGGATCAGAAGGGGTTTAACAAATATCTGGCATAACCGCTAGGGTGGATGAGAGAGCACTGAATGCTTCCAAAATACAGACTTGGATATTGGTAGTCCAAATAATGCCCAGCAGAGGGAAGTCTTGTTTGAAGCATATGATAATATGTCAATTCGGTTGCTAGGCAACAGAACAGAGTTGTTATGCGTGGTTTTAAAGGCATCTTGGTGGATCAGAGAGGTACATAGGCATCAGTACATTTATGTGGTTTTCTAGCAACCTCAAAAGATGCACAACCCCACCCACACACCCATCATAAACACTGCTACACAGACAGTATGCAGTGAACTTACCCAAACACCTCCAGGGGGCATTGACTGATGATCAATATCAAGGGTTCTATGCTATTGTCTCCCAGGCAGTTATCCCCTAGGCTGGGTGGATGGACACAAGAGGTGACACTAACATCTCAACACCTCCATAATGGCAGGTGTTCAGTGATATGCAGACTTGTGAAGATGCATGCCAATGATACATGTTCAAACACAGCTGTACGTTGGGAATGGTTTGTGTTTGAATGGCTGAAGTCAACCTACACACAATGTACAGTAGTGGTCCAAATAATCATAACAGTTTGTCTACATTCTACGATGGTCGCACTGTGCAGTACGATTGAATAAAACCATTTGAAGACAGTTCATAACACGAAGTCATTATGACCACCCTTAAGTGTTAATAATGTTAAAGACTAGTGGAACTTAGACTTTCCAATGTCTCACTCTAATATTGTAATTTATATTCCTAAAAAATGGAAAACATATCTTGGTAGCATCATCGCTGTACGATTATGAACTGTCATGTTTATTTTGACCGCTAATGTAGATCACAACATCATTAGCACTTGTGTTCTGTACCAAATTTGCGACATGCAAATCTGCTTGCATAAAAGCTCAGGTGTACCATTGCATACTGACCACCACTGGAAATAGGAATCTTCTATATCTATGGTAATATACCATACTGATTGTTATTCCAGTCAACACATCAGTTTTCTACATTTATTCTATTCCACTAAACTAACACTCCAGTTTGGATGAATAATTATCTTTGTAATGATAAAGCCTCAGAGAATATATCTCCCATGGCATGGTTACATTCATATAACTGAATACCATTTCTTCACAGATAGGAAAGCGTAAACTATTTTAGCCCGGATGCCTTATGTCAGAGACAACCCTAGGTTAGTAGTGCAAGGTATATAACTTCCATTTTCTAATGAATAAAAGTTCATTATCAAAATAAAACTAAAGGTAGCAGAGTTTTGTTCATTTGACAATAATGACATGAAGTCAACTGAGTCACTTAGTTTGTTAGCGTGGCAGACTTGCAAATACACCACCAACTACAGGAGAGTACAAACTTGACATTGAAAAAGGCATCAAAATAGTGCAGAAGATGAAGGTAGTGCATCCCCTCCGAGCATTGCTTGTTTCAGGTGTGGTGGGAACATGTTCCAACAGAGAGAAGCTAAAAGGATCAGCTTATTATTCCTATGGACAGATCAGGTCCATTTCTAAGCTGTGCAGAGGCAACTGCACAGCAGTTATACCATTACCTAACAAAGGGTGCGGCTTCTATTGAAGCCTAGAATTGGATTGGTGTTAAGAACCGGGCCTTGTGTTGATGTCGTAACTCTCACACGTGGTTTTCCAGTAATATTAAAATTGCAGACATGTTTTTGCCAACCCTAACAAGGATAGTTACTTAGGCCACTTCTAATACAACGATACCGTAACAAGGATAGTTATTTAGGCCACTTCTAATACGATACCATAGTTATTTTGGCCACTTCTAATACGATACCATAGTTATTTTGGCCACTTCTAATACAACGATACCGTATAACAAGGATAGTTGTTATGGCCACTTCTAATACAACGATATCGTAACAAGGATAGTTATTTAGGCCACTTCTAATACGATACCATAGTTATTTTGGCCACTTCTAATACGATACCATAGTTATTTTGGCCACTTCTAATACAACGATACCGTAACAAGGATAGTTACTATACTTTTGTCAACTATGTAACCACTCCTGCATTGTATATTAGGGAGGTGTTCATGTCATGCATGCATGTGGATTAGTGTGGGAGGGGAATCCCATCTCTAGCACCCTCCCCCTGACCTTACCCCTAATGCCTTCCCCAATAGATAGAGTTTAAGGTAGTTAAACGCAGTTAACCGACTACGACGCACGTGTAGGGAACGCCCAACTGTAGTGTATTGGACTGCTAGAACTATACTATAGGTCTGGGAACTAGTAGTGGTTAGTGCGCTTGCGCATATGATTATATAAACTGTGGTGTCCTCGTGTGTTATAGCTGCTGTGTTGTCATTATAACTTTACTACAGAACTTGGTGGTGGGAACACTACACTGGCGATGAGGGTGGGATCATGGCAACAGTCGGGAAGCTAGGTGAGTTCGTTCCTGAGTGCGAGTCACTGACGGCGTATGTTGAACAGGGCCGAGTTGTATTTTGAGGCCAACAAAATAGAAGAGAGGAGAAAGGTTCCTGTTTTCCTAAGCGTTTTGGGAAGTAAGACGTACTCCGTTCTACGCGACTTGTTGGCCCCAGCCAAGCCTAAAGATAACAGGGGCGGATCCAGGATTTTGGGAAAGGGGGGTCTGATAAATATATTCACAACTGGGGGGAGGGTACGGGAGGCGGCGTGCCCCCTCCCGTGACAGCAAGGGGGTCTGGGGGAGCACTGTTTTGCTTTTGCGTTTATTTAGCATGAATTTCACAGTGATATCCAATACATATACATTACGTGATATCCGGATTACTAGAGCCTGCATGGATAGCGACGAGAAAACTGTTCATTCTTCACAATGCTATGGTTCCTACTGCTCAGCAGTTAAATTCGTGACGTAAAGCTTTTGTGAATTTGTGACCGAAGCCAAGCAAGCACCAGTTACATGTCGGTCTATAAACGACTCATGTATGTTTTACTATAATATTAGTATTTTTTGTTTATTTAGCTCAATAGCTATCTGTTTTATGAGGAAAAGAATCTGAGATCCATCCCATTCACGTCTTTTGATCGCTTACCTCAATTCCTGCTCACACGCACCATTCGATCTATCGCGCGATTTAATATTTCATTAATACACATGTAGGAGGATTTAATTAGATCGATATAGACCCCGCTTGGCTAGAACGATGTGAAATCTTGCAAATCCAAGGACAGTAACATGCAGAACGCTGCATAAATTACAGTATGCATACGTCATTCTTCATATAGGAAAGGGGGGTCCGGACCTCCTGGTCCCCCCCCCCCCCCCCTAAATCCACCCCTGGATAAGGAATTTTCAGAGTTGACATTTTGGTCCGCCATTTTGAGCCAAGATTGATAGTAATCTCTGAACGGTTCTGTTTTCACAAACGAGACCAGAAGCCGGGGGAGTCTATCGCAGTATTTTTGTCCGAACTAAGAAGACTAGCAGCCTTTTGCTCATTCAGCACCTTCTTGGAAGAGGCACTGAGGGATAGGTCAGTGTGTGGCTGTTAAACGAGGCAATACAAAGAAAGCTACTAATGGAAGCGGATTTGATCCTTAGTAAGGCTTTCAAAATAGCTCAGGGGATTGAGACTGCAGCGGGGTTTTGTGAAGGAAAGAAGAATGCTGGTGGACCATTGGCATACCTCATAGGGAAATTAGAAGACTCTCAGGAAAGTAGGGTAGAGAAGGTCATAAAGGGTCCACCTAGGCAGAGTTTTGGCAATGGCAGTATGGGCCGCAATAAGAAGATTGTGTGTTTTAGATGTGGGAAACCAGGGCATTATAGCTAGAGTGTGCCCTCAAGGAAACCGTGGCTATAGCAAGGGTGGGCACACGGAGAAACGGGAGATGTGTGTTGATGCAGATGAAGAGTGTGTGGATGTTTTGAATACTGTGTATGTCCTTCGGAAAACATTGTCATCACCCATAGTTGTGAGAGTGAAGCTCAGTGGGAAGGAGGCAGCGCAGTGATGGAACTGGATACTGGAGCAGCAGTGTTGATCATTCCGGAATCGGTACAACAACAGTTATTTCCTCACAGTGTTTGTCAATTGACAACTGCTCTTTTGAGGCGTACACTGGTGAGCCTATAGCAGTTAAGCGTACCTGACCTGTTAAGGTAGAGTATGGCTCTCAGTTTTACAAGGTGTATGTTGTACTTGGGAAGGGGCCCAGTCTCCTTGGAAGGGATTTGTTAAAACACATCAGACTGGACTGGAAAGAAATACAAATGGTACATCCAATGGCATCAGAGGAGGTAGCAGGGATGTTAAAGGATTATGAATCTGTCTTTTCAACTGAGCTGGGTACCATCAAGTCATTTAAGGCTAAACTTGTGCTTAAACAGGGGTTACACCCAAGTTTTGTAGGGCTCGTAGTGTGCCTTTTGCCTTGAGGTCTGCTGTTGAAACTGAGCTAGATTGTCTAGAGGAGTTGGGAATTGTCGAAATAGTATCTCATTCAGATTGGGCTACGCCCATAGTACCTGTTGTCAAGGGGGATGGTAAGGTTAGGATTTGTGGGGACTACAAGGTCACAGTAAATCCTTGTCTAGACGTGGATCAGCACCCCTTGCCCAAGCCTGAAGAGTTGTTTGCGACCTTATCAGCAGGTCAACAGTTCTCCAAAATGGATTTAAGTCAAGCGTACTTACAACTAGAGCTTGATGAGGAATCAAAGAATTTGGTTACGCTAAATACGCACAAAGGGTTGTATAGGTTTACTCGCCTGCCATTTGGAGTTGCATCTGCCCCTTCAATTTTTCAGAGGCTAATGGAGTCTGTGTTTTTGGCATACCAGAGGTAGTGTGTTACATGACGACATCCTTATGACAGGTGCTAACACTGCTGAGCATTTGCGAAACATAGAGTATTGAAACAATTGGCTGCTTTTGGTATTAAGGCCAAGAAAGCCAAATGTGCATTCCTACAAGACTCCCTTGAGTTTTTAGGTCATGTTATTGATAAGGAGGGCCTACACACATCACCTACAAAGGTTGAGGCTATTGAACAGGCACCAATTCCCCAAAATAGAAAGGAACTGAGATCTTTTTGGGTTTGGTTCTTACTATGGAAAATTTGTTCCCAATTTGTCTACCCTGCTCAAACCACTAAATAATCTGCTAAAGGGGGATCAGCCTTGGGTGTGGTGCAAGAGGTGTGACCATGCAGTTAAGACTGTGAAGGAGGTGTTAGCTAGAGCCCCAGTGATGATGCACTATAACCCCCACTTACCTATCAAGCTAGCGCGGGATGCTTCTGCTTCCGGGATGGGGCAGTGATTTCGCACATTCTCCCTGATGGGAGTGAACATCCGATAGCATATGCCTCTCGTACTTTGTCCCAGGCAGAGTGCAACTATGCCCAGTTGGAAAAGGAGGCCTTGTCCTTGATTTTTGGTATTATATAGCGTGTGCGTGGGATAGCTCTGCTTTGTGTTCAAATGATGAATCATCACACATTTCGGGGAAAAAATTGCTATGCAACTGAACCGAGTATCTAATCAACTTCGATCTTGCATATCATAATTGCTACGCAATTATTAAGAAGTAAATTATTCCCTGATGTTTACATATATGGCCGGTCTTTCACGCTAGTCACAGATCACAAACCATTGTAGTGCATTTTGGGGCCCAAACAAGGAATACCAGAACTTGCGACTTCCAGATTGCAGAGATGGGCCCTCATTTTAGCAGCCTACAATTACAAGATTGAGTTTCGCCCTACACAAGAACATGGAAATGTGGATGGGTTGTCAAGATTGCCCCTCCCAGAAGTGACACACTCTGATCCAGATATCAATATGTTGAATGTGTCACAGATTGATGCCTTACCAGTGTTGGCAGGGATCAAGTGCAGAGTGACACATTGCTAAGTAAGGTAATCCAGTATGTGCGAGAGGGGTGACACTCACTGGTACCAGATGAGTTGAAACCTTATTGGATTAGGAGAAATCAGCTGTCAATCGAATGTAACTGTTTATTCTGCGTAATTCGTGGGGTTATACATCCAGAGTTTCAGTATCGGGTGAAGGCAGAGCTACATAGATACCATCCTGGAGTAGTGCGGATGAAAATGCTGGCTTGAGCTCATGTTTGGTAGCCAGGGTTGGACCAAGAATTGGAGAATATTGTAAAAGGGTGCCTCAGTTGTCAGACACATAAGCATACACCAAGCATTGCACCCCTACATCCTTGGGGTTGGCCGACACGTCCATGGTGCCGTATTCATGTAGATTTTGCTGGTGCATTTTTGAACAGGATGTTCCTTATAGTGGTGGACGCTCATTCTAAATGGCCGGAGGTGATACCTATGGCTTCAACCACAGCTGTTCAGACTATTGCAGCTTTGAGACCGTTATTCGGGTCATATGGTATCCCAGAGCAGTTAGTGACAATGTTCCTCAGAAACTGAACAGAGTCAAGTATATCCTGTGTGCCCCATACCACCCTTCCTCCAATAGTTTGGCAGAACGGTTTGTGCAAACCATCAAGACCGCTATGAAGGTGAATGGAGCGATTTCAAGCAATTTGTCCCCAAGGTTGAATAGCTTCTTGCTCTCTTATCGTAATACACCACATACTACCATCAATGAGGCCCCTAGTACATTTTTTGTGTGACGGAAACTGCGATCCCTACTGGACTTGTTGAGACCCAGTGTGGATAAGACTGTCTTTGATCACCAGGCCCAGCAGAAAAGAGACCATGATGCTGGAGCCAGATTCAGAGAGTGTTTTGTAGAACAGGTTTTAGCTTATGATCCCAGGAATAGGACTTGGAAAGAAGAAGTGATCGCAGAAAGAACTGACCCAACCTCTTATGTGGTACAAATGCAAGGAGGAGAGGTGTTGTGGAAGAGGCATATTGACCACAGTAAGCCACTCACATTTGCATCATCATCTCTGCCGGTGATACCATCACAAGCCGCTCAACATGGCGGACCTTCCCTACCCTGTGCGACAGATGTACCACCAGTTAAACTGACTAATCCGGAAGTTGCTATGCTCACTCAACCCACAATTCCCTCCCCCTTACACAACTCCACTCCAAACTTGGCAGAAAGTGCTTCTCAACCGGTGGTTAATAATCCAGACACACCTAGCGAGGGGAAGGTCAAGCACAAATCCCTCCTGTTCCATCATCAATGGATTCTCCGACCCTACCCCAAGTACCTCAACAAGTAACAACAGAAGCATGTACACCTAAACGCCGTTATCCAGCAAGGAACCGACGACCACCTGACAGATTCTGATCTTAAGGAGGGAAAGAAATGTTGTGTATTGGACTGCTAGAACTATACTATAAGTCTGGGAACTAATAGTGTGTTAGTGCACTTGCGTATATGTGTGGTGTCCTCGTGTGTTATAGCTACTGTGTTGCCATTATAACTTTACTACTGAACTTGGTGGTGAGGGACACTACACCAAGCAATCAGAGCGTATATAATGGACGTGGCGCATGCGTTGTACACACATGCATTCAAGTGTGCATTTCCTTCTATTTGTTTTACTTTATTCCCACATTCACAATCTTATCAGTGACGTGACTGGGTATGGTCGGCATGCCTACGGGTTGGCGATGCCTCAGACCACACTGCCAAACAGCAGGGGTGTGTAAGTGCAACGTAAAGCCCGGGGTTGGCTAAATATACAGTCCGTACAGTGGCACACCATCGTGCATGGATCAAGCATTACAGTATAACCACTATTGAAATGACACTTCTGCCACATTGGGTGAACATTCGTTGCAGGTACTGTTTGGGAGAAACAGTGTTTAATGGAAATCTATAGCAAGTGTCCATGAAGGTGTAATACCCCCTCAATAGGCCCAATCAATGGCCCCTTACCACACTGCTTATCAGACCCAGACTCAGACCTGCCCATGGCACCCCTGGGGCATGCATATAAGCCCATCACACACAACACACACCCTCTCAGTTCTGTCCAGCAGTGGGATTTATCGCATAGTGATCATCATGGATCTAGAATTAGAGACCAATCAGACATGCGCTCGTTTAATGGGGCTGTCCGCAGAGGTCCTGCACCTTTACCTCACTCAGGCCAACCTCATGATGTTAGGGCCCTGGTCGCAAGGATGCTGGACAATGGCATTATTTCTAGCAATGCCCCATCCGAGGGGAAAGCGGCAACGAACCAGTGGGCAAGATGGTATGCAGAGCCTCCCAAAGATGGAGAGGTTGCACTGAAGGAGGAACCTTCCGAGACGACCAACCGTCTGACGAGGATTCCAACGACCGCGCCAACGCAACGAGGCCAGTGGTAACACCTGCAAGCCTTGCCCGAGTACAGACCAAGGCCCGCCCAGCTTTGACTGCATGCCTGTCAGCTCGAGCGACCCCATGGGAGCCATTACAGTCAAATAAACGATCTTGGATAACCACCTGCCGGTGTCGGAGGAATAAGTGTCCCCCCCGGACATTTATTCTAGGAAAATGTGTCTCCCAGGATATTATTTCCTAGGGAAAAGTATCCCCCACCTCCAGCCCCATCTCTTAGCGACTTTTCCATTAATGGGATACAAGATTAACATACTGTTGATATAGTAATCTCCCTAGCCTGCTAGATATGTACTATCAGTAGAGTCTTTGTCTGTCACGACCGCGCTGTCTTGTCTGTTGTCAGGGGTGTTTGTGTGTGTGTGTGTGTGTGTGTGTGTGTGTGTGTGTGTGTGTGTGTGTGTGTGTGTGTTTTGACGTCATATCTGGTCTGGCACAACCGCACTGTCTTGTCTGTTATCGGTGGGGGGGGGGGGGGGGGGGGGGTTGACGTCATATCTTACATCCTTGTATTAAGAAATGGCTGAACATGACAGCATCAAGGAGTTCTTGCGTTCGGGTTGCTATCCCTCCGACTTTTCAAAGGATCAAAAGTGTGCTTTCAAAAGAAAGGCATCAAATTACAAATTGGAGCATGGCATTCTGTACTAGTCTAAAGCGGTTGGAAGGTATCCATCTTTGCCCGAGCGAAACTGGAGAAGGGTTATAACGAGTACCTTGGAATGCAGCAGGATAATGGAAAGTTGCCATGCTGCTGTACAAGGTACAACAGCTCTAATTATATACGCATGTTATTATGAACTGACGCTGAGGTACATTGTAGCCAGATATTAACAGACGAGTAGGAAGGTATTAAAAGGTGGGGGGATTAATGGGCGTGTCTATAGGCGGAGGGGAGAGGGGAACCTGACCTTAATATTTCATTTTAGGATCGTGTGTAGCACTTCTCCTTTTCTCCTTTATATAATACGACACTGATTAAGTATAATTTTACCATACGTGGAGGCCATCTCGGAAAAGAAATTTCCTCTAGATTTTACTGGAAAGACATGGGGGATGACATTCGTTCGTTTGTACGGATTTGTGATACATGCCAACGCACTAATGATGCTAATTTTGTGAAGGCTGATGCTTCTCTACATCCCATACCTATAAAGTCAAGAGTATGGGATTAGGTCAGCAGCAGATCTGAATATAAAAGTATATATATACTAATGATCTTACTTGTGTGCTTTTGGTAGGCATTGATCTAGTGGGTCCATTGCCAAAGACTGCAGCTGGAAACCGCTACATAGTCACTCTCGTGGACTATTACTCCAAATGGCCTGAGACAGAGCCCCTGAAGGACAAATCTGCCCATGGTGTGGCTTCCTTTTGGTTCAGAATGATATGCAGGTATGTTTTAACACTGGGTCCATGAAATTTTTGATACCAAAAACTGCGCACCATATTCCTATAAAAGTTGTTGCTTGTTACGTTTTTTTGCTAGCAACAGACGTGTTCTTAAAGCACAATGATCGCTGGTTCTCGATCTGTAATTAACTTTTCTTAGAAGAGATCAGCTTGCCTTACAAAAGCTGACGAGCTGGATCGTCTCCCAGGGCTTTAGCGGTATTGATGCGAACTGTCCTTTTTTTTAGCTACGCTTTAAAATCACTGTATTTCGTTCTCAGAAGCAGTTTTTACTATAAAATGATAGTTTAAGGACAGCAGAGCACATAAAGCAGTTTGAAATGTTTTCCAGCTAACAGATATGTGCCATGATCAAGCTGTCAACAAACCACATGTAACGAGCGTATGAAATGCACTTTATTATTTAGTATCAATCACATGCAAATATTGAACGTTGCTATCGTTAAGCATGCGTGTAAACACACAATAGGGTGTCTACAAAAAGCTTATCCCAAGAAAGGATGATGTAAATGTAAACAAGAACATCATTAATGGCTGCCCGTGGATGCAAGCACAAAAAGGGAGTATGCACATAGGCGTAGAGTTTCATTTATCCCGGGGGGGGGGGGGGGGGGGGGGGGCTTGTAAATATTCGCGATTGGTTATGATGGTAGTTATGTACAAGTTATTATGAAATCCCAGGTGAAAAAAACGTAATTGTGCGTGAAAAACGGCCATAAACGTGCCAAATTACGCGGTCTTCAAAACGCTGCATCTTCTTGATTGTGCAATATAGTGGAGCTGCATTTTGCATATTTACAAAGCGGTCCTGTGTCTATAGAAGTCCAAAGATGGTTTAGTTTGCGATCCATCGTTCCGAAGATATTCACAATCAACTTAGAGCAAGATTTCGCGGGCTTCAAGTACAAAACCCCGCGAAATCAAGCCCTTTACTTGAATGTGAATATCTTTGGAACGATGGATCGCAAACTAAACCATCTTTGGACTTCTATAGACACAGGACCGTTTTTTAAATATGCAAAATGCAGCTCCACTATATTGCACAATCAAGAAGATCCAGCGTTTTGAAGACCGCGTAATTTGGCGCATTTATGGCCGATTTTCACGCGCGATTACGCCGTTTTTTTCACCTGGGATGGATATTACCAGGCATTAAGTGAAAAAAAATACTATTCATGCGTGATTCGATTAAATGAAGTCCTTTTAGTTGATGCTTACACAATATTGTACTATGGAAGAATAGAGTAATGAAATCAGTTATTACTGTGATGATGTAGGATGATGAAGAGAAAATGTATTCATACGTACAGGAGCTTTCTGTATGAACTCGTCAAGTAATTGGTTTAGGTCCAATTTCGTCACTGTATCTGAATGGCATGAAATAACTGCCACATGATTCAACCGTTCTTGGGTCATAGTTGATTGCAGATAGGATTTGAGCCTTCAAAGGCCAGAAAAGAACCTCTCTGCTGTTATAAGAGCGCGTGAATAATTAATTATTAAATTAATAATACAGGTTTCCCGGGGGGGGGGGGGGGGGGGGGGGGGGGGGGGGGGGGGGAACCTGGGCCCCTGAGCCCCCCCCCCCTTACTCTACGCCTATGAGTATGCAAGAGGTGTAATTCTGGACTATGCAACGCTTGTTGCATATATTTAAAGCGTATGGGACGTCCTAGGAAGAATGAAAATGAACAACAAGTAAACTTTCATACTGACAATTTTGAACTCGTTATTGATAAGATCCTGCTTCAGATTCTGACCAGATGCTGAGATCGCAACTGCTTCTTCAGAGATCCACATTCTTTTCTTTCCTCTCCTATACATATTCACTGCATGTACATGAAGGAGTTATCCCTCAGTATGAGTCTAAGGATAGTTGCCAACAGCATCAATGCCATCAGATGAAAAGAGGAACGTTTTTCAATTATATCAAACTGTTTTCAAATTTAGCAGATGATCCTAATTTGTTTCACGATATCAACTCACAGCTGATTACATTGGTAAAAGCTCAGATGGATATGTGTACCTTGATTTCAGGGCAAATAAGCAACACTGAATGCAGGACAATGACAACTCATTCACCCGAATATACTCTGGATCTTGTTGAGCATCATGCCCCATGTACTGATTCAGCCACAGATGTATGTGGCCTGCTTGAGTGCGAAGCATGCAGGTGCTCATTCCTTTTCTATGTCAACTAAGGCAATCAGCCTTGATGAGATTCTCAGATGATAGCAAGCAAGATGTACTTGCTGATCATTATCTAACTATTCATCAATGTGAAAGGCATACATATAGATACATGGCCCATGTGGTCCAGGATGTCAACAGCAGTAGAAGGTGCGACAAGCATGAGTGCAGACACAGTGTATATTGTGTTTGATTTTAAACAAACGCTTTGGAGCCGTGGATTCCAGGAAGGTGGTAATGCCTCCTATGGCAAAAAGTGGTTTGTGATAGCGCTTTTGTTAAGAACACAACTGATGCTCACATTTGTCAGGAAGACACTTTGGGGGATAATGAGGTGGAAGATGCAGAAGGTGACGAGATAGACATTTTGGAGGGTGATGAGGTGGAGAGTTTGGAGGGTGATGGAATGTGAGGTGGATAGTTTGGAGGGTGATGAGGTGTGAGGTGGATAGTTTGGAGGGTGATGAGGTGGATAGTTTGGGAGGGAGGTGGATAGTTGGAGGGTGATGAGGTGTGAGGTGGATAGTTTGGAGGGTGATGAGGTGTGAGGTGGATAGTTTGGTGGATGATGAGGTGGAGAGTTTGGTGGATGATGAGGTGGAGAGTTTGGTGGATGATGAAGTGGAGAGTTTGGTGGATGATGAGGTGGAGAGTTTGGTGGATGATGAGGTGGAGAGTTTGGAGGATGATGAGGTGGGGAGTTTGGAGGGTGATGAGATGGAGAGTTCAGACATTGACGAGGTGGATGATTTAGAGGGTGAGGTAGTAGAGGGCTTGGTGGAGAAGATGGATAATTTTGGGGATGAAGTGGAAGGTTTGGGGGATGAGATAGAAGGTTTGGTTGATGAGGTGGAGAATTTTGAGGATGATGTGGAGAGTTTGGGGAATTGTGAGGTGGCATGCTCAGTGGCTGATGACACAGAAGGCGTAATGGATGTGCAGATGGAAGGAAAAGAGCAAAAGTTTGAGAGCACAAATGAAGTCAGTTACAGTTGTGTGAATTTGAGTGCAGTTACTGACAATGAGTGTTCAAAAGAAGATGCAGTGAATGATCTTGAGAGTGATACTATGCTTCACTTTATGGACTGTATTGTCCAAGATGATAAGAAGAGCGATTCATTTGTTGCCTTGTCTTGTTTGGAAGCTGGGCTTCATGCCTTACATTAGCGTTTCCCTCACTTAAAGAAACTCATCCTGCAGAGGACAATGCCAAAAACTTCTCTGGCAAAGACATGAAGATGTTTGTGCATCAAGGTGTTTCATCAAAGAAATGGAGCTGCTTGCATTTCACCACAATAAAGCAGCAGCAGGAAAGGATGTATGTGACATACACTTTGCCCACCAACAAGCAAGGTAGGATGCCTACATTCCGGAAGGCGATGGTGGAAGGAAGATTTCAGCAGCTAAACAGTTAGTGGTTGCTCTTAGTACATAAAGTGTGAAAACACTATAGTACTACTAGTCAAACCTAAACACGATGCTCCGTTCAGGTCGACTAATGTTGCACCTATTCAGGGAATCATGAACTATTATTCAATTCAGTACAACAGTGAAAAGCAAAAAGTCATGTTTTTCAGGTACCTGGGACACCTCAGTGTGTAGAAAAATGGTCGCTGCTCCCCTCTCTACCAATAATGAAGACCCTTTTTCCATCAGTTGCAAACATTTCAGTGGGTCTACAGTGATGCTGCACAACCTGGGGTCTAAAAAGGTAATAGAAAGGGCCTGTAGCAAGTATAAATGCAGTTCTGTAGATTTAAGCAAACATGAACAGAAGAAGATTGAGGAAGAACACAAGATGAATAGAGCCCTTGAAGAAATAGTTGAAATTTACCCGCAGTGTAAACATCACTACAAGAATGTTGTTACATTAAACAAGCGTAAATTCAGCGGCCCTCAAGTACAAAAAGATGCATACAGTTTGGCAATGTGTAATGCCAACACAATTCTGGGTACAAGAGACTTTTCAGTACGAGGACAGGCTACAGCTGTTATTTCAACAACTAATGGTCTTTCAACCTATGCAATATTTTTCCAGGTTGGGCTCACTGTCATAAAAACATGCATCTACAGCTAACCACGAGAGTTGAAGAGTTCATTGCTAAATGTTAGCAAGAAGGTGAGAGTAAAATTGTGAATGGAAAGAAAGTAATGAGTCGCCTAAAAGTTTTAGCTGAAGCTGTTCAGTCTCATTTAGTTGTACAGTACGAGGAGGGACAATTACGACTATCAGAGATCCATGTTATTGGTCAGGTGAGACTTGTGTGCCAACACATTGGGCAAAGTAAGAGTTCCCTTAAATGTAGAAAGAAGAGCAGTGAAGATGGAATCAAATGCCAGAAGGTTTGTCGATCCTTTGGAGAGATTCAATGGGGATATCTGTCAATCTCAACCTTCTGAAGGTACCTGAATTATAAACACATCTTCAGGAACACAAGTTGAAAAAATCAGGCAAAAAACATGAGTTGGTTTAATGCATAGAAAGGCATATGCACTAATCACACGTTGAACACGTACAAATGCATCTGCATGATATAGGTTTGATTTATCAATTTTTGAATGCTGGGTCTGGGAACGGAACTTCCCAATAAAAGAGGTTTTATGAGAACAAAAGAAGCGTTCAAAGGTAATGCAAAATGGTACACATTTGTTAGTAGGATATAGTAGTTAGTACTTTATCACATTAGTTTGGCTCATGCGCCAACAGGAAAAAGTGTACACTTTTGTGTAACCGGCTCAACCCGTTAACTTTGACGAGATTGGGCATCTGAAGTATAATGCCTATGAACGCGGAAAATTTAACACTTTTTGTTATAAACATATCCCTAAATTGTGCTCGCGACAACTTTTTGTTCAATGGTGATGCGCACTTTTCGCTTGTTTTGGTATCAAAATTCCATGGACCGCATGTTTAAAACCCTCTGCGTAACGTCATGCGTCATGAATATTAATTAGCATTGGTCAAGGGTTAATCTGTTTTTCGAGAAGGTTCATCAATTTTCATTTATATGGCACTCCTCGCTGCATCATCAGTGATCAAGGGGTGCACAAATCCACAGGAATTACTTCATTTCAAATGATGTTTTGCAGGTGTGTGAAAAAATTAGCATGTATGCAAGTGCAATCAATAAATGAGCATGCTTTGATGTGCAATCAATGTAACACTTGCTTTTATAATTTATTAGGAAAGCAATACTACTCATTGAAATGAAATATGTCCACATGACTCTGATGAAGCGTGTGAAGAAGGCCAGACAGAAGCACTGATTAAGAGCATGTATGATGTGCAGAAAAATATATTTAGCATTGTCATGAGCAATATATCAAAGTCCCAGTGTCGTTACAAGAGTGATGATGACAAGAAGCATTGCAAAGGCAAAGTTATTGGTTAATGTATATGTATAATATCATACATACTTATGTATAGTTGTGTGTTTGTTGTATGTGTGTGGGTCAAAGCTGTGTACAACATATACAGTTTATACTTTTTATTAATGTAAAAAGCTTAACACATTCAGTATTGTTATGCATTAAGTCAAGCAATTTAAAAATATTTTGCACATTTCATACATTTATTTCTTTTTTTTTTCAGCCTATTTCAGTACGAATATTATTTTTACTGAGAAACTCTCACCAGGATGGTAGAAAAGGAGGTAAGCTTACGAAACGGTGAAATGGTCCATATAAAATAATAGGATCACTTGGAAAGGGAGTGTACAAGATATTCAACCTGAAAAGTGGTCAAAAAGGCTGTCAACAGTTGCAGGCTTAAACTCTTTTATTCTGTAAACAAAAAAAAAGTCCCTTCATTTTTCCGACAATTCTGTTTTTCAAACATGTTCTCCATCCAGCACTGGTAACCTTGAATTACCCAATGTTTCCAATCAAGATCTGATTACTCACGCACGGCCTTCAAAAGACCCATGAGAATAGAGAGCTCAATTGAAGATGCTGGTATACTGGATAGTGTGTGTTTACCTGGATCAAATTCTAATGAAACCAAAATGTCAATTGTACCAGATTGTTTAAGCAGTGGGAAATGTGGGATTCCTTCGTATAAGTGGTGAAGAAATGGCCTCAGTGGATACCTCCAATAGTCACTCTACAACAGTGTTTGGAGAAGATCTTAATTCTGTGATGTCTATGTTCAATCAGGCTTTGCAAAATGCATATGATGTAGGGAATTGGATACATTAATATTGTGCAACTACCAATGTTTTTAGTCATCAATACCTTGACACTGCTGCAGGTATTGATCAACAATGCTATTAAGTGTTTAAGGTGTATATTTTGTATGTATTATACACTTCTTTGCTAAGTTCTGAACGTCGTCACATTGGTGTCAGAAGTGGAGACTTCTATGGAGGCAGCAATAATGGTCCGAATTAGCATTCAGCCTCCGACAAAGTTTTCTGAAAAGGGAGACTGGAACCTATGGGTCACGAGCTTCGATCGTACCAGTACGTCCAGGAGGCGAAAATACCTGACAAGGAGAAGGTAAAAGAACTCCTACCATTGGTGGATGACGAACTGTTGAGGTTAGTAGTGCATAATGATTTGTCTGAGTCGTAGACTACAAAGCTGTGCGAGACTGTCTGCAAAGTCGCTACGGTCATGAAGGCACGGAAATGGCAATGCAGGCGAAATTTCAAACGCGTGTGCAACAGCGCGGTGAGTCCTTAGTGGAGCATGCCGGTGAATTGCGCGTGCTGGCAGGGAGAGCATTTCCAATGTCGTGTAACGAACAGCGCGAAACGTAAACTCGTAACCAGTTTATCCAAGGGATTTTATCCCCGTCGGTCCAAGTCCAGTTAATGAAAGACATGCCCAAGAGCGTCAGTGATGCTGTTGCTACCGCGCGTAGGCTGGAAGCTGTGGAGGCGACCCATAAACGGTGACAAACGGGGAGGAATGCCGAGGAACCTTTGGCAGCTGCAGTTACACATAGGCTGGCTGGTTTGGAAGATAGGCTTCACCGCCTAATGACGCAAGTGGAAAGGCTAGTGGAGGAAGTAACAAATCTAAAGAAATAACCCGTAGAGGAGCCCAGGAGAGTTGAGCAGCCCAGTAAAGTCGCTCACAGGAATCGTGATATCGTTTGCTGGCATTGCAACGAAAAAGGTCGGAATTGTCCTGAAATAGGTAAGCGTTCTTTAAACTGGAGCGGGTCGGTGGTAAGGTCTACCGCCGACCTCGCATGTAAAGACCGAAAGACAGCAAGCTATGGTGGGTAGCATCGAAACGAGCTCTGCTACATGGATGACGGGCCAGATTGAAGGGCGTGGGAATTGACCCACAGCCCACACCAATGCCAGCATTTCTTTTTGGGTGGCACAGTATTTCCTTTCACCCAAAAAGAAATGCTGGCATTGGTGTGGGCTGTGGGTCAATTCCGTCCATATCTTCTTGGAAGACCCTTCACAGTGTGAACAGACCACAGTGCGCTGCAGTGGCTCTACTCATTCAAAGAACCTGAAGGGCAGGTGGCATGGTGGCTAGAATCTCTTGCAGAGTATGACCTCAAAGTTCAGCATCGGTTACCTGGCCAGCTGGTGGATGTTAATGTCAGCAGTACAACATCTGTACCAAACAGCAACTGGTTACCATGTTGGACTGAATCTCAGATTCGTGAGTTGCAAGACAGTGATGAAAATATAAAAAAAGTCATAGATTGGGTAGAGCATCTTAATGCATGACCCAACCAGTGTCCACCAAGTGCCAGCCATGTGCTAAAAAGTTTATGTGCTCAAAAGAAATATTTAGAGGTGAAAAGGGGAGTTCTGTATAGGCGGTGGGAGGATGCAGGGGGTGGTGGAGTAAATAAATGCCTACAGCTTGTTATACCTCCCAGTACAGTGCCAAGTGTTCTCTCTGAGCTTCATGATTCTCTCTCCGGGGGGCACCTAGGAGTTGGCAAGGTCTTGGAAAAGGTTCGGGCCTGGTTTTATTGGGTTGGACAACGTCATGACGTGGAAAAATGGTGTGAATCCTGCAATCTTTGTGGGTGCACTAAAGCACCTCCTAAGCAGCAACATGCTCCACTACAAATCCACACAGCAACAGCACGTATTGATCGTGTTGCTATGGACATATTGGGACCCTTACCGATAACCCCATGCCAAAACAAGTATGTGTTAGTTGTTGATTATTTCACAAAGTGGACAGAAGCATTTCTTATACCTGATATGGAGACTGCCACAATTGCTCGTGTATTGGTTAATGAATTCATCTCTTGGTTTGGAGCACAAACTCACCTCCATACTGACCAGGGCAGGAGCTTTGAATCATCACTAATAAAGGAAATCAGTAGGCTGATGGGGATTGTGAAAACCAGGACCACTCCATATCACCCTCAATCAGATGGTTTGATCGAGTGGTTCAACAGGACACTACTTTCGATGCTGAGAATGGCTGCAGTGGATGATGAGACTAACTGGGACCTCAGGATACCATGTCTTATGCTGGTATATTGAACCAGTTTCCATGAAGCCACTAAGCAACAAACCATTTTCATTAATGTTTGGCAGGGAGGTACAGTTACCTATCGATGTTATGTATGGTCTGCCTGCATGTACTGAACAGCCAGTCAATGTGTCATTGTTTGTTAAGGACCTGAGGAAATGGATGAGTGAAGCCTACGAACGGGTGAGAAGCCACTTATCTTCTGAACAGAGAAGACACAAGCAGATCTATGATGTGAAGGTGGCTGGTAAACCATTTACCAGAGGGAGAAAGGTGTGGCTGAATAATCCAGTAGTTCCTAGGGGGCAGTCCAAAAAGTTGCATAGATTTTGGAAGGGACCTTATACAGTTGTGGATGTTTGGGATAATTGTGTGTACAGAATAAAACAAGATGCAGTCCCCCACAAGCAGCATACAGTGCATTTTGATAGGCTAAAGCCGTATGTAGAGAGAGTGTTGCAGGAATGTGGAACTGGTGGTTCTCAGAGTGATGTTAAACCAAAAGAAGGGGAAGTAGAAGAAGGTGATTTGGATATAATGGTACACTACCATTACAAGATCCCCAAGAGACCACTCCCCTATCAGCAGATGTGGATGGAGAAGAACCCATCATGGCTAACAACCCTAGAGATGATGGAGAAGCAATGGAACCTATTGCAGAGGCAGATGAGCAAGCCCAAGATATTGCCCCACCCTCAGACAATATACGTCGATCAACCCGTCAGAGACGGCCTCCTGAAAGATTGGGAACCTGTGTCTACTTTTAAATCGACACGTGTGCGTGTCCCTTATGGAGGAGGGAGCAATGTGACAGTATCACGTGCATCTTGTACTAAAGATCTAGAACATTCCTTTTATTGAGTATTTAAGGTGTATATTTTATATGTATAGTACACTTCTTTGCTAAGTTCTGAACGTCGTATTCCCACTACTGCAGTGATGTCCAATACAAATTGCATGGTATTGTTCTTCATGCAAGAAATCCTTTGATTCATAAACATTATTATTGTACGCATCATTCATTTACTTCCTGCACTAGCTTCACTTGATTTGGAGCACATGCGATTGTATGAAATACAGCTAAATGCACGAGCGTGGTGACATTGTGACTGCTAGGGGCTGTTATAATAAAGGATTATTTTGTGGGTATGGCTGGTTGGAGGTGGAGGCCGCAATATAAAAATACGATATCGTGTTTGGGGAGACACTTTGTCCAGGGATCGATACAGTGCATGTCCCGTATGGGGATCGAAGGGGAGAGGGCAACACTTAACGTAGGATTGAATGTCCAGGTAGTGTTCTCCCTAGCCTGTTTTTGCAAGGCGCAGCGCCTTGCGCTCTTTTTCTCAGCGCCTTGTCCTTTTTCTCAGCTTCTTGCCCTTTTTCTCAGCGCCTTGCCCTTTTTCTCAGCGCCTTGCCTTGCCTTTTTGTGAGCGTGTAATTCCATTAAAGGCTTTGTATTAATATGTTTATTTAAGCTCCCAAGCCTGAAGCCAAATACATCTACCTACGATGCTAATTACGCGGAAAGGACCTGCGAATAAGCTATTGCACGTGCTTCACAAAATGCCGAAACGATCGAGGCGACTACGCAACATACAAGAGCATGTTCTTTTCAATGCCAAGCAACAAAAACTCAACTTCACGTAAGTGTGTTTTTATTTGAAACTCTAGGCGCCATTTTGTTTAAAGTCACGACACACTTCTAGTGCTTCATCAAATGAAGTTGGCGCAACTGAACTATAGAACAGAGACATGAGGTAGGTGATGTGGGACAAAATGACGACACCCATACAGAAGAACACACTGCTGCTGCATCAGCAGCATGTAGTGATGAGCCTATTCTGATGATTGATGAATCTGCACGTGAAGTAGAAGAGCCTACGCACAGTATGGAATCAGATGAACAAGGACAGCACACTGAAGAAGTTAGAGTGAAGGCGCCTAGTGCAAGTACCAGGATCAAACAAAACGCAAAACATAAAACTGGGTTCCAGGCAGAATGGCTGCAAACGTACCCTTGGCTTTTGCAAGACTTGCAACAAAGTTGTGATGGGGAATCCACAGGCTTATTATGTGCAATATGCAAAAAAAACATAATCTTCGTGGGCAAAGGGGAAGTAACATCTGGAGTGCCAAGCCTTGCACAACAGTACGTTTGGATGCCATAAAGCTGCATGCAAGGACTTGCATGCATTTAGAGGCTATTCGCTTAGAAACACTTGAGGATAATCAGTCGGTTCCAGGACAGATTGAAAATTGCAATAAAAAAGAATTTCAAGAAGATGCATTAAAGATGTTTCATTTCGTAATTACGCACAATATGTCCTATACAACAGATTTTGCTGACCTAGTGCAGCTATGTGTTGATCTGGGAGCTACAAACCTTTCCTATCTTTACAAGGGTGAAAATGCCAAATGCACTAGTCAGAGAACAGTACAAGAGTTTGTGGAATGTATGGCTGATGTTGTGGAGGAGGATGTTCTAAAGAAATTCAGGGCTTCTGTAAGTGCAGGGCTAATGTTAGATGAAAGCACAGATATATCAGTGAGGAAGGAACTTGCAACATGTGTAAAAATTCAGTGTGATGGGATAACAGAAACAAAATGTTTAAATATAGCTGAAATACCTGATGGTACTGCAGATACAATTGTTGCCACTACGACACAATACTTTACTGATGCTGCCGTTCCATTTGATAAAATTACATCATTAACAAAAGATGGTGCTGCAGTTATGGTAGGTAAGAAGAGTGGTGTTGGGTTTTAACTCAAGCATATTATGAACCCTGGAATGATCAATATTCATTGCCTAAACCATCGACTTGCCCTGGAAGCTATGGAAACATTTCAGGATATCAAGCTTTTTCAGAATGTGGATGAATTGATAAAAGCGATATACAAGTATTTCAGATATTCAGGTGTGAGGAGTCATGCATTTGCAGAAATTCAAAAATTGGTCATGGAAAAAACATTTAAAATAATACTATCTGCATTTACTAGATGGCTCTCCCATGATTTAGCAGTAAAATCTATTGTAAAGTCATATGAAGCTTTAGTCATTCATCTAGATGAGATATGTGCAAGTTCAAATTCAAACGTAAATACTATGTCAGGCCCCACATCTGACGGTATTCTAAAAGGACTAAGGAAATACAGCAATGCATGCATTTTATTATTTTTGCATGACTGTTTGCCTGTGTTATCAAGGCTTTCACTCATATTTCAAAGGAGAGATATTGATCTCACAATCATTGAACCAACACTGCAAAATACATTATCGGCCTTGGACAAATTAAAAACAACAAAAGGGCCTAACTCTCCCAGATTACCTGATTTGCGTAATGCAGTCAATATTAGCTTCACATGTGAGGAGATAATGCGCTATGATAATGCTATTTCTCATTTCCTAGATACTCTTAAAGGTAATTTGCAGGAATGATTAGCAAATGTAGTTATTGTGTCATCATTAGGCATTTTTGATTTGAGCAACATGCCTTGCAATGCAATAATGTATGGACAAGAGGATTTAGCATTGCTGTGTGAAAACTAAAATGTGGATGATACTCTTCTTGAATGGGCACAACATTTTAAACAGGGCAAAGAAACATGCAGCTTACAACATTTGTTTTTTAAACTGTGTTCATGGAAACCTAACCTTGGTGACATATCCAAATTTGAAAAAATTGATTGCTACTGCATGTACACTGAACATCAGCTCAGCAGAGTGTGAAAGAGTTTTTTCCAGAGTAAACACAACACTATCCATACAGCGTAATCGTATGACTGTGAGAAATCTAAATCGAGTTTTTCATATTGTAATGAATGGGAATGAAAGAGACAATTTTCCATTTAGTGAGGTTGCAAAGAAATGGTTAGCTTTGAAATCAAGGAGGCTTATTAGTGATGGATGTTAAACTTACACTGTATGTTGTGTAATGTGATGATCTTTATAATCACTCAACAAGTACATGTCATAACAAATGTGCATAGTACAAAAATTGCATTACAAATGCAATTTAAACATTTCCAATCATAAGAATTATGTAGTACATAAACTGCTATTACACATTTGCACCTGCTACCTGCCCCACTAATATAACATGTAAACATTTGTATGCACGTGCCCATCCCCATAATTAGCACCTTGCCTTCTCATAAGGCTAGGGAGAACACTGTCCAGGGGAGACACTAGAAAATAGATGGGGACACATTTGCTTATGAAAAAGTGTCTGGGGGGACACTTTATCCCAGGATATAGTGTCCAGTGGGACACTTTTAGATGGGACACTATTACTACGACACCGGCTTAAGAGGAAGTGCCACTCACACAGCCCTAGTGACAGCTCCTAATTGCGATCCCATTTCTGCCATCGATGTCATTAGCGAAGACATTACAGGTCCTGAAGCTCCTAAGCATTACCAGCAGACAAGCTCAGACAGATCTCACCGACAGTCACCAACTAGCTGGGACATCACACAGCCCCAAAGAGAGAGCTACTCTCTGTGATAGGGAAGTTAGCATTTGCTGCTTGAGTAGTATCAGCAGGGTGCCTCTTCTGCCGGCGGCTGTTCCAACTGTCAGCACCGGTCAAGAAACTCCACCATCACATCTACCTGAGTACAGAAGCCCGTGAAGACCTCCAATGGTGGCACAACTACCCTCATGGAATTTGCATCATGGTGTTCATCTACCCTGCCTCAAAGGACCTATCTCTATTCACAGATGCATCTGGTACACTGGGCTATGATGGCTATTTCCAAGGGTCATGTTTTCCTGGAAGCTGGCACCCAAATCAGAGGCTACCAAGCTCATCCAATGGCAGGAACGTTTTGCCATTGTAACAGCAGAGACTATCTGAGGCTCTAGGCTAGCCAAACCACCATATCACCTTCAATTGTGATAACCTGGCCATAGGTATTGCATGGTAGATATGGTATCCAAAACAAACATGGGAAACAAACTACTATGCCCCTGATCGCCATACATCAAGGCAGTGATGACATCAACATGTATCTAACAAAGACGATACCCTTAAAGAAAAGGTGTCAGGGTTTCCATGTAATCCTTAATTGGACTCTCCCCTCCACTCCCATAACTCACACACAGTTTTCCAGTAATACTAATTCATGGTCAAGCCATCGTTTGTCAGGGCCATTGCAAAGTAGCACAATAACTTATCGATAACATCCAATTCCATTCGCACTATGGCTTTCAAAATAACACAACATAAGAATGTAACCTACTCCAGCTCTTTCAGATTTGATAAAGAAGAACTCGCTGCAGACAACGCCATCAATCCATTATTACCGAGGATATTCAGAGATAGGCTGCAAATAGGAGCACCATCCAATAAAGTATACAGAGTAGAACACAAATGATACACACTGCTAGTTGTGTTGCCCATCCTCCTCCCCTCTCCATGCTTGGTATGGACTGGGTACCTACTTCAGAGATTCTAGATTAGGTGCACTTTTCAGCAGGTCTCCCAGCAAGGTCCTATCCCATTCCTCTTCTCTGAAGCAACCAGCCAAACTGCATATGAGAAATAAGAAGAGGTCATTCAATAACCATAACAACACATTTTCTTTACACAGGTAAAAGATGAGGTCATCATCATTACTACACGAGGCATGACATTGTATTATTAATTGTGGCTAATCTTCTGCCACTATAATCTATCATTGGCTTTGTTACGAGGGTCGTGGTTAGCATTGTAGCACCATGTTTGGGGGTGTGGTGAGATGGCACCGCCCATGCCCCAAGCAATTATGGATGTACCGCAGGAACGTGGCACTCATTCCTGGCCAATGCACAGCTGACAAGTACGACTTGATTAGTCTCGTCCCCAGACCCAGATTCCCAACAGCTGCGGGTGGATTACATCACCGCTACGTGGAAAGTGGGTCTGGGAAATAAGAACGACGCACTTGTTCCGAGCGTCCCAAAACATTGGGACGGATGTGTATATACGTAATGATAATGACGTCACCTTAATAATACATGCAAGTTGCTGATTACCTGATTTCAAGGGCTCAATTAGACATCGAAGTGGGAATGTGCGAGCAAGATACGCGTATTGAGGAGGTGGTTTTGCGTGCGGTTCAAAGGCTAGGATTTGCTGACCTACGTCCACAACAAATGGTAGCAATTAAGACCTTCATGCAAGGAAAAGATGTTTTCGTCAGTTTGCCAACTGGATACGGCAAATCACTAATATATTCAGTGCTGCCATACGCGTACGAATAAATTGCGTGGCTGTAGAGGAAGCATAGTCATCTTCGTTTCACCACTGCTTTCGCTAATGAAGGATCAGGTAAAACTTGTGTGACATGGTTAAAAAGGCCATGTATACTTATATAGGTCCTGACGGATTTAAGGACCAGAGGATTGTCAGCAACTTGCATCACTGGGGAGATAAGGATTTGCAAGTCAGAGTGATGAATGGGGAGTTTCATATAGTTTTCATTGGCGGCCCCGAAGCTACTTCTCTTTGGAGGCAAATGGTTCGCTTAGCAGTCAGCAGCTGACATGTAGTTGCATGACAACATTGTATCCATCCATAATATACATATTTATTATTATACAGTTGAAATGTTTTATTTTAAGCAGATGGGGAAACTATTACACTTACAATCAATACACTTAGCACAAGCATCACAACATGAACAACCCGAGACATCAGTGACATTAGAGTCAAAATAAGAGTACAATAAAGCCCTTCTACAACTCTTCCCCTGAATGCAATATTCCAACATGTCCTTCGAGATGTTTTTTTTTTTTTTCAGATCGGACCGGAACTCTTCACATAATACTGCACTTGACTGCTGACCATTGTGTCCTGCCCCCCTCCTGAGGGAGGGAAGGAGGGAATCATGACTGCTAAGCGGTATGTGTAGGTGCATGTACATGTAGTTTGCCTTAGGCCTTATCTATAGACAATCTATAGATGCCACTGCATTATGTATATAGTTACTGGGGCATCTGTAGATCATTGGTGCAACCAGCTGCAGCTGCTTATGCATAGAGTATGTAGACACTGGGGCTCCATGAGCCATATCATTTAGGGCTGCCTATTCCACTACCATGGGAATTGAGATAAGGAGCAACCTATAAAGAATTGTACATGAGTGATAAAAAAAAGTTGCTATACACACAAATAATTGTTCTTTGAAAAATTTAGAGATCTGTTTTTCCATCCATGTCTTGAAGGTGAGCATATTTATTGAACTAACGGTTGCATTTTATTGATGGAAAGGCAAAGTGTTTTCTCCCTGTTTATTTGTCAAATGCCTTGCATTGAACTAGTTAGTTAATAAGCGTTATCAAATCTTCTTCTTCAGAGCGTTTCGTGTGAGACAGTAAGGCTCTCGTATTGGTCATACGATCATAATTATTCAATATCAGAGAAAGGTGCGAGATTAGTTCTAAATTTAGATTGCCGTACTATTTTTGGACATAAACATTGAGGGACGCTCGGAACAAGTGCGTCGTTCTTATTTCCCAGACCCACTTTCCACGTAGCGGTGATGTAATCCACCCGCAGCTGTTGGGAATCTGGGTCTGGGGACGAGACTACGACTTGATGGTATTCGTGGGTCAAGCCATCTTTCGCCAGGGCCATTCTGATTGCAAAGTAGCACAATAACTTATCGGTAACATCCAATATTCGCACTATGGCGCCGCACACATTTTAAGGTCACGTGGTTTGTCTGATGACAGCTGAAATCGGCTTCAAATTGTAACACGATCGCTTTATTGAGAACGCGCACATATCGATCAGAATCAGCGCGAATGGTCTTTTGAGTCGACAATGGGCCACACTACGTACCAGATCCATTTAGAACACACTCTATTTCGTATAGTTGACAACCGCACGGAAATGCAAACGTCACCCAACTCGTAACAAGTGTGGACAGCAATAACTCCATCTGTAATTCCATTGTCGTCCCTGATCCGCGTCGAGGCTACATGCCCATCCGCGTATTTAAGTACTAACAAATCAGTTTGTAGAGATGAGAGTAATTTCCCACATCACAAAGTAAACCGTTGGGAAACTTACCGACTCACACTCAGACACGTGAGAAACTATAAATTTTAAATATGAAGGTAGAATTATTTAAAGGATCTCGTCTGGTAAAGTGTTCAGTGCCATCTGATACACAGCCATCGTCTACATCTGGCACATCTGATTCATGAGCATCTGCAATACCGACTCATGTTTCATTACCCGAGGTTTGTGCTGGTTCTTTTGGATTAAGAAGAACGTAGCTATGCCAAGCTGTTTGTTTACAATGAGGATACCTCGCACATTCTGTAATGTAGGGGCAATTTGCCGGAATAACTCGAATTCTATATCAATTGAGGCGATCTTTTTGCATAAGCGAAAGCGTCATGGAAACGAATCAAATCTGCTAAGCATAGTAGCTTAGACACGTAAAACACCACTGCATGCACATACACACTGTAGCATAAAAGCAGGTATTACAACACACAACCGAGCTAGCTGCTCTGCGCAGCGGGGCCAATTGGTGGAGCCGTTTGAGTACCTTTACTTGTTAAAACAATGCCCTGAGTACTTGTATACAAACGCACAGCATTATAGATCAAAACGAAATCGTTAGTTAATGACTTTTGACTTGTACTGAGTTTTCCAAGGCCGGTCGATCGTACATGTACATATTCTTTATACGTATAGTATGCCTGAAAATTTGCAGAGAATATACTCTGTTCGGCTGACATGCATGCAACTTCAGATATTATTTAGTATCATCAATTATCATGTACCGGCGCCGCCTTTCGGCACGGTAACGAGATGCTTGGTGTAAATATAGTAGGTCTTGCCCAAAAAGTAAATGAATCGTTGCCACGAAGTGACAAACCAAACGGATGCATTTTCAAGACTTCAATTTTTCTGTTATATTAACGTCCTCTACGCAGCAATTCTTACGTACTCTCTTAGAGTATGCGCATGCAGGTGGATTCTTTATGGCCATACATTTCAGCGTTAGAATTACATTTCAGTTGCTTGTAATGGACAATGTATTAGGTCCTATTGTGCCACAACGATCCAAAATAATTATAGTTTCGTCTAAACGTGGAAAGCAAATAACTTGGTACATGTACGTTACCTACATGATTCGTTAAGGAACAACCTGGAGTGAAAGCACATTGCGAATCACTCCATGAAGAATAAAGTCTTTCCTTTCAAGCCGTCGCATAACTTCGAAGTGCAACAATTCTATATTTTTATATTCTTTGTCTAAAAATCTCTCGCTGAAGCCGTACGTATTCTGTTACTGTCGCGTATACTACGAACAAACTGGATTCTGAATTATGCGTCCGACGAGGCAGGCCCTTGGGGCTAATTAATGGTTATTGTTTCTGTCGATGGAGTCTTAGGCCGGGAAGAGAATGCGTCATCAAATTCGTTGCTCACAAAATGGGGGGAAAAAAGTCATATCCAGAAGTAGCAGGATAGATACGAGCCAGGCTATCTTTTGTTATTTTGAGGGCCAGTAATTTATGCATATCCAGAAATAGCCCATACGTAGGCGGTCATCTTGCTTTTTTAATTCAATTAGAATTTTAATCAACTCTATGATGTACTATAAGTAGGTCTGATTATGATATATGTACTTCAAAAAATTATTCTATTAACCATTCTTTAACTAAAATCAAGACAAAACCATATCCGTTAAGTAATTAATTCGCTGTTTGCGAATCAACGAATATTCCCGTATATCTTCTCATAGACATGTATGGGGTACTTCAATACCAAGCACGCCAGATTTTGTCATGAGGGATTGTTAGTACACTACATTTGCCAAGATTTTTAGTGGGGTCGCTGTATTTTCCTATTTAAGACGTCGCTTCTCTAGGAGTGTCCTCAATGTATGGTATAACCATACCTCGAGGACACTCCTAGGGAAGCGCCATCTTAAATAGGAAAAATACGGCGACCACACAGAAAATTGTGGCAAATGTAGAGTACTAACAATCCCTCATGACAAATGCTGAGAAAAATCGGGCGTGCTTGGTATTGAAGTACCCCATACGGGATTATTCGTTGATTCGCAAACCGCGAATTAATTACTTATGACTTTTGACCGCTCATTTTTGGATATGGCCTACGGGGTTTTAGAACCAAATGAAGAGATATCGATGATGGGAAGCTTGCATATTAAGTTGTTCAGATGTGTATTACTATTATTTTCTATAATGAGCTAAATTGGTGTACGTTTTTATTATGGACCACCTTATTTCTTTTCATTGTGTTAATTAATATTAATATTTCATTGTTGGGAATATTTATATTATTAATATCTTCATGATATCAATATGCATGTTCATTCAGTCTGCAAAATAATAATTAATATGCTCCGAAAATACATTGCCTGTCCTCTGCATTGGCTATGAACTCCCTCGCTGCTTGTTCAACTTCCAAAGCATCTTCGTTCTTTGTGAACGTGAAGCTGCATAAGATGGTCTCCGTTGAGACATAGATGAGCGCAAATATGTTTTCAACCTACGCATGGCACATGAACTCTCACTGGTAGCATTTGTAGCTGGCATGATAAGAATGACTTTCTATACAGTGCACACTTGAAGCCACGGTGTTCCCTATCTCCCTTCGCGGGAATTTAAACCCTGCTGGTTGATGGGGGGGGGGGGGCATCTAATACTACAAGTAATTGTGCTTTAAATGTATACGTGCTCGGCTCGGCAGCTGCTTGCGCAATGAGCGATAAATTAAATATTACATAAATATAATTAATGGTTATGGAGGGCGTCGACTTCCAAATCTGACAGGTATATAGACCTCACTCAACCCACCCGATTCCGCCGGCCCTGCGAGGACCACAATATAGCGGTAACGTTCCTCTGCTCTCTACACCCATACAACAGATCCGAGATAAAACGTAAAACACAAGCTCTGTAATATTATGTTTAAGCAGTATAAGCAGTCAGTAACGCACCATTTAAGGTTGCATGGTGTTCGTTTTCTGACTAGTAAGCTGTATAGTTATCACGATAGGTCAAGATAGAAATAGCTAACATGTGTACATCTGAGCGAGTAAATTATTAAAACCATCCTTCGTACCACCTTGAAAATACTAATCCGTTTATTTATTTATATATTTTTTCAGTGGAGTCAGGTCTTGACACGCCAATATGCTACCACGTCAATGACACGTGTGAACTTCAAACAGCAATATCAAAACAGTTAGCAGGTATATGAATGAGTATGCACAACATGGTCTGACATTAATTCCTCGTTCCTGACCCAATTAGTCATATGCCCGTCCATGTTCCCAGACTCACTTACGTATACGCAAAAACACATATTTGGCAAAATCGGGGACGACACTACGTCCAGTTGTGCTTGCTGTACATATTCAGGCCCATAAAATATACACGAACGGTATCACCTTTGGAAAAATATACTGATTTACGTAGCGGTTCGCGTAGTCATATATATTAAACATGCGCCAGTGTTATATGGCATGCAATTACAGGCACAGTGATTCACAAGCAGAGTCTCGAAATTCTGCAGAGTACATCCTTAGGGTGAAGCGGCAAGCCTGGTCGTCTAGCAGCCGTCAAAATTATTACCAAATGGGGAGCTGAAAACAGATCACTTGAGGAATGTGGAGGTGGTTCCACACCAGCAGATGAAACACCTGCAAACGATATAATAGAGGGCACTGCTGACTTGTCTGGCACTACAGGTTAGACCTGCGAAATAGATGAAGGTTCTGCATCCTATGTAAGTCTATCTGGAGTAAGTCTATCTGGAGTAGTAAGAGTAGTAAGAGCTATCTGGAGTAGTAAGAGCAGCCAATATATATTATCTCCAGACCTCTCTTCCCTAAATAGCAATTTGATCAACATGCCGCCTCTAAGATTTCTTCCATTTGCTTGCAACACATGTTGCCATTCTCTTAAGGAAGTGCTCAGCTTCCCGATGTACAAGTCCCTCTACTGAAGTCACAAAATACGATCTTCCACTGTGGTAATGCATTAATGGCGTAACGATTTATGTAATCAATAATTTCGTCTTACAACGCTATTGATTCTGCACGCGTGTACTAGTGTGACAGTATCACGTGCACCTTGTACTAAAGATCTAGAACATTCCTTTTATTGAGTGTGTATATCACTTCTTTGCTATAAGTTCTGAACGTCGTCATATTGTTGTCAGAAGTGGAGACTTTCTATGGAGGCAGCAATAATGGTCCGAATGAGCGCTCGGCCTCCGACGAAGTTTTCTGAAACAGGACACTGAACCTATGGGTCACGCGCTTCGAGCGGTACGTCCAGGAGGCGAAAATACCTGACAAGGAGAAGGTAAAAGAACTCCTACCATTGCTGGATGACGAACCGATGAAGTTAGTAGTGCAGAATGATTTGTCTGAGTCTGTAGACTACAATGCAAAGCTGTGCGAGACTGTCTACAAAGCCGCTATGGTCATGAAGGCACGGAAATGAAATTGCAGGCGAAATTCAAACGCGTGTGCAACAACGCGGTGATGGAGTATGCTGGTCAGTGGCGTATTTAGGGGGGGGCTCAGGGGGCTCGGGCACCCCCCTCCGTCTCAAGAATGAATAAAATTAAAGAATGAATAAAATTAAAAACGACAAATAAGTTCATTCGCGAAATGCTTGAGCACCCCCTTGGTCACAATTGTAACCGTTTCAGAGGCGTAGGAACCGGGGGGGGGGGGGGGGGGGCAGAGGGGGCCTTGGCCCCCCCAATCTTATAGGGGAATTGCGCGTGCTGGAAGGGAGAGCATTTCCAATGTGGTGTAACGAACAGCGCGAAATGTTAACTCGTAACCAGTTTATCCAAGGGATTCTCTCCCCGTCGGTCCAAGTCCAGTTAATGAAAGACATGCCCAAGAGCGTCAGTGATGCTGTTGCTACCGCGCGTAGGCTGGAAGCTGTGGAGGCGACCCATAAACGGTGACAAACGGGGAGGAATGCCGAGGAACCTTTGGCAGCTGCAGTTACACATGGGCTGGCTGGTTTGGAAGATAGGCTTCACCGCCTAACGACGTAGGTGGAAAGGCTAGTGGAGGAAGTAACAACTCTAAAGAAAGAACCTGTAGAGGAGCCCAGGAGAGTTGCGCAGCCCAGTAAAGTCGCTCACAGGAATAGTGATATCGTTTGCTGGCATTGCAACGAAAAAGGTCACGTAAAGCGGAATTGTCCTGAAATAGGTAAGAAACTGGAGCGGGTCGGTGGGAAAGGTCTACCGCCGACCTCGCATGTAAAGACCGAAAGACAGCAAACTATGGTGGGTAGCATCGAAACGAGCTCTGCTACATGGATGACGGGCCAGATTGAAGGACGTCAGACGGTTATGTTGCTCGACACGGGCTCTGCAGTGACGGTACTCAGCGCTCACGTGTGGGAAACGATAAGGGCTGCAGGTGATAGTAAGTTGCATGATGCATCTCACGGTGTGGTAACAGCTGATGGGAGTGCTCTTACACTGGTGGGACAGGCCAATGTTTTGGTGAGTGTTGGTGGTTCAGTCAGGCGGCATTGTGTTCTAGTAGCTCAGAGTCTCACACAAGAATGCATTTTGGGTGCAGATTTCCTAGTGTCTAATGACTGCAGTATTGACTATCATTCAAAAACATTGCTTGCTGGTGGGCAGTTAGTTCCAATACATTGTAGGGAAAAATACCAGCCTGTAAATGTAGCATGTACATGTGATGTTGAAATAATGGAAGACATATACATACCAAAACAATGTGAGATGTTGATTGCAGTCAGACTGACTAGACACAAGAATATCTCAGATGCAGGTGATGGGTTCTGTAGACCGTTGGAACTGGACTCCCAGTTCATGGAACGCCGTAGGCTTGCTGTGGCCCACTCAATCTCACGAAACAAGAAATGTGTTACGATGGCACAGGTTATGAATCCTAACCTAACAGCAGTTAAGATTCACAAGGGAGGTTGTTGATGAGCACCAGTGAGTGTGTGTGGTCAATGCTCCAGTGACAAATGCAGGTGTGAGGTCGCAGGAGAACCTGGGCAATATAATTAATAGTCTAGTTTGTGATGCTGAAGACATTGCACCAGGGGAGAGAGAAGTGTTGAGAGAACTTCTTCACCGGTTCTCCGATGTCATTTCAGTATCTGACACCGACATCGGACGAACTGGCATGGTTCAACACAGCATTGACACCCAGAACTCTAAACCAATCAAGCAGGGCCCTCGCAGGCTACCCTTTTGTAACAATGGCAACAGCTGTACGCATGAGCAACACTACTATAGCAACAGCCTGACGACAGAACTATCGAGAACTGTAATTGAGTATATTGTATGTGTAGGGGGAGACACTGTCATAAAGTTTGTAGTCTGTTTGGGACTGTGAATGCGCTACAATTGGTGAATTGGTGTCAGAAGTGGGATGGCTGAAGAAGAGAACATGGACACCTCTGGGGACCCGGTTTCTGCGGGAGCAACCACTGTTGTTGAAAGGGTTGTCAGAATGTCGCTTCGACCGCCTCCACGCTTTGGCGCTAAAGGCGATTGGAAGCTGTGGTTATCAAGATTTGAAATGTATGCTACTCGGGCGAAGATTGCGAAGGATAGCTGGTCAAAGGAACTACAGTCGCTGTTAGAGGACGAGCCTTACCGCATGGTTACGCACCACGAGCTGGCTCAGACGGGTGACTATGACGCGGTATGTGATTGTATTCAGCGGTCTTATGCACCTTTAGGTAGCGAGCTGGAGACGAGTGGCAGTTGAAAGTGCGCACGAGGGTGCAGAAAGTTGGGGAGTCATTAATGGAGTTTTGTGGTGCTCTGAGGGGTATGGCAGCTAAAGCTTTTCCTACGTGGCCAGCAGAACAATTACAGGACCTGCTGCGCAATCAGTTTATTCAGGGAGTCCTTTCTTCATCGGTGCAACTAGCGTTAATGAAGAAGAGCCAAAAACCTTGGACGATGTGTTTAAATTAGCCTGTAAGCACGAGATGGTAGAGACTGCACAGAAGCATTTGCAAATGTTGCGGCAGAAAGAAGTTGTGGCATCTACAGAAGTCTAATTCTGAATTAGTTACAGCTACATTACGCCGAGATAGAGAACGAAGCGAAGTAGAGACTCTGAGACGAGAAGTACAAAGGTTATCTGAGAAGCTGAAAGGTGTGCAGCGGGGAAGAGTGGTTAATAGTGAAGAACGGGAGAAAACGGGCCCGGTGTGCTGGAATTGCATGTCTCGTGGACACGTAAGAAAGGATTGTCCAAAGAATGCACACGGAAGAAAACAGTTAAAGTGTTGGGAATGCAGTGAGTTTGGGCATCTTCAGCGTGATTGTTTGAAATGACGAGGTGTGGTGCAAGCTGTATTCTCATCTATGATGATTCAGGGAGAGGTGGCAGGGAGACTAACTAGAATGCTCATTGATATGGGTTCTGGGGTAACACTAGTTAGGGAAGATGTATCGAGGGATGTATTAAATAGTGGAGGATATGGTTACCATCTAAAAGATCTTAACCACCCTGTGGTTACAGCAAATGGGCAACAATTGAACTTGTTTGGTCAAGTGGAGTTGCCTTTGCATATTGGTAGCATACATACTAACTTCCCAGTCTTAGTGGCTAGTCAGTTGACACAAGAGTGCTTGTTTGGAGCTGATTTTCTTTCCCAGTTTAATTGCCAACTAGATTTAGGCGCAGGAGTACTTGTAGCAGGAACTGAGGCATTAAGCATGGAAACAGATAGGAAAAGTCGATCACCAGTTGGGGTTTGTGATGTGCAACTTATTGAGCATGTGGAGGTCCCTGGGTCATCTCAAATGCGAATTCTTGCTGCATGTAATAGTGGTCTGTGTGGTGTAAATGGTTCTGTATTGTTACAACCCAATGTTGCATTCATGGAACGTCATGGCTTGATGGTGGCTAGATCTGTCTCATTTGTGAGTAAGGGGTCAAAAGAAGTACTTGTCCAGTTGCTTAATCCTTCTTCTTTCCCTATTGTTCTGCATAAGCAGGAGGTGGTAGGCACACTACATCCTTTGGATGAACACAATAGCATGGCATGCTCGGCTGGAGTGGATACACAGGGGAGTCATAACACTAGTGTTCAGAGCATTGCCAAGCATTTGGTCGATAAGGTGGCAGAAGGTGTTATGGACAATGAGAAGGATGAGTTACAGCAACTGTTATTGAAGTATAGGGGTATTTTGTCACAATATGAGGGTGATCTAGGAAGAACAGATTTAGTTTACCATCACATTATTACTGGGGACCATAAAGGAATTAAACAGTCAGGGCAGGGCGTAGGTTGCCTTTCATCAGAGGGAGGAAGTGAAAGAGTTGCTGGATGGCATGTTGGAAAGACAGGTGATAAAACCTAGTCAGGGGTCATGGTCATCCCCAGTAGTGTTGGTCAAAAAGAAGGATGGATCCACAATATTTTGTGTGGACTTCAGACAGTTAATAGCTGTGACCAAGAAGAATGCACAACCCCTACCTCGCATTGACGAAACACTGGATGTCCTGGGGTCTGCAAGGTGGTTCTACTGCCTGGACCTTACAAGTGGATACTGGCAGGTTGAGGTGGCACCTGAAGATCGTGAGAAAACGGCATTTGTTACTCCATATGGCCTATTTCAGTTAGGTGTCATGTCTTTTGGTCTTACAAATGCTTCCGCCGCTATTAGAAGTCTTACATAGTTCAATAAGGGGAGGTCATTTTGGAACTAGCAAGACCCTTGCAAAGGTGCGTGAGCGTTTTTATTGGGTAGGGCAGCACAAAGATGTAGCTGCTTGGTGTTCTGGTTGTCTATCCTGTGCATCTAGGAAGCCTCCACCTGCAAAACTACGTGCACCCCTACAGCTTGACCCTGCAGTACGGCCGCTGCAACGTGTGGCGATGAATATAATGGGGCTCTTACCTGAAACCTCGAGAGGCAACAAGTATATTCTTGTTAATGCAGATTACTTTACTAAATGGTCGGAAGCCTACCCAATACCTAACATGGAGGCAATAACTGTAGCTAAATGTTTGGTGAATGAATTTATTTGTCGTTTTGGTGTGACTGAGCAATTGCACTCAGACCAAGATAGAAACTTTGAAAGTAACGTCATTAAAAACATATGTGACCTTCTTCAAATTCGAAAAATTCGCACGTCTCCATATCACCCCCAATCGGATGGGTTAGTTGAACGATTTAACAGAACACTATTAAATTTGTTGAGCATTGCAGTTGCTGATGCTGAACGTGACTGGGATGTGCAATTGCCATTATTGATGTTTGCTTACCATACGTCTATGCATGAGACCAATGGGGTAACACCTTTTGAGATGATGTTTTGGAGGGAGGTGGTGCTGCCAGCGCATGATGTTCAATCTACCAGTTAGTATTGAGCAGGTCCTGCAGGAAGGGGTCGAATATGTAGACTATCTGAAGAAAAGGTTCTAGCTGGTGCATCAGTACGTCAGACAGAATGCACAGAAAGGCATGCAGCTTCAGAAGACTGGATACGATCAGAAGGAGAATACACGGTGTGTTTTCATCATGTATGGCTCTACACCCCTGCTGTCCCAAAAGGAAAGTCTCCCAAATTTCATCGACCATGGCAAGGACCGTATCAAATATTTAAAAAAGGTTAATTGTGCATTACAATCGGTTGAAACCCTTTTTGCAGGTTTCACCTTATGGAGAACAGGAGTCAAGTGAGGAGGAGGAGGAGAAGGAAACACCAAGTGAAGAACAGGAGTCAAGAGGAGAGGAGATTAACAAAGAGCCACAGGAGTCAATGGCTGATTTACAGGATGAGCAATACATATACGTGGAAACTAGGAGGCCAGAGCCAGGGCCAGCAGTGAAGGAACATGTACCCCCACCTCCACTTATAGCCCCTGCACCCCTACAGCCCCCACAGCCACCTGCTGAGCCGGAACTACGGCAACCTGGAGAACAGTTGCGTCGTTCAACTCGTAACAGACATCCTCCAGATTGGTATGGGCACATTGTTGTTCATTCTGCTCTTACCCATACAAACTGTGAGGACACAGTTTCATTGGATGGGGAGCTGTGTAACGATGGCAACAGCTGTACGCATGAGCAACACTACTAGCGACAGCCTGATTACAGAACTATCAAGAACTGTAGTGCCGTGTGCATTAAAGAACAATAGTTGGCTGGTATATAATTGAGTGTATTGTATGTGTAGGGGGAGACACTGTCATAAAGTTTGTAGTCTGTTTGGGACTGTGAGTGCGCTACACTTTCATCGCCGCCAGGAGGTAAAACAACTACTTGACAGCATGCTTGAGAATGACATAATTGAACCTGCTAAAGGGCCATGGGCATCACCTATTGTTTTAGTGACAAAAAAAAGATGGGTCCACTAGATTTTGTGTTCACTTTCGTCAGCTTAATTTAGTCACCAGGAAGGATGCTCACCCCATCCCAAGAATTGATGAAACCCTAGACGCACTGCATGGAGAATGCTGGTTCTCAACGCTGGATCTTGCAAGTGGTTATTGGTAGGTGGGGGTTGCCGCAGAAGACCGAGAGAAACGGCTTTCTCTATACCATTTGGGTTGTATCAATTTTGTGTAATGCCCTTCAGTCTGTGCAATGCACCTAGCACTTTTCAGCGACTGATGGAGCTTGTGCTGTAGAGCACCCTAATGCACGACCCAATGTAATGTAAGGGAAAATGTAATAGTCCTATATTTAGCACATTTCTAGGGCGTATGTGTTTGTGTGCTAAATATAGGACTATTACATTTTCCTATCTGATAAGACCTTGTTTCCTTGCTTTTTACACCACCAATTGCCTTCAAATCCTATATCCCACCAACTTTCTCGTAGAGAATGTTTTTATTTACTTGTTTTCTTAATTTTTTTTTCACACCCAATGTCTAATTATACAAGACATAGGCTGATAGTCGATTGTGTATCAGAGTATAACATCGATTATTTATATAAAAGCGAGTCCTCCATCCGATTCTGAAGCTAGTGGTGAAATTTTGATCGCTTAAAAGTGTTCCTGTCCCGAGTTATGCGTTGCCAAGAAGGAGGAGGAGGAGAAGAAGACGACCCGCCTCTTGTTCCGAGACTGGGTACGAGAACGGGCAGTACACTCTTGTTCTCTACAACCACGCGGTTCTGCGACATGAAACAAAAACGAAACTACTCATTTTTGACTTGTAGATCGATTGCTAAAACAAGCTACACGATCCGATCGTCGGGAGTGTTGTTACAGACGGGTCGCGTTTTTTTAATGACATTCATAGTCGGGGTCAAATACTATATGGTAACTTCCGATAGAAGACCCAGCCTCCATGAAACAAGAAATAAGTGCATGTATGCATGCGTTTCGTTGCACCTATTGAATGACGCACTCTACGGTGGGACACATAAAAGGAGTGAAACCACCCGGATTGTTACCACCGCATTGAGGGTCACACGTATTTGGCCGCAACTTGATGTGATCACTGGTGGCCTTCGTACCGTTTTGCATTGTGTAGTAAGGTCAGTACAGGTGAACCAGGTCTCAGATTTATAGCGGGTCGCAGATTCAACTCGGGCCCTAACATATATGTGTGTACAATAAGTGTAGTTAAAATCTGGCAAGATAATATTGAATGTTACAATACATGTAGCTACAGCCAAGAGAACATAAACCGTCGCAATTGTTCTACGATTGCGTATACCTTGCCATTCACTCAAAATGAACGGGTGCTATATAACTTTGAGATACTAATCGAATTATCATGGATAAGGCGTCATATTGTACAGCATTTGTTTTGCTCCTATAGATGGTAGTAAAATATTTGAACAAAAAATAATTTGAATAAAATCTTCAAGTACCACTTATGTATTTACAGATTTGCCTGGGCGATATGGGTCTTAATCAAAGCCGTTTGAGAACCGTGAAGGCCCACGTGATCGCGCTCATGTGCATAAAGCGATCGAGAGTTGGAAAAGTCATCTATTATAAACGCTGCATAGGAATCTATCTCTCACGTGATGTAGTGACAGCATTTGTACAAGCATATTTGATGCAGCTGTACTTTGCTTTCCAACTTATACTGAGCAGGAATTTTCTTCCCGCGCTACATAGCTCATCAGATCTAGCTTCATTACCCTCCTTTGAGGTCACCTGACTCACCTTCGAAACCACCGGCCTCCGAAACCGCACCGTGTTCGTCTTCAGCCTCTTCTATAGTACCTGCATGATGGCTGCATCTACATGTGCTTCACTCTGTTTACTAGGTTCAGATGCTGTTAACGCTGAAACCTTCTTTTGCGGAACATAATGGTCAATTCGCTTAGAAGTCGAGTAAGTGCATATATTAATGATTAATGAAGTTGATAAGTAGGCCGTGGGGAGCTGAGCCCCCTCAACAATATGCCGGAGTGCTCTCGGTCCCTCGTACTACGCCAATGAATAAAAGGGCAAGCCCATAATGTAATGTTTCACTACTCAGTAAAATGCAGAATTTATCCTTGCCCTCCCAGATATTTTGGCAGCTAAACAGGTCTGTATGTAAATACATGGCTATATTGGTGCAGCATTAGCACAGATTTTAAAAACACGCATGAAACCTTTGAAGCGGTACAACACCTTTATGGGCTATGAAACCTTTGAAGCGGTACAATATCTTTTTGGGATGAAGCGTCAGGCGAAGTGTTGATTACAATGTTGCCCAAGACGGTTTCAGACTCGCAAAGTGTATATCGATTTATCCTGAGCAATGTGAGTGTAAACAAGTATTATTAATTATTACATTGATTGATTAGAAACCCATAGTATAGAAACATTTTCTGTGCCATGTGACTGCTCCGTATCTGACATACGTCGTGTTGATTCACAGCTTTTACGGAAATATCCTAGTGACGAAAGTGTCTATAACCTGACGCTATATTATATCCTCGTTTCATTAATATTCAATTAATGACGGCTGGCAGCATCGAGTATGCACAAGAGGCTGTCGATTGTCATACTGACGGTGATGAAGAAGAAGGGCTTGCTATTACATGTCCTAATGGTTGCACATCTTATCCTGCAGAGAGCATAGATTTGGTGTACAAGGTGCTTGCTATATTTTGTCCCGATTTGGAAATTTATAATCCAATCCCTTAACGTTAGAGTCAAGCATCATTATGATGTTGCATTACTAATATAACTAAGACGCTTAAATGGTATAGTAAGTTAGTTCCTCTCTTGAGAAAAGTGGTTCACAATACATGTAGGGGACTGCAGCTGAATGTTAAACACTATCATTCGAGTATCTAAGTTACAATCATGGTTGTATAGAAAAGTGAATGACAAGCTCGTTGTGAGGTCATTCGCGTGGGACCACGCATATATAGTAATCGACTAAAACAGTGTTTTTCTGATTTCTAAGTACGATCAGTACATGTAGTCGTGTGCTAACCAAAAGCATCTAAACACGATACAACTGAAAAATGGTAAAACAAAGTTTGATGGTTACCTTTCTAGTGCATTACTGAGGATTGCATTAACGAATTTATATGTACTGAGAGGCGTTTCTATTCCATGTAATAATTAATCGTCCTTGCCGCTCCCGATATATGTGGAGTGAGTGGGTGATGGCTTGTACATTCAGTCAGAGCTTCCTTTGCTCACGATATGGTGTCCGGCGTAGCGGCGATCCGTATCATTTCCTCCCTTGTCACCGGACTGCACTTTGTCGACCCGAGTTCATTTCACTGCATGGGGGCCCAAAGTCGAATGATTTCTGGGGGGCGGCACCATCAGTTTCTGTTGACTTGGTATCACTTATACAGCAGAAATTCGACTTAAGTCCCTCTCTGCACCATGCTCCCGGTGGACGAAACAGAGAGAAGTATTTGAGCACTGCAGTCTCGCTTGCGGCTTGCCTCACACCCGATGTACATTTATAGTCAGATTCCCGCCCCCCCTCCATTTTATGTTTTGTTTACCCTTTCATACCGTTTTCTCAGTTTGTCAATACTGCTGCTAAGAAGAAACACAAAGACACTTCAAGTACTGTCCCTATGAAAAGTTAAAGAGATATATATGGCTGAGTGTTGAAAAGGAACTCCATCGCTATCCAGTGCGAGCGAAGCATGTGCCATTGACATTGTTACTGCGACAGGCTCAGGGTCAAAAATAAATAGACTGAATCACACATATATGCGCGGCTAAAATGTACCTAAGAGTACGATCATTCTACATGCACTGCCGTGGCGTAACGAGGAATCACTGGCACGTCCGAATCATGTGCAACTGTCTCCTGGCCATAGCTCATTGCAGTACGTTATTGAATTCAATTGGTATCGGTGATAGACTCACCTTAGTGCATAGTGTAATCAATGCCTTATAATCCTCTGGTCCCCAGACGATTATAGGCGCAAGGATTAGCTTGGTAAAGAGCTCCATGCACGAATTGTATTGTTGCTGAAGCCGTGCATGTTGATTGAGTTTCGGAGACTGCTCGCCGCTGTCAACCATGCATAGCGTGGGATGTGTATCTGCCATATATCAACTAGAACCAATTAAGACTGCTTGCCCTGTTACAAATTAATCATACAGTAGTAATTGACCTTAACGGTCAAATAATGTACACAGCAAGGTAAATGAAACAAATGAAGTGCATGTTTCTCTGTAATCACGAGCCTCAATCCACTTGTGCTGTATACCATTGTACGTATAAAAATACATGTGCGTGAGACACTGCATGATGTCCGTATTCCTGATTTATCTTATTCAAGGTTGGTCAGTCCAGGTCAGTGACAATGACAAAATACCTCCTCCAAATATGCATAAATCCTAAAAATACGATTCACCTGCAAATAGAATGATCCGAAAACTCCATGGCAGTATGTGTAGCACTTATACCCATCAATGCTCAAGAGATACATTTTATAACTAATCATATTTGAACTACATAAACGTGGCTTGCTGTACATTTTATGTTTCAGTACGTGAAGCACTAGTACCCATGCTCTGATATTTAGTACAGACACTGCAGAACTACTTAACAAAGAGGATTGAACTCATTCTTTATAAGCATAAAAACAGATATAAATATCAAACTCACTTTAATGATTCCACGTTAGGAAATCTGTGGAGTAGTTCCTTCAAAGCCAATAACTTGTCTTTATTACACAGATCATCATGTATTCTAGATGGGAATGAAGTTAAAGTACTATGCTAATAATAACACCTCACTTACTGTAATTCGGTAACACTTTCTATAGACCTAGTTAACTTCTGCACAATAATTTCCAGTCCTTCAGCAGTCAGTGGGCACCACAGTGTAATACTCTTCACAGCATCACTTGCTGATTCCAAGCAATATCCAACAACACAGTAATCCAGTAAGGTGAGGGTTTCATTTTTAATGTTCAATTCTCCACTCGCTTTGGAAAATAGCTCGCTACATCTTTGGCGTTTCTGTGACTCAAATACACAATGCAGTGCTTTCAGGTTCACTTTCTTCACATCATCTTCCCCAATCAGTGCATTATCCAAAATTGAAGTCCAGTGATCTGGATTCTGTAGTCCTGTTATCCCACAGAAGAACTTCAATACCACACCCATATGAGGTTGGCCGATATGTTCTCTGATTGCTTTAAGCTGCTCATCAGGAGGTAGTGTGCTGACATGGTAGGCAGCAAGGAACTCCTGGTTGGTTAGGTGAACAAAGGAGAGGATGGGCTCCCCTCCTGTGAGCCCTTCTTTTTGGTCTGCTATAATGATGCCCAAATTTGCTATGTCTGAGATTGAAAACTCATCATTTACATCGTGCAATGAAATGAATGTCTTTGAAGAGACAGTTGTATTGTAGGCAAGTTTACATATACTGAGAAATAAAGATAGTTCTGATGATGGTAATGATTTAAGTTGATTCAATACAACGTTTTTCCCCATTTTTCTGTAGTACCTAACAAGAGACATAACAGTGAACAAATGGTACACATCTGTTTCAGTCTTAGGAAGAGGTGCTTTGTCCTCTTCACATGTGTTATAGATGAAAATAATCATGACTAGATGTAATGGTACATAACACATATGCTGAATATTTTGGTGTTTATGAAGGTATGCTTTTACTTCACTAGCCTTGGACGGATTGTTTGAGTAGCTTTTGTCAATGTATTCATCAATCTGCTCCTTAAGGAATCCAAGAACTTCACCTCTTGTATCGACACTTTCTCTCAACTGTACCGAAGCATTTGGTCTTGAGGTTATCATTATTATTGAAGAAGTGAGTACTTCTCCTCTTAGAAGCTGCTCAAACCATGATCGTCCATCTGCTGTATACTTTTGAGAGTACTCATCTAAGCCATCAAATATGAAGCACACTCCATGGCCTGCATTCCCACTTATTTCTGTTTGTAAAGTGCTTAAAGCAAAGTACTCAAGAATGCTACTCAAATCAGTAATTGGTGTGGTGTGGAATTGACGAAGAGGAATGAGAAACAGATACTTTACACAACTCAAGATGGTTCCTTCACCCCAGTCTCTGCTTATTTTTCTTGTCAATGTAGTCTTCCCACATCCTGGTCTTCCTTCAAGCAGAAATATTCTATTCTCAGAAGAGACATGTTTAAACAGTTCTTCATATGTGATAGTCACCTTTTTTTCAATGATGTCATCAATGGAACCCTGAATAGTGTTATAGAATAAAGGACTTCTGCACGTTTGAGTTGTGTCTTTAATCAGTGCGAGGTATGTAAAGGAGAATTTTGGAACAGGTGGAAAATCCACTTTTGCAGATTTGAGGTTGCAATATCTACCCTTCAACTCCTTTACTGATGTATTTTCGCCTGTGGTAAAAATGCTTACATTACATGTGTTTGTTAGTTAAGGATGTGATGATACAGCATAGCACAGATCTATCATACTAATAATGGACACATGGCTGGACCTTACATTGATGCATCAGTGATCATCTGCAAAATAAAATATGAAACTTCATTTCTGTTTTTATAGGTTGCACATTACATTTCTTCAACTAAAGCGTCCAATAGCAATGAAAACAATACTGCTGAAAAATGCTTTGCAGATTTCTGGCACAGGAGAGACTTTAATCATTTTGAAAGGATTAACCAAAGGATACAAAAGCTTCGGCAAAACATACAGAACATGTTTGGAATAAAAGTCTGATTTTTATCCCCTACCCCACAATTATTTTACAACGCAAGGGGTAAGACAATGCAAGGGGTATTCCCTTTGGAATAATGCGTATTGAATCATACAAGATATCTTTGCGCCATGCAGTTCCAGGAACAGTCACAAGACTAATTTAGATGCAACTGATAGCATGGCAGCATAGAAGAGTATTATGTCTTGTACAAAAATCAGTTAGTAAAAGTCAAAGTCCATTAGAAAGGGTAGTGATTTTCCTTTCTTCAAGTGTGATTCGTTGTTAATAAAACTCAAAACCAATTTTAATACTGTTTCAAACTTTCATTCTGGTTAATATGTTGTTTCTAAATTACTGAATTCGGCAAGTATTTGAATTTATCTCTACACTTTGGAAAAATAATAATATTTTAATGCAACTTCTGTTAGTTGCATAACTTTTGCATTGATTGTCCATAAATTCATTTAGACTATCCCATTGGAACTTTTATTCATTTAAAATATCTGCCTTCATTTGTGAAATCAGTATACACACATGGTGATATCAAGTGAACACGATCATTTTTCATGATGAAAAAGTAAATACTACATACAATACTGGTCATAATGTATTTCTCCATTGTAGCTCTCTCATGTGTCGAATATGGCCACACCTTTAGCCGTAATACCTTTACAGTTGAGGGGTGAGTAGTTAAGTGCGTGGGAACTAGTTGTGTGTTAACGCAGCAGCATACGTTAAAATGGCCAAATTACAGTTCAAATAAATGAATCTACTGTTTAGTTCATGTAAATTCAGTAAATGCAGTTGAAGATTGTCAGCTACAAGTATAGATCATGAAGTAGTGCAAGTTTTTTTTCTTGCATTGCAATTACATTACATAACTAAATGAGCATGGTGTGTAGCTGATTTCACGAACCTGATTTGGATAGTAACGGCAGAGGTGAATCTAAAATGGAGATTAGATAAAATTATAATAAACTGAATCATACACAACAGTCAGGTACATGTATAGGATGTGTAAAGCATACAAAACGCATGTTTGATTAACGTAGTGCTTTACATAATCATGACACAACCATTCTGACATACTGCTGCAGCTGTCAATTTTTATTAAGAAAACTCCTTATTTATAATATAACTACCTATATCAAAGAATGGATTGAGTTAGCTGCAGGTCTGATGGCACAGTGCAATACTGTGATCTAACATAAGGCTGAAAAAATGACTTTATATGTAGTTCCATTAGGCCAGGCCATAACAGATTTACTATATTGGTATAATTATGATGCAGATCAGTTTTGCTATTTACTCTCATTGCAATCAGCCATCCAACTTTAACGTACAAGTAGTCAATATTACACCAGAATGAAATGCTGGTAACAGTTTCCAATGCGCCATTTGAAGTGATTTATAAAATAAAATAATCGGACTGCTATAAAAAATTGACAAGTGGCAGTTCCATTAATCAATGGCTGTGAAATATATATATTTTTTTAAGTTAGGATAATGGCTTAACTCTTTCACGGGCAACAGAGCAATATTGCACCTCACGTGCTGTACTAAAGCCACTCTATTTACCTAAACAGTTAACACCAGCTAACACTTTGTAGTCAACAACATATTGATCAGACATTTCCTGGTCATATAGTGTAAGTTGTTTTGCTAACTATGCTTTCCTGCAATGCACAACACACAACATGTGTACCATATGATTGGCTTTGCCCGCAAAAGAGTTCATTCCCATGAGGTTAAGTTGCACCATCTGCCCAATCGTTGCTTATTTTTCTTGTCAATGTGGTATTGCCACATCCTAGCCTTCCTTCAAGCAGTAATTCTTTACTCTTTGAATTTACACCCTCTAAAAGGTCCTCGTATCCAACAGTCACCTTTGTTTCAATGACATTATTGCAATAGAACCTTGAATCGTGTTTAAGGAAAGGGCATTATTTTTCATTTCACTTGTGTTTTTGGAATGGAATGGAATTTCGACTTAATACATGCTCAAATTGTTCCGAATGAATTGCATCATTGATGATGATTTGTATTTACATTTTAATGAAAAAAGATAACTGGCTGTACGAAAACCAAAGAAAATAAAAATCAAACTCACACACATTCACATGATGTTAACATACAGAACTCATGCAGAAAATAAAACAGACAAAGCAATAACAAAATTAATGTTATGTCCATTATCCCAACATTAAGAGTATTAGTGCAGGACTTGATAGATCCAAGTACTGGCATTGAATGGATTTGCAGAATTGCCAAAAACATGAGTATTTATTGTTGTATTCGTTCCAATTCTTAAATAACATTTTCCACTTTGTAAAGTAATGCCAACATACTGCATGTTTGCAAATAAAACGAATGTTAATATCGCAGCTTTAATATTAATTTAGCACTGGTTATGCAAATACTTCGATTCAGATCGTTGTAAGTGGTGTGAGGACGACGCCAACAATGAGGAGGAAAGTGAGGAAGAGGACAAAAGGGACGATAGTGAAGGTGAAAACACTGAAGATAGTGACTGAGTATTAAAATTTAAAACAGCATATAATATTTCTGTTTGGCACAGGGGTGAAAATAGGTATTGGTATTGAAGAGGATGATGGGGAAATTCAGCACAAAAATCAAACAGGTGCCTGCGTCATTGTAGAGACAAAGGATGTGGCAAAACGCATCATGCTACTATGTTGGATGTTTCAATGTTCAACAGAACAGTATAGTTCCCTACTACCGACCTTCTACTGGCAGACTTTGCTTTGCAAAGCATATGAAATTGTGATTGGCTATCGTGCAACCATGTCTTGCATGCATTATCATACTTTTTTGCTGCTTAATAAAATCACTATGTAACAAAACATCTTTGAAGGAAATGATTGGTGACTTGGCTGCCTAACCGGTTAGGTTTAACTTGCATAACAGGTTGAGGGATAAAGGTTAACATATGTAATTGAGTTATTAGACATCATACAGTAAAGGTTTTCAGAGTTTTTAAGTTTGATTTGTTTTTTTTAATATTTACTAATAAAACGCAAAATGTAATACTTTTTCTAACTTACATTCATTAATACAGTTTACAGTAAATTCATAAGAAATTTTAAATCTGTTATTTTGACTAACGGAAAATTGAAATTGGATATTCCGAATACCAATATAATTGGAACTGAAGATCAGTTACACATCCTGTACCGCAGTACCAGCTCATAATCAGTATGGGAATTCATCCTCTCCCCTTTCCCTCTCCCCCCCTCCCTCCCAACATCATCTTTTGGGCTGTAAATTGTAAACAGAACCTTTATTCCCATTGTAGCACTGTATTATCACAGATATACCATTTAGCCTAAACACTAAAATGTTCGTGTAACTGCAATAAGTACAGACAATGCACTCCTGGCCTCCAACCCAGACCTCGAACACCCCTCCCACACCCACCCTGGGTCCTTTTCCCCTACATTTCTATATCTACCCATTCACAGTACTGCCTTTGTTGAGGAGAAGGGTTCCAATAGAATGGATAAAGAAAGTATAAAGCCATAAACAACTGCAGTCTCCTTATGTGTATTGCATTACAACATCATGAACACTTTATTCAAAATTCATTGGATTTGATTTTCTATTCTTATACTTTACATATGTACATGCAGTGCTGGAGAACATTAGTTACATGTACCTCGTGGTCTGCTCATCTTCTTCAACTCTTTAACATGATCAGCAGTAGCATTGTTCCCGATTGTTCTTAACACCTCCACTAATGCTTGGTAAGTAGCATCATGTGACTTTGTCTTCTTCCATTCCAACAACATCATTTCCCTCTTGTCTCTTTCACTGCTCCCCTCACGTTCAATATCTCTGACCTTTTGATCACTAATAAGTCTTCGACCAACAAGTTTCCAATCTAAGTCATATCCAGCTATTGTGAAGATGTCTTCCTCACTACACTCCATGTTCAGCAGACCTGGTATATGCGCAAGGCTAAGTGTTAGTAACTAGACACTCACTTAATATCATTGTAACAAAGATTTATAATATTTACTACTCGTGACCAGTTGTAGTTTCGATACATGTGATATTCGGGTTATGAGATGAAAGGAATCTATAATCCATTACTTGTATACACTGTTACTTGCCCACAGTTGATAATACTCTCAATTTTACTATAGATATGGATTAGAAACGCGTCGCATGAGCCATAGATTTCTGTAATCACATCTTTACTCACTCGGCCCCCCCCCCCCCCCCACCCCCCCAGCGGAGGCGTAATAAACAATATTATTCATCGATTTTCAACCTACGAGGTGATACTTGAGTGACAACTTTTCCATGTATGATGATAATGGATTAATGATATGACTCCGCCTCTATTAGCCTACCAAAAGGAACCAAAGGAGTCTTTTAAACGCCGCTGCTCGCTCATTCTCCTATATGAATTTTTGACGCCTTCTTACTATTCAGTCAAATACATCCTATGTACAATAGCGAAAAGATCACACGCTCGACATTTTTGTTGGAGGGGGGGAGAGGTTCCTTCCTTTGGGGAGGGGCGACATAAATGGCTGTCCGTCTTTATGCATCTACATCTTCACAATCTCCAGAATTAATGAGCATCTAACTAGATCCGATTTTAGATCAATCTATTGCCTAACAGTTTGTTTTTTTGTTTTTTTTTTTCCAATTTGTGTAATATAGTGTTCATATATGAATTCTTTTGTTTGATGGTGTGATTCTCAATTAGTTAGATGCTCGGATGCAATTATAACTCTCCAGGCACTTACAGTGTTTATGTTATACAAATTTAACAGTCATAATACACATCACATAAATTTATTAACAAACAAAGGTTCAAACTACTTCAATGCATGATTGAGTAAAGAGCGGCCCCATCCTCAAAGCCCAGGCCACTTCTCCACTTTACTCTGGAAAACTCGATGGTGGAGCTTTTACTCCGTCGTTCCAAACCAGTAGCGAGCTATTGGAACTACGCTTTCTCGCAACAATGTGGTGTTAAATTGGCGTTGATTGGCAATTTATATATACACAGGTACGTCATGGAGTTGTAAGGCTCTGAATTTTTAATAAGCCTAGCAAGCGTATGGGTTACATTTCGTACTGCTAATTAGGTCCTATTCGTGGGAACGATCCCAAATATTAAAAATTCAATGCAACCTGTTTAGTTCATGAAAGGAGGCTTTAATGCATTCTCCTTAAGGAATCCAAGCACTTGTCTTGTATGGACACTTTCTCACAACTGCACTGAAGCATTTGGTCGTGATGTTATTATTATAAATGAAGAAGTGAGTTCTTCTCCTCTTAGAAGCAGATCAAACCATGATTGCCCATCAAATGGAGAAATGAAGGGTCACCAAAGTTGTAAAAGTTACGTTTATTATGTTTCTGAGATTCCATTACACGATTTCTGTTGTGCATAATTAGAAAGACATCATATGATTTTTTGGTGAATTATCCGTTATCCATGTTTATAAATATGGGCTATTAATTATGTACAGCAAAAACCTGTACTTGATTATTACTAACTACTCCAAGATGATACTTCACTTGCGGCAGCGGCAACTCTGTGTGTATACCGATTACGGTTGTGTTTATGTACGTATGCCTATAAGAAGGCCAACTTTCAATCCACCATTATTGCATATACCGTAATCGGTACACACACAGAAGTGTAATACGTACTATAGTAACTGACTTTGCTTATCAATGACTTAAGATAACGATATATAGATGCTATACTTTTTCGCTTGAGAGCCTGAAAACTGTAAAACGGTTGGTTGTGGTTGATTTGTGCAAATCCAGCCAGGTGCTCTGTGCTGTTAATTCTGCCAATTGTGCACAAAGTCAAAACTAATGTTCAAAAACATGTAAGTGTAAATATCCGGCGATAATTGCTCTATTCCTGCCATGAAGGAGCAACGGTCTACTATTGTATTTGCTGTATACCTACTGCAGATTGAGTTCTTCTCTAGCCACAACTGTATGGTCTGCACCCGTGGTAAGTTTACACAACGCAACCTGAGCCCATATCAAAGACAATTCAACATTTCTGTCAGCTAGCTCCTGCGTGTAATCAAATATAGATAGTAAAGTAGATTTTACTAATTCACCGATTCACCCGCAACACAGGATTGAAAACAGTGTTCTCTACTTACATGTATGAAGTAGGCCTATAGTACATGGTGCATGCAGTAACGAGTCTATATCAGACCGATCACGTGCATATTATGAAAGGTCCTCCGTGCATCTGGCCATGGCAAGTACAGTGGAAGCTCAAACTGCTGAGGAAGCCAAAAGTTTGTCCAAGACTGAGTCGTGCGACCGGAAGCCCGTAATAGATCTGCTTATGCTAGCCAGCCGGAATCTTGCAACGTTCGATGCGTGGCCATGGTGCAGCAAAAATGAGACACACTTACACGCCAGTCTGGCGTAGCACAGCCACGTTTATTTTGCGCAGGGTATGCTACGCCAGATTACTTACAAGTACAATATTTATACAAGTACAGTTCGTTGTCCGTTCAGGGTACCTGTACTAATAGAAGCGGGCCAGGATCGAACGTGTGTTGGCTGGTCAAAGACAGGCTGAGGTGCGCTCAGTTGCTACCACCGACTTAGAAGCATTTCCGCAAATGGTATGTGTTGAGGACCGATGAGATCGCGTGCTTACATTAGTAAACTAGTTCGTGACGTAAAGCACGACTTATTGCATTACGTAATGACCGCGACCGCAAGTCTAATTACTTTTTCTTTGACAATTTTTAGCACTGTTCCAAATGCCATAAACATATATCATTACGACTTTCCGATTTTTCTCTATCCACTGATGCAATCGGAAAATATTTTCGACTTAAAATGTATTGATGTCCTCTCGATGTATTGGAATTTCTGGATATGATCTGCTGTATGCTTTTGAGAGTTCTAATCTAAGCCATCAAATATGAAGCACACTCCTTGGCCTGCATTCCCACTTATTTCTGTTTCTAAAGCATATACAGCAATGTAGTTAAGAATTCAATCTGGTGTGGCATAGCATAGACGAAGAACCTTACATTGATGTATCAGTGATCATCTGCAAAATCAAATATGAGACTTCATATCTGTTTATAAACCAGTTCTGGTTATACATTAGTATCCTTCTAATAAAGCACCCAATAGCAATCAAATCAATAGGGCTGAAAATATATGTACACATAACTGGCAAAGGACAGACTTTGATCATTTAGAAAGGATTAACTAAAGGACATTCAAACGTACAGAAACATGTCTGGTATAAAAGTAAAATTCCTCCCCCCCCCCCCACACACACACACACACACATGCATATCAATTACTGTACAATGGGTTAATCAATGCCCTATGGGAATTATTGAGATTGATTAAACATGCACTACACCACACTAGACTAGTGGGCATTTGTGTTGTTGAGTTCGACTGTAGAACCCTATCAAAGCCTACTACTGCTACTGTCAAGTACTCCATCAGTGTTGCAGAGTACAGAACAGAGCTGATGCTTCATTACCTAGATGCAAATGGCGCGACAAATGACAATTACAGTGCCATCATAGAACAGGTGACTGGGTAATAGCCCACTCCTCAAGAAGCAAAGAAGTTGTCAAGACCATCCATGGCATGGGACCTACCTAATCACTGCATGCAAGGAGCGTAGTCCATGGCATGGGCGTAGTCAAGGTGTACTTCCACCAGGACGCAAAAATTCGCAAGCGCCGATCAAGAACCAAGATATGCCACTTTGGGTTTCTACTGGTATGGACGCAAGAGAAGTATTAGGGATTGGTCACCGCTTGTGGCTGGCAATGCAGTGGCGGCGGAAGAGGGGGGGTGGGGGGGGGGGGTCTGGGGGATCTCGAGCACCCCCAATATTGGCAACGGGGGGGGGGGGGCTCAGCCCCTCCTATCCTAACAACAGGTAGTGCATTTAATTAATCGATAATTCGTGACCAGTCGCGCCACGAACGATTCCGAGTACGGCAGCGGATCAGTTATAGAATAGCATAAAACATATTCATATCAAGAACAGTAGCTAGCTCATTGACACTTTTGGTGCTATATCAGGCAGTCATTTGTCAAGTGCTTGAATAATATCCATGAATATAATTATCTTTGTCCCCCCCCCCCCCCCCCCCCCCCCCCAATCATAAATGTCTTCCGCCGCCACTGCAATGACATCGCCATCGACAACACCAATGCGGCGCGGCGTTCTATGCGTTTGGTTTTGACCTCAGAAAGCCTAAAAAGTATTACCGAACAGGATCCCACAATGCTGCCATCAAGTGACAGCACCCAGGAGGACATAGGAGATGGAAAGGAAGGGCAGCAACGAACATGACACCTTGAAGTGAGCAGGTGATGCAATAGTTATGTACCTGAACAATATTGATGCATGTGCATTGCATGTATACAAATTGGGCATGATTTCTTAATCACTTTCAGAAATAATATAGTATTATACATGTAGTTATGCATGCAGTTGTACATTATTGGCAGCAAATTGCGCCAGGTTTCAATGCTTCGTAACAAATTGCATACAGTAAAGTATCCTGTATGGTACTTGCATTGGCTCATCAGTTTTTTTTAATGAATTTATACATTTACAAATCATTATGACTATGTGCTTTTGACAAACCTGATGTTGGAAGTGACGTTTGAGGTGAATCTAAAATACAGGATAGAATAAGTTCAAAAATGCAACACAAAACACTGGATCCTGTGCATCACATGGTAGCAGAGTGAGAGGCTTTGCATGGCCGGAGAGTACATTGCATTATATTACGATAATAGAGATTTTCAACAGCCCATGCTGGATTGATTGAAATCATTTTTGCTGTCTGCATCCCCTAATCGGTGGCCCTGTATATTACAGTTTTTGGTAAAAATTAGTATGATTCGTGGATTACAAAATGGCCCAACAAATTTCAATTTACTACTAATTTGATGCAGTTTGGTTGATTGTGCATTTTTCCACACGCAATTAATAACACTTATAGGGTAGAACTGACCAACAACTATGAAATATGAGATAATATGATGCGTTCAAACATACAATTAAACAAAGACTAAGCAGTAAGCTGATACAAAAAGCAGAAAAAAAAATTAGTTGTTCCACAGTAACGCGCTATGCACGAACAAGCTATTCTGTAGGCACTTAGAACGTTGATAGATCCGGATGGAAATAATCATGATAAATCGTGATTAATTCTATTTATCATGGCAGTGGTAATTGCCATAAGAATAAATACATGATATGCACACACAAATCACCAAGGCAAATAATCGTAATAATTCAATTACTTTTGCAGTGATTATTCACTGTAAAAGTGTGTAGTCTCCATTATCAAGCATGCTAACCTTGATACAGGGGACAATATTGTGCTCTTATTCTTTCAATAAATGCCAGGGTTACAAAGAAGGTTTATAAAGATACTACCGTAAAGTACCACAAATTAGCGCCATCCCCCTCCGCCCCCAACAAAAAGAATGGCTCGTGATTAACCTTGTGAATCTCCGTAACCGCACTGTCTCCTTAAACTTATTTAGCATTTCAGTAAAGCAAATTGCATGGTACCCGTACATGATTATGAGAAAAGAAGGTTTCACGATTATGAAGATATACGGACGTTTAAACACGAGACAGTTATTCTTTTTGTTGGGCTGGCTTATTTGCGGTACTTTACAGTCAGAGAGATGGATACGTAAGAAACATCACTCTGCTCGTTTCGTAGTCATATGAAAGGAGAAGAAATGAATGATGGTGTGGTAGTTGTCAATGTGAATCTGTGCCAGATATATACCATACCCACATAGTTGAAACATCCTAGTAACGGCAATGCACGTTGCATTAATTCATTACCATCACTTTGGGCATTCGATGTCACCAGCATCCTGACAGCTTTGGCAGTTTCTGTACACTTCAATGCTTGAAACAGTGCAACGAGTTCCTTGTAGGTAGCATTGGATCCCTTCACTTTCAGCCACATCTCAAACACTTCGTCTCTTTTATCTTGCTCACTGAGTTCTTCCTGGTCAATAATGCTGAGGGCTTGCTGTGGACCTATCAGTCGTTTAGCGACTGCCTTCAAATTGTAGTCTAGGCTTGCTATTTTGTAGATGTGCTCAAGACTGCACTGGCAGTCTAGAGGGTCTAGCAGCGAGTACATTAGTTTCCATCAGATGTGCAGCAATGACATCAGTCTCCTTACCTTCAACGTGCTGTCCTAGCGGTCCGGGGTTCATCTCTACATCTCCGGACAGTAAAAGAAGTCGTTTCGTAATCCACGTAGATGACACTGCCACTGCTGAAAACCGCATGCACAACTGAACTGCACCCTTTATTCAGTTATTAGGGACGGAAACAGATTAAATTGTTAAAGACGACATTTTATCGAGATGAACGTACGTGTGGAAACTTCGGTTGTAGGAGGCTAAATACAACGCTACCGGATACATGTATGTCCAAACTGCGTGAGCACGACGACAATTTTATGGTCATAAACTTGTCGTTAGAAGTTCCACTCAATGCGTTTGAAACAAGCTCGACACACTTTCGTCTCCACCATTGCTTTGCACATGCTTTCCTTCGTCTCTGATCGTCACAGTCCACGTTTCTTCCACTAACAAAAGTTCCAATACGAGCCCTGTACGTGGCAACATCGATTCCCATGTTGCCAACAATATTTCAACTGCCCTCAACCGCAAAAATGCTGTACCAAGAATAGTTACTCCAAAGCCAATTATTATGGTACACATGTTGTGCAAAACAAAAGTGTTGTGCGTTGCAGGAAAACGTCGTTAGCAAACAACTTAATGTTGTTGACTACAAAGTGTTAACTGTTTAGATCAACAGAGTGGCTTAATTATATTGCCTCTGCTGCCCGTAAGAGAGTTAAGATCACACCATCTACTGTCCCCCCCCCCCTCCCCCCCCCCCCCACCTTAGTCTCGTTCCCAGACTCAATTACATAAGCATTATCGCATAATGTAGTATAATGGTACGAAGTTGTTCAGTGGGCCGTGGCGCACGATATAGTGCGCTCCAATCAAATGGGTACGCAACAGGTCGAACGCCCCACGGCTGGAGAGCAAGACTTTTCATTTCCAGTGGCATATTGGTAAAAACATCGTTTCCCTCCACGAGTATCTGATGGCGCCAACAATTTGATTGGAGCGCACGATTTCGTGCGCCACGGAACAAAAAACTTCGCCATCAAACATCAAATCATGTCATGCCATGGCACTGCATGCGGTGGGCCCCTCCAGTGTACTTGATTGCGAATCTCGAGTCAGTGTCCCAATTGATTCAACGGGTCACACAAGCACACAGTGGTCTGACATTTAGGTGGAAGGGGGGGGGGGGGGGGGGGGCAAACTTAAGGGTGCTGGCAAAACCATTCACTACAGTGCGGAGTCTCAACTGATGTGGGAATCTCGCTAGAAGGTGGGGGCTAAGTGGAATATAACAAATGGATGCTCAATGAAAAGTACACGATGATGCATCAGTGTCGCATCGAAGTGTTGTCCATTGAAGAAGGCCTTATTGAAGGTAGCACTCTGTGTGATGATGATAGAGGTCAGGCTGGCTACACCATTCTGTTGTCCAATGTCTGGGCAGCTCCAAGCTCTGCTTCACATTGACCTAACGGTTTTTGAGGGCTGGGTAAAAGGCGGTACCAAGTCACCATTCATGCTTCAATGCCACTGCACAAGACGTGGAGAGCTTGAACTGTAAACATGCCATCAGAGAGGGCCTTGGCTATGGCTAGGTTGCCATAGTAATGGTAGAGTGCCCAGACCAGCTGTGTGGAAAGGCAGCACCCCAAGAAGGGCCAGCAGGGTGAGCCCACACCTGTAAGTGTGGAGAGGGAGAGGGGACATGTGATGGTGCAATGGAACCTCTCTCACCATGAACATCAGAGGCCGTAAAAGTGCCTCATTCTAACATATCTCATACTACTCTCTCTCTCACTCCTTCCTCTCAAATTCTATTTCACTAAATACGTACTACATAGTACGACGTCTGAAAGGGTTTGGCCTTTTACCTGGTCGACAGCATTAGCTGGGCGCAGTGAGGGAAGAAAGAGTCCATGTGGAAATTTAGGAGCATGGAGTCAGAGGACAGACCTGCATCTCCCATCCATGAAACAAACCGGTTGTCATGCCACAAATGTAAGAATAATATTATAGCATGTAACAACATCGATTATAATTAAATTCCTTTGTGCACATAAACACTGACTAAAGTAACCAGACATACTCTCGACCCCAGACACATGTCCTACAATTTGTCTATGTACTATGAGACTACACCACTTTATACAAAGCTGACATGCATAACCAACATAGGGTAATGTGAGGTATGGTCGGCAGTAGGGAGTGTTCGGCAACCGCACTTTCAACACATACAGAGCCTCAAAGAATTTCTACACAGGTTACAAACCATCCTTCTGGGTTGTCTTAGGACGAAGTAGGTATAGTTTAAAGCAACTACGTTCCCTTTAAATAATAACATATGGATGCCGAACACTACCTATACGCTATCGCGTCATGCTGATCACTATCTAATCTACCCTAGATGTATGAACGTGACCAGATGTTGCTAAGCTTCTAATATCAGTTGGTAATCAAAATTAAGTGCACGAATAACTTCAAATACACACACGCAAGCGTGCGCACAGATATAAAAACATAAACGTGTCTTCAAAACCAGTTTGATAGGCGTCATACGTTCATATGAACAGATCAGAGTTTGACCGATCTAAAAAATAAAACCTGGAAAGAATACGTTCCCTTAAAATTCGATAGCCATGTAACCTATCATTATACAAGTGAGAAATCTTACGCGGTCCTTACCAAAGTGTCATGCATCACGGTAGCAGGATATGGTACTAGGTAGCAATCCAGTTAGGTCCGTTCCATGTATTCTAATAAATGCTCCTGGGCCTTTAAACGATTCTCTATTAATATTGCATTCCGGTTAAGTTGCATCCGTTATTGGAACGTGCGGGGTAAAAATGGAGTCAGGTTTGTAGGATGATAATCTGTTAGTGTATAACTGTGCACACCCTTTGTACTGGTCTATTCCAATCAGATACACATGTGCGATGCAGCCGTTCATTTAATTACCGTAAAGGTCATTGAAAGAGGTTCGTCATTGTTCAGATTTCGCTTCTGCTGTATATAGAAATAAGGAATTCAAATACTATAACCTTAGCGGGGTACAGCCTTTATCACCCGATTCGACACATTTCATTGTGACTGTGTACGAGAAGGATTGTAAAACTAAACTATGTTGGTTAGTTTCGTAGTTTTGTTGCGCTATTTCTGAGCCTACTGTGAGTTCACAACACGCAGCATTAGTCTTTATGACAGCCCGCAGTCTAAGCTAATACTTAAGGTAACAATGTTCTGTATATTACAAACAGTTAGCTATGTACCTCCCAAAACATGATAGACGCACAGCGAGTTCAAGGCTGGCGATACAAGGGTTAGCGCTGATGATACAAATTGCTTGAACAACGGCAATTAAAGAGTAAGGTGTTTCGTTATTAACAACAATGTGTGATTGTGTATTGCATTGTCAGGAAAAGGACACGGGAGGAGTATGAAACAGGCTGGAGCTTTGGAGAGGCGCGGCAATGGCACACAAGACTAGAGACAATGTGTGCGCATGTGTGTGTGTGTGTGTGCTGTGTGTGTGTGATATTGTTTAGTGCATATACGTGCGCATACAATCTGCCAATTCTTCTATTCGTTGAAACGCTTAAGCATGCGCGGCCTAGTGTACGCAAGTGAGGCGGGTGGCACGGGGGGGGGGGGGGGGGGGGAGGCGGATACCGCTCCATAATAGAATGGCCCGTACGGGACCGAAACAGCCTGTACGGGTACGGCAGACGAAATGTCAGCGTGCGAACACGTGTGACTAAACGTGACTCGCAACCACAGCCGGCTTTCCATCGGTCTGCACACGAGAGCCGCGATCGTACAACCGACAGATTTAGGATCCAATTGAATACGGTTAGGATCGCTTGCGAGCCCGGAATCACGCATATGAACCGCTGTGCTGGCTTGCTATTGGCTCAGATCATCAAAATCCAGCACCCTTGTTAATCTTCAGCTTATTGTGCACATTTATTCACCATTAGACAATTTGGCAGATGACGCAATGGCATACTTATATGAATAAATTATGCGCGGTAGAAATTAATGTTTTGTCTTGATTTTACTTCAAGAATGGTGAATGGATTAATTTTTCCAAGTACAGATATCATAATCAGACCGATTTATAGTACATTATAAACTTGTTTAAAATTCAATTTGAAATAAAAAGCAAGATGACCGCCTATGTCAAATATTTCTTTCACATGCAGATGTTTGGTTGAATCCAGATGCTCGTGCTAGGCTATTTGCTTATGGTTTACGTATTGACAATGAAAGATGACATTTCAGAAATGTTGTGAACCACTCAGCACCAGTTCATTTGTTCTCTAACCATGTCTTGTGCATTGGCAAGTTATTTGCTAATGCTAGCTGGTAAGCAAGCTTTCGTACTTCTTTCGGTGAAAGGCCTTGATTACATCAGAAGTACGCAAAATGTATACCGGACAAGCTGTTCCACTAGTAAATGGGTAATAATTTCGATACCCAATATCTAATGAGGGCTCACCATGATGCCCTGTTATTTGTGCATCAGTTAATGTGTTTCAAAGTTTGATAGTTAATTCTGAAGTCTCTAGCGGTACCTCGGACAGATTCTCACCTGGCGAACAGCACGCAGCTTTACATCTGACTTCACAGAGCCTCTGCGTCTTTCTCTGGAACTTTCGCAGCATTTTAGACAAGTAAAATTATTTGCATTTCTTCATTTTTTAAAAGACATCACATAAAATGTCACGGTACATAATAGAATATTTGTTTCTCGAATGAATTAGGTATTTGGGTTTCTAATGCGCCTACAAGCAAGCCCATGTATTGCTCATTATTGTAGAGTATTAAAACTACGTTTATGCCACTCTTTGATTGCAATAGTTCTATTGAAGAACACATAATTAATTGCACGGTACGGTAAAAAAGCACAAAATCTATAAACTATACTCGGTGGCACACGGGATGGTTCTGATTTGTTTGTAATTAAGTGCAGCGTATTGCTACCTACATTTCTTGTAGACATTATCATGGGCGTACGCAGCCTTCAGGATAGGGGGGGTCGAATTTTGTTAATAGGTGACCTGAAATTTTACAATGGGGGGGGGGGGGAGGTGCAGTTGGCAACTTAAATGAACCAATTCATCCCTCACATGCACGCATTCTCTACTAAAACACAAGCAACATCAGGACAAAAGTGTCCACTCCACTCGTAAAAAGTTTCCGTCGCGAAGTGTTACTCGGAGGGGGCAATTATAGCCAAGGGGACAGCCGCCCCCCCAAGGCTATGCTGGATCCGCAGCTGGTGAACACATGCAAACAGCAAGAACAGTGACGTGAGACAAAGTTATTAATTTACATTTTGCTGTCATTACCCGGCACCGCGTAGTACGCGTAAACGCAATCGTACTTAGCATACATGTATGGCGATTTGAATTAAAACGAAAAAAAAAAGAATCCAATGGTGAAGGTGACCTCGCTTAGGGGAGGGGGGTCGTTCGAACCCATCGACCCCCCCCCCCCCCCCCCCCCCCTGCGTACGCCCATGATTATATATTTTTATCATCCTTTTTTGCAAAGATATAAAATTTGTGACAACCAACCAGCCCCGGTCTCCACTACATACCCGCACACGCGCACATGCACCCACATGCAGGCTATGGTGAAAATGTAATATAGATGATAGCAGCTTCGAGCAACCAGTACATAGAAGTATTTACAAACGGGCATCCGATTCGTCGATCTTGGCTGACAATTGAATTCTGCTCGATGAAAGGATGTTATAAATCTTTTTTTAATGACCATGTCAGCACCATGTAAAAAAGCAGGCTGTGAAGAACGAATCCTCTGCTGACTCGAGCTCGCGCTGTATATCTTTGTCGTGCATGCGCGTGGCCACAGGTTTAAACCTACACATGTACGTCAATGGCGCCTATGTAAACTATGACGCAAATGCGGTTGTGTACTTCCAATATATATATGGGACAGTTTCCGCGAAAATTGCCCACGGTTAAAATGTTATAAAAATGCATCGCGTTTGAATCGCTATAACTTCCCAACGAATAACGCTATCGACTTCCAATTTTCAACACTGCATACTACACCATTTTACTATGAAGTGATGAAAATAGAAAGTCGATAGAGTTATTCGTTGGGAAGTTATAGCGATTCAAACGCAATGCATTTTTATAACATTTTAACCGTGGGGCAATTTTCGCGGAAACTGTCCCATATATAGACTATAGTAGTACAAAGTATGCAGCATCGCATTACAAACTATTAGCACAGTGTACGTTATTGATCACTGATTAGGTGTATACTAGAGTTCGACGCTGTCTCAGTTGTTTCAGCATCCAGTTATTTGTACACTCCTTCACATTCTCCACCTTAAAAAGTGCCCTATAATCCCTGTTTCCTTCACGAAATCTCTCCACATCAACAATTATGTCTGCAGCCGAGCCCACCCCCTCCTCGGCTATACCTTTTTCATTCAGCACTCTCGTCTTGCATTTCTGAGGTGCAACACTGAAATAAATATGCATTTTGTCACATGACGGGGAGTACTCTTAGTCACCTCTCCTTCAAAAGGCCAACTAAGAAATTTGTCAAATTCGCCTTTCATCAGGTACACGCGAGGGTAAAGACGAACATATTTCGAAAGGTGATCGGATGTGCTGCACAGAATCTGCAACTGCATTTTATAGCCTCCAATATCCGAATAGAAATTCTTCTGAAGGAGTTTTCCGGGCACAAGTGGCTTCTGATATCCAATTTCAGCAGAGATACGCACATCCTGAGCTAACGATAGTGATGTTTTGAGGTATGACATCATGGCATTATTTTTCGATTTCAGCTGTTGTACTTCCAACAACAGTTGCGCATGAGACTTGGACAGCATGGACATATGGAAGGGGAGATCGGTGTTTAGATGTGCGGGGAGCTCCCGTCGCGTTGTCTTTACACGACACCCGCAGCCGCTAAAGTCACATTCCACCAAGCTGTTGGGACACCCATTGTCTATATGTTGTTTGAGGTGCTGACGCTCTAGGACAGCATTGCATCCATTGGGGCATGGAACTCTAACACTGGGGCATACCAGATGATGAGCGCTGACTACATCGTCGTAAGTAGAGTTGTAGCTTTGACAGTAACAGCAACTTAACGGGCGACGCCCGCACTGGTTTTCGTGTTCAGCAATGTCCATTCGCTTGGCGATGGTCGGACAGCCATGCTCGCACCTTACATCCGCGTACAAACATACCGCTTCGAGGTGACGATCTAATGTTCTGAGTTCGCCACTCCATGCGCAACCAAGACGTTCCGATTCACATTTGACGAGGAGCGACTGAAGAATTCTTTCTAGGCCCTTGTTGTGCATGGAAGTAAAAGTGATAACCCTACAAATAGGACACCTCTCCTTTGTCCTGGACGACGGCTATACAAGCTTGACAAAAGTTACGCCCACAGCAGCTTACTAGGCAAGGTTCACGCAAGACGAGTAGACGGGACACTCCCATTCCATGATGTTTGGAGGGTCAACCAAAGCACAATCGTAACCTGTAATTAGAAGACGAACAGGTTCACTCATTTCACCACAGCGTCCGAAGTTCAATTTTCGTCATGCAAATTAAATTGCATTATTTGCTTAGACAACGAAAAAAATTCAGCCTGATACGGAACCGTTATTTTACTACATTCCGAGTCCCGATATCAGGATGGATTCAGGACCGTAACAATTTATCGTATGGTGCGGACTCGAAATGTCGAATAGGAATACAAACCGATTACTTATCGTAACGAGGTGTTTACCGTCTGTACCAGTTCTAATTATATTAAAAATTATTGTCTGGCGACTGCCAAGTCAAAAATCTGAAAGGCTCATATTCGTAAGTGCAGCAGCGTCTTGCATGATATGCACAGTGCATACATAACAGGTAGTAGCTACGAGAGAGCTGATATGGTACCGCGAGAGGTCAAAATCACTGCGAACAGTTTGTTATACAATACTGTATTGTACTGAAACAGCGTATTTTTGAATATGGAACGTTCTACACTTAATGTCCACCACGAGGCCTCGCGTGGTGACCAGGTGGTTTCCTTCTCTCCTAAACCTCTGGAGTCTACACGCAAAATATAGTGCCCAGTGTACTAACCACACATTGCTAGTACCGGTATAACCAATGAATCTCAAACCACTACATCAAGGTTTGTACAACATAGGTCTCTATTCCAACTTTGCAGCTACAGTAGTACCGCTAGTTAACTAAAAACATTCTCTATGAGAAAGTTGGTGGTATATAGGTTTTGAGGGCAAAAGGGGTGTAAAAAGCAAGGAAACAAGGGTCTAACAATAAGAGGAAAAATAGTAGTTATCACACGTAAACAGAATATAAGTAAGGTCAGAGCGCGGTGGATCGAAGCAGTGCATGAAGTTACTGAGCTAGACAGTGTGTGTGTGTGTTTGTGTGTTTGTGTGACTTTATGACCCAATGGACCTTCTCATGTTTAAGCATCATACATGTATGTCATTATGCTTTGTAGCATTCAATCACAATCAAACCACAAGCCCACGTCCATGTATGGGACAAATCATTCTCAAAGGTGTGCAGTTTTTGGGTCCAGGGTCTAAACTTCAACTTGCATGTACTGTACATGTACTTGTAACTGTTCATACCAAAATTCTTCACACAGGCACACAAAAGACAATCCACACCCCCCCCCCCCCCCTGCCCTTCTTTACTCCATCTGTCCCTATTGTTACTGACCACTCCCTCACGCCCACACAGTACCTGCACATAGCCCTGACAGTGTACTAAGAGCATCGCCATGTCAGCAAAAAACAACATCCCCGCAACAATATAAACAGCATGTGTCGCCATAACCACATGAGCAAAAAAAGGACAACATGCAGGGTACTCAGCTTAAAACCATTGGCAGTGGCAAGTTGGACCACTGTTATGCCAGCTGCATTGGGGTGGTTGATGATCTCCATGGCGATGGAGTGTTCAAAGGTCGGGACCTCTACAAGTGGGGGGAGGTGCCCCATGATGGGTGCGTGGAGACGCATCTGTTCCGACTATGTGTGTATGTGTGTAATTGTGTGTATGTGTGTGTGGGTGTACATGTATGTGGTGTGTGTGCATACATGTGTTTATGTGTGTTTATATATATGTGCATGTGATGGTGGAAAGTGAACACCATAATGAAGCAGGTCACAGTGAGTTTGTAGGGATACAGTCTGAAAATTTTACTTGTGACCAACACTTTGAAAAAGCAAACTGCAAATTAATGTTTCGTCCCTTAATGACAACAGTTTTGAATGCAAGGCTGCTTGTGCACAAACAATACACACCATGTGTTCACCAGTGTGTGTGTGTTAAGGGTGTGTGTGTGGGAGGGGGGGATGAATTGACACAACCATAACAAATGGGAAGGGGGGGCAGTATAAGAAAGAAAAGAAACTGTTGCTCCAAAAATAAAGCCCTTGCATAGTACTCGATTTTTCTGTGCACTTTAGTACGGTCAGGGGGGGAAGACCCGGCAATTAATGAATAGTTATACTAATTCTGAGTTTAATTATCCAAGGAGATGGTTGTGATTCATACGAATGCACAATTTTTTCGGTCAGTTTTTTGCTTTACAAACTGAGATGGCACATAAAAAAATTTTGGCTACAAGGACCCTATAAATTATTCAATTACACTTGGAATGGGGCAAGTGTTGAATTGTATTCATCCAATTCACTACAAAGCAAGGCTGTAGTAAGATAAAGGTATGGAAGGGGTTTAACCCCTTAATTATATATATAGCATATAATTGGCGTAAAACAACACGAGAACAAGGTTTGACTGAAATAAAATGAAATAGGCCTATATTTAGCACACTCAATATGATTCAGTCAAACCTTGTTCCCGTCCTTTTGATACACCACCATTGTGGCCTGAACAGTTATACAGAATAGCTGGCTACGTGTTTGTATTATTTAAATTGCATCACCTTTAGTGTTTGTACACATATAAGCGCGTATAACACCTTATAACACCTTATGTCATAATTATATCGGGGAAGGGACCTAACGGTTCGTGTAAGAAACCGCCACTCAATTTATCAATGGTTAAATATATTGGAAATTACTATTATGAAGTACGAATTGCAAATTTTAATCGATTTTTGTAACGTTTGCTATGAAAATAATTGACTTTTGTGTGGCGTCGTCAAATTTGAAAATTTCAAAATCCAATCACGGTTTCACACTACCATTGCTTTATTTATCATTTTTTATAATGGATCAATTAATCCCCCCCATGCACCAAACGTCAGGAATGGAACCAAGTCATTCCTGTCGTTGGCATGGAACCCTCCCTCTATAACAACCTCATTCATACACTGTGGCTTCCCCACTATTGTGAGAGGTAAATTGGTCTGGACCGCTCAAATAAAAAGATCCATGTAACATAGCGGCCAGCCGATGACTTAATTGCTCTTAGAATCATCATTTACATTTGGGTGTGGGTACGTAAGAAAAGAGAGAGAGAGAGAGAGAGAGAGAGAGAGAGAGAGAGAGAGAGAGAGAGAGAGAGAGAGAGAGAGAGAGAGAGAGAGAGAGAGAGAGAGAGAGAGAGAGAGAGAAGAGAGAGAGAGAGAGAGCGTTATGTATGTTTCAGTTTCAACTACCATTGCCATCATGCAATGTTTATCAACCCAGAAATTATAGTAGGTATGTTATAACACGCCCACAAAATGGCGCCGATTTTTGGTCAATGATGCTATTTTACGGGACGTGCGAGATATTTTTTCACAGCATCTATGGTGTATAGCCTTTACAAAAGTAGCACCGTGGTTTTCTAGCTGACAGTTCAAAGTCTCGTTAAGAGCCTTAACTAATGATGATGATGATGATGATGATGATGGTGGTGGTGGTGGTGGTGGTGGTGGTGGTGGTGGTGGTGGTGGTGGTGGTGGTGGTGGTGGTGGTGGTGGTGGTGGTGGTGGTGGTGGTGGTGGTGGTGGTGGTGGTGGTGGTGGTGGTGGTGGTGGTGGTGGTGGTGGTGGTGGTGGTGGTGGTGGTGGTGGTGGTGATGGTGATGGTGATGGTGATGATGATGATGGTGATGATGATGATGATGATGATGATGATGATGATGATGATGATGATGATGATGATGATGATGATGATGATGATGATGATGATGATGATGATGATGATGATGATGATGATGATGATGATGATGATGATGATGATGATGATGATGATGATGATGATGATGATGATGATGATGATGATGATGATGATGATGATGATGATGATGATGATGATGATGATGATGATGATGATGCATAAATGTATGTGCATGCTCTGTACAATGTACATGTGCGTGTGTGTAGTGTAACACAACCTTCCCTCGTGCATACGATACTTAAATAATCTACAATTCCACCTTGACCACCATACTACTTTCCCTCTCTCCTCCTCAGTCCCACTCATTATAAATTCGATAACTCTCATGGGACTGAGGACTGTGTTTGTTATTAGTCATGCGGTCAAAGTGGTTGAAAATGTTTGAAGTGGTTTTGTCCGAGAGCACTTCAAACATTTTCAATCACTTTGACCGAATGACTACCAACAAATACAGTCTAAGTGTTAGCAATCTGACTTCTCAAACCGGTAGGAAATGAATACGTATTTGTGACTTCTTTCGAAAAGAAGAAAAGGATTATACACAAGATGTTAGCCAACATGTTTATTAAATACGTTAGAGCTACCCTTTGAACGAAAGTATTCGGGTTTATGAAGTTCTTATATGCCGATGTTGAGGCACAATTTGATGCCAAATGGAGCAGGTCAAGCGGTTTGCTCAAAAGTGTACACTTTTTTCTTCTGCATTCTCACAGGCCACCAACACTACTCTATTGTAGTTTCCCATATCTAAAACAAAAATCTGTTGCATTCGCGCTACAAATGACTCTGAAACTCATAAAACCCCACTGTGGTTGTAGTTCCCAGACCGCTCAAAATGACCCCCGCCTTGATGAATATTTCACATTGCCTTACGTAGCGGTAGTATATGTACGTACTTATACGTGTGCTAGTGAACCGCATTGGTGTGTATGTGTGTGTGCGTGTGTATGTGTGTGTGTATTTGTGTGTCACATATGCGCGGTGCGGCCATGTGTTTCTGCGTGCGAGGGTGCTAGCTTTTATTTAGTGTTAGTGTTTACGTGTATGCTGAAATTAAAATTGATGGGAATAGTATATGGGTTCATTTTATCCTCAGCATCTACATAAACACCCTACATATAAGTTAAGGGTACAATTTCATGAACAGTTTGCATTTCAAAAGTCAGCTTTGCAATGCAATCAAATGTTTGCAGCTGTTTACTTCAGTCAATTCTATTCAATACTATTCACATATTCATGTATGCGTTCTATTAAGTCTGCTTATTTGCCAGAGGTCTTGAGCTTGTGCTCAATAAGGTACATTTTCAGCAAAGACACCTTCAAATGGGTCAGGTCCTCTGTGTGCCAGTGTATGTCTGAAAAGGATCTTGCAATCTTCTGGCATTTATTCCTGCCACTATTATCACTCACCTCTGACCTACCGCGTTTCTTAGGTAGCTGATTCTTGTTTTGACCAATGTTTTGGTATACTGCACGTACTTGTGCAACAACAGGAACTTGTACTGATAGACGGTACTGTACAGCTTCTGCAGATACTTGGTTTTCCTCCCTTCAGCGATTTTTGCCTCCCCCTCACGCCAACATTGAGCTATAAACTCTTCCACTCTATTACTTAGTTGAAGATTCAGATTCTTACAGCTGTGGGCCCAACCAGGGAATAAATTCCCCTCAAATGAAGAGTAGGTTGGCTTACCAAGAACAATTGTGGAACTAATCTTTGCAGTTGCTTGGCCACTGACTGAAAAATCTCGTGTTGCCAGTAATCTATTAGCATAAACCATTGCTAAAGTAATAGCATCTTTTCGCACTTGATCACCATTGCACCTGTGGTTCTTCAACTTGTAATTATTGGCAATTTGGTATAAGGCACCGTTCACACCTTGGATAAATGGCACAGATTTCCTTAAGAGCCATGTTATCCTTGTGTCCTAGCTCCTTTTTATTAATTTGCTGCTTACTTATGCTTCTTGATCGATGTTTGTACCGACTACGAACCCTGGAAATGGCTTTTTCGGTCCCTAGGTTGTGCAAAACCACTTTGCACCCAGTAAAATTGATGTCATTATGCCCAAAGGGATTTTCACTTGTACTAGAAGGTGGAGCCCTGGCCAAGGTTTTGTGACTGAAGGAACAAGTTGCCCTAAATTACGAAAAAACTTTGCTTTTTGATTTTTTTCGTCATACTCAACAGCATAAAAGTATGAAATACCTTGAATGGCCGGCACCTTGGTTGATACAAATGGGGCATCATGCTTTGGCTTAACAAGGAGTACTGTAGTATCCTTCACACATTTACTGCTGAGGGCTACTGCTAACTGCTTAGCAGTAGACACTTTCCTTCCTCCCTCTCCTTCAACATAATTAGAAGTCAGGTCACTCATCTGAGCCATCAACATCCGAGCTTTGACAGATGTAGTGGTACCCCGGCAGTTTGCAATGGAAAGTGCAATGCTTCTCACTGCCAGTTCAGATGCATTCAAAGCAAGTAAGGCATTTTCCCCATCTCCATCTGAGTCATCAGAATCTTCCCTGTCAGCAACATGCATCTGAGATTTTAATCCAGTTCAGGCACATGCCAAGCTGGAAGTAGCATCTTCATAATTCCTGCTGCTGTCATTGCTCTGAACACTCTTTGGATCGGGTGAATTGCAGTTGCATTAAGGTCAGTCCTGAATTTAGCTTTTCTCCTGTCGTCTAACTGGGAAATCTCTTCGCATCACTAAACACACTTTTTTCTGATATACCCAGCAACTTGAGCATACGAACAATATTTGCCTGCAATGACATTTCATTGCTCATGTCGTCGGTGCTTACTGATAGTATTGCCTACTGTTCCCCCTCTTGGTGATATCGATCCAGCATCTGACGGTACAGTAACGAGCTGTTCGACCTCAGTAATAACTGGCTCCACAAAGTCATAATCCGGGATTTCGTCTTCCAAGCTTAAGAACTCTAAACTAGGCCGGGCGTTTCGAGCCACGTTGACCCTGATAGGTTCAATGTCACGCAGAATCTTCCAGGGACGACCCTTAGGCTTCACACATTTGCAACATGAACTGCATATCCCGAAATCGCACCTTTTACACCGCTCCTTTCTTATGTTTGCAGCGTTGCAAACAGCCCTACGCAAAAATATATTGTTCATACAATATATTGCAATATATTGTCTACAATATATTGTATTGTAGTAGTTAACAATACCAATATATTGTATTGTAGTAGTTAACAATACCAATATATTGTATTGTAGTAGTTAACAATAACAATATATTGTATTGTAGTAGTTAGCAATAACAATATATTGTATTGTATTGGTTGACAAAAAGGTGTTTAATCAGACTGAACTTAGTCTCATATATATACGTGTCAAACCACATCAATCTTGTATTGTGCAGTAGGGCTGTGGTAAATAAATTTCAAAATGTTTCAAACGACGCGCACCACAACACCGCCCACTTTTCAAGCAGCTGGTAGACATGAAACGGCTGGAAAAAAGCAAAAATAAATATTAAGCCTCATGCATTATGCTTTTAATATGTGTCATTGTGTGAGACTGTGAGACGCTATATATAGTGAATTGGTAAAAATAATAATAATAATATTGTATTAATTCAATTTGATTGTGTAAAGCATGCATTTTTAGAGCAGGTACTGCACAATGTGTAAGATGCTAATGAAATGCATAGAATGATGGGACCTGCCTGGTGGTTTAAAACATTGCAATATTGTATTGCAATATATTGTATTGTTATAATGGAATATTGCAATATATTGTATTGTTACAATGGAATATTGCAATATATTGTATTGTTACAATGGAATATTGCAATATATTGTATTGTTATAATGGAGTATTGCAATACATTGTATTGTTGTAATGGAAATTGCAATATATTTATTGCTGAATATCAGTACAACCAATACAATAACAATATTATTGTGCCTAGCGCTGGTTGCAAACGTTGAGTGTCGGCCATTATCGATGCATGCATATGTATACGCTCAATACGCGCGGGGGGGGGGGGGGGGGGGGGGGGGGGGGGGATGTGCAAACAAGTATATGTGGGCTAATAAGAACGTCTTCTCAGTAAGTGCAATCTAACACATACTAAAGTGCAAGCATGTAGCTTTACAGCTAGAGGCATGTTCAAATCAGTCATCACTACGTCCGTCATCATGCATACAATGTACATGTCTGTACCTACACGCATAAGGATCGTATTTTCGGGCTGTCAGATCGAAGGACAGTATAGAAAACTGATTTCCTTGACACACGATTGCACATAGAATGAGATGTATGAGATGAAAAGCTTATAAACACACTATCAAGGCTATAAGATTCGCCATAAAAAAGTGTACATTTGACCGCGAAACCGCGAAAATCGTAGGAGTCGATTAGGTCTTCTAGCATCTGTAAAGCGTTTGACTCACGATTCTTGACTCATGATTCTTGCAAAGCCCCTACCTGTGATTAAGGTACAACAAGTCGATAATTGGGTTTAAAAAACTCCAGCGACAACTTTTTGTATAGTGCAATTCACACTTTGTTGTATCCATATCCAGAAATCGCCCATACATAGGCGGTCATCTTGCTTATTATTTCAAATTGAATTCTAAACAAGTTTGTAATTTCTGATAAATCGGTTAGATTGTGAATCTGTGCTTCATAGAATTATACCATGAACCATTCATGTACTAAAATCAAGAGACAAAATTAATTTATACCGCGCATAATTTATTCATAAACGAATAAATTATTGTGCCATACATTGCGTCATCATGGATGCAGTTAGTTACAAATGTCAACTTTTAATGGATATGAAGTTTAGCGCGCAAGCTATAAACGCAGTTAATTAAAAGATTAGTGTACGTGTCCACGTTACGTTATTGAATACGTTATGGCCGTGATTAATTTTTAAATAGTTTTAACACCGCGTCCGCGAGTAAAGTGGGTCAATTAAGGCCGTTTTGGGGGGAAGTAAAAGGTCCGCTGATGAGTATTTTTCTTTTCAAATACAGGAATGTGGAAGTACAACTCTTGAGACAACATTGGATGCATTTTGTGAGAGATCATTCAACTTGCTGGATGCTACAAATGCGGCGATATAAAAGTGGTCTATGTCGATGAAACCATATTTCATCATAATAGAAAAACGGCAATAATCACATTGTATAAGCCAAGTTGAACTTTTAAACATTTCAATGCTTTTTCAATCATATGCAATGTATTTTATTTACTGTGTGCATGTGTTGTATCGTGTCTATAGAACGCTATACATTACCGCATGCGGTTTAACTTTGTTGCTTTGCACGCTGCTTTGCGAGTCTGCATGCACACATATTTTTATTTTCGTGAAACCAAGAGCTGCATTGATATAGATTACTTATGCATGCTTATGAATTTACAGTAAAGAAGGGAAGGGGTGTAAAATGATAAAATGATAAGCGTAGTACCGAACTAGTTTATTTAAAGTGCGTACATCAAAACTGTTATAGTTGCATGCAGCTGTTATAAATTATAATGCGAACATCGTGTAAAAGGCTACTCTACTTATTTTACAACTAGTACCTGTGATTCTATGGATCTTTTAGGTCATTAGTTTCCCCTCAATTCCAGCCCCGGATCCAGGAATTTGCTATGGGGGGGGCGGTTTACCAGAGGGGCGGCAATGTATGCGAAGCTGTTTGAACGGAGGAGGGGGGTGCAGTCCGCTTACGACGGGGGGGGGAGCAGTCCGCTTACGACGGGGGGGGGGGGGGGGGGGGGGGGGGTGCAGTCGGCAAGTTACATTAATCAATTCGTCACTCACATGCACGCATTCTCTACTAAAACACTAGAAACATCACGGCAAACGGGTCCACTCCGCACCTGCCCTGTCGTGCTCCACCGCTTCGTTGACATTTGTCCGTACAACTGAGTTATCGGGACTTTTAAGTATGGCGCAACACGTTATCTGTAGATCTTTGTCGTCGGGAAGGGGGGGGGGGGGGGGGGGCGGCAAAAGCTACCAGGGGGCGGCATTTCATACGCGATGGGGGGGGCGGCCGCCCCCCCCAAGGCTATGCTGGATCCGGGGCTGCTCAATTCTGACCCACTTTACTCGCGGACGTGGTGTTAATGTGTTTTGTGGAGTATTTGGCTATCAGATGGTGTACACCGATCGGTTCGATCACTCCTGAAACGGACGAGATACCATGGACGAAGCTATGGAACGAATTCGAAGCCATCAAGACACGCTCGACTGTCATATAGGATCGGAGGACGTAAGAAACCGCTTGGAAGTTGGCACCACATTCCACAGCACCACATTCCACACTAATTATCACAAAACAATATTGTGCGGCGGGCGCCAGTGACCCACAAGTGCAAGAACTAACTATAATTACACAATAACTGCATCATGCGTCATGCATCATGCGTGAACCGGTACATATAATAAGTATAATAATACCACAGCATCTGATGAGGTCTACACATTTCTAAAAATGTGTGATTATAATGGCTCCTCCCCCATGAGGACCATGGCTATGTCACACACGTGAGAGTGAGTTCACCCTACTGTCTGACCAAGGTAAGCGATGTTCTGGTGATCCTGCACCACCAGAGCATCTGATGAGGTCTGTCTCACATTTCTGAACATGTGTCATTAAAATGGCCCCTCCCCCTTGAGGACCATGGCTATGTCACACATGTGAGAGTGAGTTTACCCTACTGTCTGACCAAGGTAAGTGATGTTCTGGTGATCCTGCACCACCAGAGCATCTGATGAGGTCTGTCACACATTTCAGAACATGTGTGATTAATATGGCCCCTCCCCCTTGAGAACCATGGCCATGTCACACATGTGAGAGAGAGTTTACCCCACTGTCTGACCAAGGTAAGCGATGTTCTGGGGATCCTGCACCACCAGAGCATCTGATGAGGTCTGTCTCACATTTCTGAACATGTGTGATTAATATGGCCCCTCCCCGTTGAGAACCATGGCCATGTCACACATGTGAGAGTGAATTTACCCCACTGTCTGACCAAGGTAAGCGATGTTCTGGTGATCCTGCACCACCAGAGCATCTGATGAGGTCTGTCTCACATTTCAGAACATGTGTCATTAAAATGGCCCCTCCCACTTGAGGACCATGGCCATGTCACACATGTGAGAGTGAGTTTACCCCACTGTCTGACCAAGGTAAGCGATGTTCTGGTGATCCTGCACCACCAGAGCATCTGATGAGGTCTGTCTCACATTTCTGAACATGTGTGATTAATATGGCCCCTCCCCCTTGAGGACCATGGCCATGTCACACATGTGAGAGTGAGTTTACCCTACTGTCTGACCAAGGTAAGTGATGTTCTGGTGATCCTGCACCACCAGAGCATCTGATGAGGTCTGTCACACATTTCAGAACATGTGTGATTAAAATGGACCCTCCCACTTGAGGACCATGGCCATGTCACACATGTGAGAGAGAGTTTACCCCACTGTCTGACCAAGGTAAGCGATGTTCTGGTGATCCTGCACCACCAGAGCATCTGATGAGGTCTGTCTCACATTTCTGAACATGTGTGATTAATATGGCCCCTCCCCCTTAAGGACCATGGCCATGTCACACATGTGAGAGTGAGTTTACCCTACTGTCTGACCAAGGTAAGTGATGTTCTGGTGATCCTGCACCACCAGAGCATCTGATGAGGTCTGTCACACATTTCAGAACATGTGTGATTAAAATGGCCCCTCCCCCTTGAGAACCATGGCCATGTCACACATGTGAGAGAGAGTTTACCCCACTGTCTGACCAAGGTAAGCGATGTTCTGGTGATCCTGCACCACCAGAGCATCTGATGAGGTCTGTCTCACATTTCTGAACATGTGTGATTAAAATGGCCCCTCCCCCTTGAGAACCATGGCCATGTCACACATGTGAGAGTGAGTTTACCCCACTGTCTGACCAAGGTAAGCGATGTTCTGGTGATCCTGCACCACCAGAGCATCTGATGAGGTCTGTCTCACATTTCTGAACATGTGTCATTAAAATGGCCCCTCCCCCTTGAGGACCATGGCCATGTCACACATGTGAGAGTGAGTTTGCCCTACTGTCTGACCAAGGTAAGCGATGTTCTGGTGATCCTGCCCCACCAGAGCATCTGATGAGGTCTGTCTCACATTTCTGAACATGTGTCATTAAAATGGCCCCTCCCACTTGAGGACCATGGCCATGTCACACATGTGAGAGTGAGTTTACCCTACTGTCTGACCAAGGTAAGCGATGTTCTGGTGATCCTGCACCACCAGAGCATCTGATGAGGTCTGTCTCACATTTCTGAACATGTGTGATTAAAATGGCCCCTCCCCCTTAATACAACATATACGTGTTGGATGAATGCTGCATTACAGGCTCTTGCTGCAACTCCATTGTATTTGATGATGAAGGGTAAGCCACCCATTTAAAACGAGATTCTGCTCCCTCTTACAAATAATCACATGGCATGCATGTAGCAATGGATGTGCAGTGCTTCAATTCTGTTCAGAAGGAATTTGTGAGTGTTATGGATGAACTTGAAACAAGTTCAGTTCACCCTTGCAATGCCTCAAAATTAGTTGTAAGTAAAATGAATTTGTAGTGAATGATACTTTAGTAGCCAAATATAGCGTGCACTACAAAAGGAGAAAGCATACTCCCTCAACCGTGGATTGCAAAATGACTGTGTCGATGGAATAACAGCACTGCTTGAAGTACTGTTATCAGGATCAGAGGTATTTCATTACAATACATCCTTGTAAAGCATTGGTTTAAGATTAGTATTATGTCAGATAGCAAACAACTTTAAGAAAGAATTCACAACAACAGTCAACAAAATGGCTACATGCTGTTCACAGGTGAAAAACCCTGTTTTATATGTCATTTATAATACATTATAAACCAGATAGTGCATGATTCTTCAAGTTGGACTGTGATTCCATTCAGCGCTGAAGGTCAACCAGAGGATATTAGTATGATGGATATACTGACCACCTGGCTGATGCTTTGTTGGATAATTTGTGTACCCAAAAGTAGGTCTACAGGAATATGACTATGAATGCTGATATGTTTATCATATCATGGGCAGGTTTTGTGATGTCTGTCACAAGCAATTAGCTGTACAGGAGAAACACGTTTCATTTCCAAGCATACTGATTTTGAACTGCAGTAGGGTAAGTTGCAGTGTTCCAGCCAGAAAACTGAAAAACAGAATTAAAGTTCCAAGGTTTAATAATTGTTTTATGTGTGCTGTATATAATAAATGATACACTATCCAGGGCTTGCAATCTTGCACACTCAAGTTCCCAAGAGAGCCATTTCTATCAGTTATGTGCAATCCTGGTTAGTAAAAATCAGCAAGTAGTTTGTTATTCCCCTTCATATCCACACATACAGGTGCACCATGGAAAAGACATTGCAGAGGGCCACTGTAAATGAATAAGAATATCTTTCATTTAATTTCATCCCATTGAATCAATTTTACAGATACATGCTACGTGAAAAACAGAAAGGAGTGGATTCACTATGATGATTCATTGATAAGTATAAAAACTACTACTGATTTTCATTCCTTAAGAATAGTTGAGGTTGTAGTGTTAAAATCATAACAGTCTTACAATGTAGCCTTTACATTTTTAGGAGAATGTATGTCTTGCAGTTTACACCACATCAATGTCAAAGGTAAGGGGGAAATGTGCAAGCAACACAAGATAGTAATAATACTTCTGCAGTCATTTCTTCAAAGAGAGTTTACTATTCATCCTCCAAATGGAAAACTTGTGAGTTAGAATGCATGCATGCATTGAACATGAATATCCTTGAATGCCTAAACCAGATTTACAGCGGCCTACCATCAAGTATTGAAGCTGAGGTACTTAGGAAAATGCTTTTCAGATTTACATGCACCACGACTGTTTTTAAAAAGTTATACAACAAAGTTCCAGTACCAAACAAAGTGTTCCAACTTGAAAAGAATGCCTTACAACAACTACTGTTTGACGATCAACTTGACTCAAAGGTATGGTATTAAACTCATCAGAAAAATTCTATGACAACCCATGTAGATCATTTCTGCATACATGGAACTATTGCAAGAGGCTGCTACTAAGGTTTGCATAATCATATTATTAAAGTTACATCTTATCATTCTTACAACAGAATGGGAAAAGAATTAAGGTCTTTGACCCAACATTTATTCCCCTGTTCAAAGCGCGAGGCTACCTATCAGTCAGAAGGCACTCAAAAGTGAAACACATGCATGCAAACTACAATATGGCTTATGAGAATGCATTTTTGACTCTAGGGTGAGGATGTATGCACCAGAAAACTGTTCTTTCCTGTACACAAACCAAATCATTGGAGTCTACTGGTAAACTTCAGTTTGTACCAGAGTTCAAAAGGTGATAATACCTGATGATAAAATACTAGGTAGTCCATCCACAAGCTCAATTCATTCAAAGCTTTGATTCAATGCACTGTTCTGATGATGATGCTGTAAACTGGATTTGGTAAGCTAGTGGCACAAAATTCTTAATTCACAAGTCAGTAAAACATTTCTATGCTATATAGGCTGTACCTTTGCAATGAAATGCAACATAGAACGAAGTTACACCTCAGTCATTTAGACTGGAAGTATTCTGATTCAATAGTATTCAGTGCCTTGCATGGAGTTGTAATGTACTCTAATAAGGGATTTTCCAATGATGTAGGCCAGCAATTCACCAAGGCAAACCAATTCATATGACTGTGGAGTTTGTGTGTGTCTTGTAAGTTTTGATTTCAACACTCTATGAAAGCATTCTTAACCATGCATAATATTATACAGGCAGCAAGATTGCAAGTGGAAAGCCAGGACTGCGTATTCACACAAGTAGGATATAAAACACTAAGCACTAGGCATAATAGAAGCTTATCCACAGAAAATGATGGGTTGCTTCAGAAAAAAGATTGCATTTGAATTGTCCGTTGGTGCACTTTATCCACTGCAGAAAGCAGATGATGATGCACTTCAAGGTGAAACACACCCAGTTGTGTCGTGTAAATACATGTGTATAGTTGTAAACTTTTTCAGGAGTGACTGAATGTCATAGTGTGAATGAAGTAGATGGTGATGACGATGATGACGACATCGAAATTGGAAGCCCTATATCTTTGAATTCTGATATTCATTCTGATGACTTTTTGGTTCCTGACTTCGAAAATCCTGGTCCTGACCCTGATGACCTTACTGCCCTGAAGTGGGGACGAGACCACTATATCAGAAGTTTCCCACATCATCTTCTGAAGAGGAAAGAAAGGTAATGAGAAAATGTGTGCAATTTTTTCTTAGCTTTAGCTCCAATACTCATCACAAATGAAGTGAATCACCATTTACAAGAAGATCAATACGACAAGTGGTGAAGAAGATGGAGGTACTTAGAGCATGCATGCATGCATGCATGCTTAGATCCATGTAAATATACTTTTCTTTCACTTTACAGCCACTAATACGATGCTTTATAACTGGTAGACAGATGTCAATGTTTAAAAATCACATCCCATATATCAGAACGTTAAGAAAAGAAAATCCATATTGGCCTCTAGAAACATGCTGTGATATGGTGTGTTAAATAAAAGTTTAATACTATATATGTACTGCTCACTGACACATACTATACTAGGTACATGAGATTGAGCTGTACCTTATGGGCATTCAGGATGATGTGGGTAAGAATGCATCCATGACACTTTCTGAAGTCAATAAATTTATCGTATGGCCTGAAGTAAGTAATACTAATCAATTTTGGCTTAAAATATTGTTTCCTGTTCACTTAATAGATAATCACTGGTGTCATTATGGATGCTTATAGATTGACCTGGGATGAAGCAAAAACATGCGTTTTGAACCAAAAACTACCTATGCAGATTTAAGAGCATTACTGTTTTGTGAATAAGTGAAATGCTTAGAAAAAAGATGCACACAGGCAGAACATTGCTTGAATTGAAGACACTCTAAAACTCCCTTTAACCTCTAAGACTTGTGACATAACCATGGTCCTCAAGGGGAGGGGCCATGATCATGAAACACGTTCAGAAATGTGAGACAGACCTCATCAGATGCTCTGGTGGTGCAGGATCACCAGAACAACGCTTACCTTCGTCAGACAGTGGGGTAAACTCACTCTCACATGTGTGACATGGCCATGGTCCTCAAGGGGGAGGGGCCATTTTAATCACACATGTTCTGAAATGTGTGACAGACCTCATCAGATGCTCTGGTGGTGCAGGATCACCAGAACATCGCTTACCTTGGTCAGACAGTGGGGTAAACTCACTCTCACATGTGTGACATGGCCATGGTTCTCAAGGGGGAGGGGCCATTTTAATGACACATGTTCTGAAATGTGAGACAGACCTCATCAGATGCTCTGGTGGTGCAGGATCACCAGAACATCGCTTACCTTGGTCAGACAGTGGGGTAAACTCTCTCTCACATGTGTGACATGGCCATGGTCCTCAAGTGGGAGGGGCCATTTTAATGACACATATTCAGAAATGTGAGACAGACCTCATCAGATGCTCTGGTGGTGCAGGATCACCAGAACATCGCTTACCTTGGTCAGACAGTGGGGTAAACTCACTCTCACATGTGTGACATGGCCATGGTTCTCAAGGGGGAGGGGCCATTTTAATGACACATGTTCAGAAATGTGAGACAGACCTCATCAGATGCTCTGGTGGTGCAGGATCACCAGAACATCGCTTACCTTGGTCAGACAGTGGGGTAAACTCACTCTCACATGTGTGACATGGCCATGGTCCTCAAGGGGGGAGGGGCCATTTTAATCACACATGTTCTGAAATGTGTGACAGACCTCATCAGATGCTCTGGTGGTGCAGGATCACCAGAACATCACTTACCTTGGTCAGACAGTGGAGTAAAATCACTCTCACATGTGTGACATGGCCATGGTCCTCAAGGGGGAGGGGCCATTTTAATGACACATGTTCAGAAATGTGAGACAGACCTCGTCAGATGCTCTGGTGGTGCAGGATCACCAGAACATCGCTTACCTTGGTCAGACAGTGGGGTAAACTCACTCTCACATGTGTGACATGGCCATGGTTCTCAAGGGGGAGGGGCCATTTTAATGACACATGTTCAGAAATGTGAGACAGACCTCATCAGATGCTCTGGTGGTGCAGGATCACCAGAACATTGCTTACCTTGGTCAGACAGTGGGGTAAACTCACTCTCACATGTGTGACATGGCCATGGTCCTCAAGTGGGAGGGGCCATTTTAATAACACATGTTCAGAAATGTGAGACAGACCTCATCAGATGGTCTGGTGGTGCAGGATCACCAGAACATCGCTTACCTTGGTCAGACAGTGGGGTAAACTCACTCTCACATGTGTGACATGGCCACGGTCCTCAAGTGGGAGGGGCCATTTTAATGACACATGTTCAGAAATGTGAGACAGACCTCATCAGATGCTCTGGTGGTGCAGGATCACCAGAACATCGCTTACCTTGGTCAGACAGTGGGGTAAACTCACTCTCACATGTGTGACATGGCCATGGTTCTCAAGGGGGAGGGGCCATTTTAATCACACATGTTCAGAAATGTGAGATAGACCTCATCAGATGCTCTGGTGGTGCAGGATCACCAGAACATCGCTTACCTTGGTCAGACAGTGGGGTAAACTCTCTCTCACATGTGTGACATGGCCATGGTCCTCAAGTGGGAGGGGCCATTTTAATGACACATTTTCAGAAATGTGAGACAGACCTCATCAGATGCTCTGGTGGTGCAGGATCACCAGAACATCGCTTACCTTGGTCAGACAGTGGGGTAAACTCACTCTCACATGTGTGACATGGCCATGGTCCTCAAGGGGGAGGGGCCATTTTAATCACACATGTTCAGAAATGTGAGACAGACCTCATCAGATGCTCTGGTGGTGCAGGATCACCAGAACATCGCTTACCTTGGTCAGACAGTGGGGTAAACTCACTCTCACATGTGTGACATGGCCATGGTTCTCACGGGGGAGGGGCCATTTTAATGACACATGTTCAGAAATGTGAGACAGACCTCATCAGATGCTCTGGTGGTGCAGGATCACCAGAACATCGCTTACCTTGGTCAGACAGTGGGGTAAACTCTCTCTCACATGTGTGACATGGCCATGGTCCTCAAGTGGGAGGGGCCATTTTAATCACACATGTTCAGAAATGTGTGACAGACCTCATCAGATGCTCTGGTGGTGCAGGATCACCAGAACATCGCTTACCTTGGTCAGACAGTGGGGGTAAACTCACTCTCACATGTGTGACATGGCCATGGTTCTCAAGGGGGAGGGGCCATTTAATCACACATGTTCAGAAATGTGAGATAGACCTCATCAGATGCTCTGGTGGTGCGTGATCACCAGAACATCGCTTACCTTGGTCAGACAGTGGGGTAAAACTCTCTCTCACATGTGTGACATGGCCATGGTCCTCAAGGGGGAGGTGACACATGTTCAGAAATGTGAGACAGACCTCATCAGATGCTCTGGTGGTGCAGGATCACCAGAACATCGCTTACCTTGGTCAGACAGTGGGGTAAACTCACTCTCACATGTGTGACATGGCCATGGTCCTCAAGTGGGAGGGGCCATTTAATCACACATGTTCAGATATGTGAGACAGACCTCATCAGATGCTCTGGTGGTGTAGGATCACCAGAACATCGCTTACCTTGGTCAGACTGTAGGGTAAACTCACTCTCACATGTGTGACATGGCCATGGTCCTCAAGTGGGAGGGGCCATTTTAATGACACATGTTCAGAAATGTGAGACAGACCTCATCAGATGGTGTGGTGGTGCAGGATCACCCGAAAATTGTAGACAGTCACTGTCCTACGAATGACATAGCCACGGTCCTCAAGGCTGTCATAAGCTTGGCATTACCTTTCTTGCATTCAACGTGTGGATGGCCACACTGTATTAATCGCCGTAATTGGGACTTTATAATTATATTCATTATAAACTGAGCCGCACAATATTGTTTTGTGATAATTAGTGTGGAATGTGGTGCTGTGGAATGTGGTGCCAACTTCCAAGCGGTCGTAAGAAAGAGGTCAGCGCGTAACTTTTTTGTGCACAGTACATTTGCTTTGGTATTCACCTCATTCTATATCGTTTTGGGGGGTCAATATAGCGCGCACTTGTCGCATAGGCCTTGGCTAATTCTCTTCTGTAGCGCCCGGTTTTGCGTCGTTCTATCAAGTAGCGGGGTAGGACGACGACGTTATTTACTTTTGCTTCAACACATTGCCTTAGCGTTTGAGTTACCGTTCGCTATCTGTAGTGGTGGCAGCTGGTATGTATGCACTAATACTAACTTTGTCTAATGGGGTACCTGTAGAGGGGCAGTGTTACCGAGCCATCATGTGTGTGATGGCGTGGCAAGGTAAAGGGGAGTGGTGACAGTACAAATGTGTTAGTGGGATGGAACTGGAAGGCGTGTGATGGTATATGTATGCAAGGGGGAGGGGGGAGGGGAAATGATAGGCGGGAGGAGGGGTGTGTAATGTGTAGTTGGGGAGGGTATTACAAGTGGGAGGAGAGTGTGTAGTTTGTAGTTGGGAGGGGTGTGATAGGTGGGAGGAGGGTGTGTAGTGTGTAGTTGGGAGGAGTGTGATAGATGGGAGAAGGGTATGTAGTGTGGAGGTGGGAGGAGGGATGTGTTAGGAAGGGGTGTGAATTATGTACATGTGGTTTAGGAAGGGGTGTACATGTATGTAGGAAGGGGTATGAGTGTGTACTACATTGTGTAGTGTAGGCGGGATGTGATGATATTAATGTCTTCGTGTGTGGTGTGAGTTGTGTACATGTGTATAGGAAGGGGTGTGTGTACATGTGCATAGTATGTGGTATGTGTATACGAAGAGGTGTTGTGTAAATGTGTGTAGGTGGGAGGAGTGTTAGTTGTGTACATGTGTATAGGAAGTGGTATGAGTGTGTGCATGTGTTGTAGTGTGATGGTACAAGTGTGTGCATGTGTGTAGTGTGATGGTACAAGTATGTGCATGTGTGTAGTGTCAGTTGGCTTGTGGTTGTGTACTTTTTGGTTTCTTTTAACCACTAAAACCACTACATGTAGTGAGGTACAGAACAACATTTGTATGCAGGGCCTTGGGCAAATATTGTTTGCAACTCATTGAATAAGGGTAAAAGTTCAGAGTTTACTGATTCTTTACCCATATTAATATGACCTTCCATGGGACAGCAATTATATACTGTCTAATCCCTATACTGTTGGCCTTCTCCCTATACTGTTGGCCTCTCCCTATACTGTTGGCCTTCTCCCTATACTTGTGCATGACATTATATAGTGTATTCCCTCAGACCTATAGACCTATCACAGCACATACGTGTACAGGTCTTGCCACACAACAAAATTCATGACATTGGGCCTTTGTCTTTGTATAAACATCCAAATTAAGATAGGATCTAACGGCAAGTATATCACACACACACACACACACACACTGACACACACACACAACACACACAGTATGTCTCAGCTTATGAAGTGGGAAACTCAAATCCCATTGCAAACATTGTTTTGTTCAGATTATACAGTGACAGAAACAGAGTAACAATGACATCAAGTTCTATGAGCTTGAAGGTGATCGAAGCAATGGCTGCATTCAACCAACTGGCATCATGAATTGCTGTTACTTCAACCTGTCCAGTTCTTGCGGAGCTATATAGCCATCCTTTCTAGGTGCTGTATGTATTTAAACTAAAAATGACATTAAATGACATTTTATATTTATATGAAGTGTTTCAGATAGCAGTTGATATGATTCAGACATCTTAACCACAGCCAGCGTATGATTATCTGTTGAAGAAGTTTAGTTGTACATGTATAGCATCTCTTATGTGCATGTACATGTATGTATAAAATGACTTCTTGGTGACAGAACACGCTTTTGAAGGTTCAGTAGTGAAAACGAAAGCAGAAAAAAGCTTGAGCATCTGCTAATTTTGTCCCATCACCACTGAGTTTTCACTCTGCCGACATCCTCAATCATTCTGGATGGAGTGCCACCTGATGCGTATTCAACGTTTCATTCACACCTGCAGTATACTCCATTGTGTGGTTCTGGTACTTTGTGAATCTTTCTTCTTAGGTGTACAAAATTTATTGGGGTAAACTTATGTTATGTACATGTACTTACAAGTTCTTCAATTGTGTCACTCAACGTTTCATTCACACTGCAGTATACTCCAATTGTGTGGTTCTGGTACCTCTGTGAATCTTTCTTCTTAGGTGTACATTCATCTCAGTACGAACTTTTTTTATCTTGTATGACCGTGGTGTTGAAGGAAGAATGGTGGATAGCTCATGGTAGAATGTGTCACTGGCATTGAACTTGTCCATTAAGTACAACACCTGCAAAAAAAAATGCACTGACATGTACATGGTCAAAAATGATTACATGTATGTACATGCCTATGGTAATAATTGCAAGTACTGTAATGTAAATCCCACTTTCATTTGGTGTACAGTAAAGCAGAATGGTCAGGAAGCTGGTTGTACATGTATGTGAAGGGTTGATTCTGGATTTGAGCATGTGTGGAGGGCTATTAATAGAGTACACTATGAATTATATCTTGAAGGGAGGGTATTAATTGCTTCCAAACACACATACACACACACATACACACACGCACATGCACAGTTTGCACAATATTTACATGTATACATTATGGTCTTTGGTACATGTACGTGTGTGAAGTAAAGATGTACATGTAAAAAGGGACAGATGTACAGGTCAGCCATCTATATGAATTACAGATGGTGGATGATAGCTATCATAACTACTGGGTAGTTGGGTAGTCACAATGATAATTTAGCAGCCCAAACAAGGAATCCATTGTCAGATGTGAAACAATGTTAGGATACACACACTTACACACATACACACACACATACACACACACATGCACACACAACACACACACACCACGCACAGTTTATCATGTATTGGGTAATGACAATCATAAATTAGCAACCCAACAAAGGAATGCATAAACACATGTTTCAGCATAAACACGTGGGAAACATGTGTTTACAGTGTATATGTACAGTTACAATGAAACTTTTACTTTGTGTCATCAGTCTTGGTTAGGACTGTCATCCCAGAGGTGCAATTGTACACCCTGGTGTACTGAAGGAACTTACACTGTGCATGTGTTTTTACTTCAACAGAAACATTTAGTACAAGTCCTTTTAGGATCAGTAAGCTTTAATCATTTTTGACAGGCTGGACTAGCAGAGCTGTATTTAGAAACTACATGTGGATAGTGTTTTTTCCCTCTTTTAGCCCTTCACACTCCCCAGCCCATTTTCCTATTGCATAGATATATACATGAACATGTTTAATATATGCCTTAAGTATACAGAAGCAAAAACCACCAAAGTTCATGAACCTGTCTATAATCTCATTGTCTATAAACTAGCTGTCATAAATGGTATGACTAGCCATTTTAATAGTGAATAGTCCAGTTTGTCTAATATGAGATGGTTTAATTTCTTTCTTCAGATGACTGGGAAGAACAAATGTATGGTGTTGCATATTATTGTACATGCACTGGTGCATATAATTATGTGTGTTTGTGAGAGTGCGATTCACCTGCAAGAGCTTATTCTTCTCATCGGGAGCTGGATCATCAGGAATGGGTATTGCGGGGTGGGGGGCTTCGTGCGTAGATCCACCTGCACTGCGCGATGGCTTGTTAATGTTTCCAATTTCAGCCACAGTGCAAAAAGTTAGATATACGATACGGTATATTTTTTGCGTATATTTGAGAATATACATACGCCTGAGTACTATACTTGAAATATAAGACGGCGTATATTTAAGAATCCGCAAGTGTTAAATACGTCACTGTTTATATAGGCACAATGAAGTGTACAAAAATAAGCCCCCCGTACGTATATTTATATCATACCACCGTGTAATTCAAGTTTAACATATTCTTGTGTGTATATTTGTGTGCAAGTTTATTTATCAATGCTGTACGTGTACGTGAATGAGATTTTTAGATGCAACAGTTAATGGAACTGATGTATGTGACTACAGAATAGAACTGCAGCAGATGTGGAAGATGGTAGTACATGTATTGGGTGAGGTGGGGGGTAAACAATCCTGTTCAGGCCATGCCAACTGAAACTGAATGAATCAACATTGACACACACCTGGTCACTGCCCATGCCAGAACTGAAGAAGAACTCGTGAGAAATGGGTCCTGTCCCCTGACACACATGTCTACAGTACATGGCCTCCCAGTTTTGATTCACCAAAGGGTGGCCCGGTTGTGGTTATTCATACAGTGTGTGGTGGGGGGGAGGGGTTGGGTCTAGATGATAGAGGTGTGTACAAAGATGGCATGGGCGCGCATTGTGGAATTAATTTTACCAACTCGATAAACACAGCGACCATTGAAAACCCATCAACCACAAGATGTCCGCCTCTCAAGGCTGAATCACCCACCTCCTTTAATTGATTCAGACTTGTGGAAACCTGTCCCCTCTAGTTGACAGGTTTAAATGGTTGCTGTGTTCAATTATGCCATGTATTGAACCATCATAGTATGGGCTTTAGGACTGGGGAGGAGGCATGGGCTTTGGTACTGGGGAGGAGCTATGGGCTTTGGTACTGGGGAGGAGGTATGGACTTTGATACTGGGGAGGGAGATCTAGGGCTGTGGTACTGGGGAGGAGGTATGGGCTCTAGTACTGGTGAGGAGATAAAAGGCTTGGTACTAGGGGAGGAGGTACAGGCTTTGTTACTGGGGAGGAGGCACCAGTGGGCTCACCTGTGGTGAGAGGATCCAATGGATGATAGAGAAGATCCATCATCCGTGCTTCTTGACCCTTCCACCAGCAGACCTGAGTGGTATACCCGCCCACGCATAGTCACGTACACACACACACACGTGCATGTACATGTGCAAATGTACACACATACATGTATAGACCCACACATACATACATGTACATACATACACGCCCATACACACAAATAGACCACACACATACATGTACATACCTGTACACACATACACTGTACACACATATAAACCACACACAAACACATACACACCTCCTAATCACCACACCATATAACACCGCCTTGAGTCATGCGGCCACTTCACAGCCACTCTCTAGCCTCGCCCAATAGCAACCACGCCCACGTGACACGCATGCTTTACCACTGAGGTGGAAGAGATGGAAAAGGTCATCTCATTTGATGGAGGTGATGACACTAACCTGCTTTGTGGTCTGAGTGGAGACCATAAGGGGGGATGGAGGGAGGAGGGAGGATGAGAGGAAGGGAAGAAGAGAAAGAGGGAGATAGTGAGAGAGGGAGAGAGAGGGAGGAGTAGGGATGGGGAGTGTAGGAGGTAGAGAGGGAGAAAGAGGAAAAAAGAGGGAGTGAGGAGAGAACAATTGATGAGCAAACATAATCGCACATACAGGCTACAGATAGCTATGTACAACCTGTACACTACCAGAGTCCTTTATGGTGAAATGTGATTGCTACAGGTACATGTAGCAGTGGGGGAGGTTGAAAGGATGAGAGAGATGAGGAAGGAGCTGGAAAGCACATCAATACACATGTGAATGTGAGGGGTGGTGTGAGGGGGCATGGGGCGCCAGAGAAGACTAGGGAAGTAAGATTGCGTACCTTGAAGACTCTGCAATGGCCTTCACGATGGACGTCTTGCCAGAGCCATGAGGTCCTTATATGATGACAGCCTTCTCTCTCTCAACCTGCAAGGTGATGCAATCAGACACACGTACAACACAGTGAAGGAACAACACAAGACACAGTGAAGGGACATACACAAAAGACACAGTGAAGGGACACACACATGAGACACAGTGAATGCAAATACACAAGACACAGCGAAGGGACACACACACAAGACACAGTGAAGGGAGACACAGTGAAGGCAAACACATGAGACACAGTGAAGGGACACACAAGACCCCAGTGATAGGACACACAAGACACAGTGAAGCCACAGTGAAGGGACGCACAAGACACAGTGAAGGGACACACGAGACACAGGGAAGGGACACACAAGGCACAGTGAAGGGACACACAAGACACAGGGAAGGGACACACAAGACACAGTGAAGGGACAGGACATCCATTGGAACAGGTCGTTGAATTGGCTTCTTACAAGTTGAATATATGATGTAAAGTGGTTATGGGTATCATTAAATCCCACCCCAGACGATCCAAGCATCCCTGAGAGAGCCCTGAGGGAGAATGAGAGGGAGGGAGGGAGGGAGGGAGGGAGGGAGGGAGGGAGGGAGGGAGGGAGGGAGGAGGAGGGAGGGGAGAAAGAGGAGGAGAGGGTGGGAAAGGGAGGGAGACAGAATAAAAGTAAGGTCAGAGCACAGAGGATCGAAGCAGTGCATGAAGTTACAGAGCTAGACAGTGTGTGTGTACAGTATGTTTAGAGGTGACAAGTAAGTGGGTGGACTGGATGCAGACAATGGTCAAGCAGGGAACAAAGACCAAATGTGATCAAAACAAAGATTGTTAGCGTAAACCCCTCCTTGATGCAGACCTTATGACCCAATGGACCTCCTCATTGTTAAGCATCACATGTCATTATGCTTTTTACATGCAGCATTCAATCACAATCAGACCACATGCCCAAGTATAACTCATGTGACAAATAATTGTCAAAGGCGTGGGTGGGTGAGAATTGCATATTGGGTCCAGGTCTAAACTTCAACTTGCATGTACTGTACATGCACTTGTAACTGTTCATACCAAAATTATTCACACAGGCACACAACAAAAGATAATCCAACCTCCCTTCTTTACTCCATCTGCCTTATACATGTAGTTACTGACCACTCCCTCACACCCGCACGGTACCTGCACACAGTCCTGACAGTGTACTAAGAGCTACGCCATGACAACAGAAATGGCATCAATATGAACAGCGGCCACCATAACCACAAGCCAAAAAAATGACAAAAGGAAGGGTACTCGCTTAGCCACGTGGAGACACATCTGTCCCACTGTGGTGCGTGTTGTGTTATGTGTAATTGTGTGTTATGTGTATCTGTGGGTGTACATTTGCACCAGGTCACAGTGGTAGAGAGAGACATTGCACTGTCATGCACTACAAAATACATTCTGAAAATTTTACTTGTTGCCCTCCACCAACACATTGAAAACACACACCAAATTAATTTTCCGTCTCCCCCCCCCCCCCCCCCTCAATGACAACAATTGTGAATGCAAGGCTGCTTGTACACAAAACAATACACACCATGTGTTCACCAGTGTGTGTGCTTTTAAGGGTGTATATGAGTGTGTGTGTGTGGGGGGGGGGGGGGTGAACTGACATAACCACAAGAAATGGAAATGAGGGCAGTATAGGAAAAGAAAATGTTGCTCAAAAAGAAAAAGACATGCACAGTACTCGATTTCTCTGTACACCCCCACCTTCAGTATGGCCGGCGAGGCCGAGGAGGAGACCTGTGATTAATGAATAGTTATACTTATTCTGAGTTTAATTATCCAAGGAGATGGTTGTGATGCATACGAATGCACGATATTTTTGGTCAGTCTATGCATGGCAAAGATGGCATATAAGATTACACTTGGGATGGGGCAAGTGTTTAGTTGTATTCATCCAATTCACTACATTGTAAAGCAAGGCTGTAGTAGTGTAGTTATTGGCTCTGAATCAAAATCTATATTCTCACGTGCTCCCGATTACATCATACACCCAATATTAATCAATACACACGTACTACATTCGTCCCTCTCTGTTTTAAAGCTTGACCTCGAGCTTTGACTATACAACCTATCAGGTGGAGTCGTTGTTCCGCTCAGGATACCTCCTGGTGAACTGTTCTATCATGCCTGGCTGCTCCTGTGGAGGGAGTGTTGGTAGAGGAGGAGGTGGTTCTGGTTGCACTGGCTGGGGTGGCAGTGTTGGAGGGTTTGCTACTGGAGGTGGGCTCCCAAAATCAAGTGCTCAACAAGCGGAGCTTCCCACTGCACATGTGAAGTGGCTCAACCCTCTGTGTAATGCTGTACACCACTGTTCACATCTTCCTCAACTGATATTTGGATACGAGGTTGTAGACGATTTACATGAAAACTTTAGTCCTTTTACCATCTGTAATCTCCATAGTAACTGGAGACCTCATGATTTTCACTTTCCATTTCCCTTCCATCGTGGGTCCAGCTTTCTGCGTTGGAATGGAAAGCCACACTAAATCTCCAGTATTAAATCTCGTTCTGCAGATTTTTGGTCGTAAGCACCCTTGTGGTGCTTGCAGACTCCACAATATGTGCCTCTACCAAGTCTGGAGGTCAGCTAGTTTTGCTTGAAGGGTTTCTTGATACTGCAGTGCATCACAACCAGTAAAAGAAGAAAAATGTGCTAGATTTTGGTTGTCTACCATACATAGTTGGAAGGGTGATGTCCCAGTTGAACTGTGTGTAGCGAAAAAGGTGAGGGGTTTAACCCCTTTAATAATATATAGAATACAAGTTGATAGCATATAAGATGGTGTAAACAGGACGGGAACAAGCTTTGATGAATGGGACTGGGGACTGGGAAAATGAATATATTTAGCACACTCAATATGATTCAGTCAAACCTTGTTCCCGTCCTTTTATACCCCACCATTGTGGCCTGAACAGCTAACAGATAGCTGGC
>JABACO010000001.1:22154995-22534440 GCA_013339895.1 Ephydatia muelleri | reverse complement strand
CCCCCCCCACCCCCCCCCCCCCCCCCCCCCCCCCCCCCCCCCCCCCCCCCCCCCCCCCCCCCCCCCCCCCCCCCCCCCCCCCCCCCCCCCCCCCCCCCCCCCTAAATACGCCACTGAATGTAGAGCTTGTCTGTAAAAATGGCAGGCCACGCTCTGCAGGACATGCAGTACAGCAGTGACGAATTATTTAATTGACAATAAATAGCGACATAAATGTACAGATATAATATGCTCCTACCAAGTGCGTTGGTGCGTTTCCATAGTTTTAGTGTCGGCTACACAAATATGTTGACCTGACTAATTCTCGAGAACTTCGCACATCGTTGGCTTCACTATTGCACGTGAGTAGTGGGGGCAGCATTAACGATGCAAACTGGATTCATTGCATGCTTCTAAGCATCTGTTGTGACAGCGAGTGGAGCATGCAGGTACAATAGTCGATTGAATTGCATGCAAATCCTGTATCGTTTTCTGGTAGAGAGAGATTGTAAATAGAGGATCTGTGAATCTAGTGTTGTGAAGTTGGATTGAGGGACCAAGCATAATCCACTATGAGCAGGTCAGTTCTAACCGAAACATGTATGTGAGTGCATTTAATTGTGATATATGGGACGAACAAATCTGATAATTTGATAATATGATTTATGTGGAGTTGCGATTAGTTCTCACCCGTCCGCTAACCTCGACCCAGGCCGTTTACTGTTTACAAAGGATAATGTTATATCACTAGCTTACTCGTGCTCATGGGGAAAGTGATGAGTTATCAAACTACGGCAGTTCAGCGGGGGTAATGATCAAATTAATAACTAGTTCTCTGCTCGGTGTTTCTCTGTACTCTACTTGGGCATCTGGTGCTAGGTCAGCTGCGGTTATTTGACCTTCCCCAACCCCTCACTCGATCCCTGTCCTACTTCCTGATGTTCTGGTATCAAGGTTTGTGGCCTAAGCTGTTGTGGTGCTTTTGGCATTTCCACACCAATTTCATCTTCTTTCTCCTCTTCCGCTTGCACAACGATGGTATCGTTGGATTCTGCGGAGGATTACGGTGATCCATCCTTACTCCAGGTACACAGCGTTTCAGGTGATCAAAATGGAGAATCTGCCTATTCCTTTTCTTAGCAGTGTGCTGAATCCGGTACATTACTCAGAGAGCTTTTTCAGAATCCGGTAAGGCTCCATGCAGTGAAACTTCCGGCAGTAACCTCATAGCTGGGTTCCACAGCTATACTAGCTCACCTTCTTCAAGTGGTTTTCCGTGGAAAATAATAAGATAATAATAATACCCACTGATAAAGCAGTCATTAGTCTTTACTGAGGGGACAGTGAGAATTCTAGGTGCTGTGTTCTGCCCAAACCCAAACCCCTCCTTTTCACAGTGGTAGTTGTAATTGTTGTTAACACCTTTTACACTCCTATAACACTTAGCAATATATCAAGGTCTGCCACACTTGAAATAGCTGACTCGCTGACCTCGTTCTTGCTTGCAGTTATCTGCCTGAGAGTTGGTAGCCTTTTCCAAACAACGCAGGCGCTCATCATGGTTGTTCAATTTCCCTTTACATATCCAGAAATGGCCCATACATAGGCGGTCATCATGCTTTTTATTTCAAATTGAATTTTAAACACTTGTAAAATGTCCTATAAATCGGTCTGATCATGACATATGTACTTAAAAAAATTATTCCATTAACCATTCTTGAACTAAAATCAAGACAAAAAATTAATTTATACCGCGCATAATATATTCATCAAAATATGTCATTGCGTAATGCCTTGCGTCATCCGCGGCCGCCAGAATTCTTCAACTAATATTGATATTCATTGAACAAAATGGTCAATAAATATATGCACAGGAAGTTAATTTAGCTGCAGATAGAACTAAACTATACTAATAGGCTGTTAATACCGGACAATGTGGGGGGGGGGAGGCCGAGAGCGTTTCGATACGAAAGAGCGAGGGAGAGCCCGATATGGCTACTGCCAGCTTCTGGCCTGATACAAAAGTACGATAGTCCCAGACTAGTACCATAGGTCTCGACTGCCAAGAGGGACACTATGATGTCGATCGTCATGGACACTTTTGACCTATATAGTGTTTTCCTTATCGTGTTCGTTTAGCCGCCTTGCAGCTCGATGAATGAAGCGCGAAGGCTAATAGGCACGTGCACTGATACAAAACATGGATATTTGCAAATGGCACTTTTCAGTACAGTTGCGACCTACGTAGGCATTTCAGCCCTACCTAGATCGATTAACATCAAATCTGCACGTGCCGTATTTTGAATCTTTGTCTGCATACATGTGTATATCTCTGGCCAGGCCAGAGTCAGTAACCACACGTAAAGCGCTTTGCAAATCACCTTCGTGGGGGTTCAATGGAATAGCAATGCTTTCATTTTTTTCTTTTAAAGAAAAGTTTTGTGTAAACTCTGTAGCGCTGATCAGTCTATCACTAGGCCAAAGCCTCTGCATCAGGTTAAAAGCATACTATACACCCCCCCCCCCCCCCTTCTATGTTATGCCAATGCTTGCTGGCACAGGCCCAAACGGCCCCCAAACCCCTCCCCTGTCTCTACAGTGTGTGGTTAGTGCAAACATGTAATGTGCATTTAAAAAACATACACAATTTGTCCTCTTCTGCTATTGCTATTACTAACAATGAGTGTGGCTGCACCATATGTACTTCTGAATGGTGTCAGCAGTTACTGTAAGTGGCTGCACCAATGCGAGTAGTGTTGTATTTGGCTGGATTGTAGCCACATTGCTCCACCATACCAGGGATAGGAAGGTGGAGCGGAAGTTCTTAGATGCGAGTGGCGTCCCAACTTTGAAGTGGAAGAGGGGTGAGTGGAACAGTGGCAGCATTATTTGTAGGCCTCCATTGCTAGAACTGCCTGCCTTTGGTACACTCAAAACACCTGCCCATCTGGTTTGCTTGGCATGCCAGCTGAGTACTGTGGAACGTAGGGGTATTTAAGTAAATTTGTTGAGCCTAAGGTGGATATCCCTGGAGGTGTTGAACACTCCGGATGGTCAGTCTCAGCATTGGGTTCCTGGTGCTGCTCTTCCCCAGTACAAAACCAGATACAGGAGTGTCCTCGAGTAATATTTCGCCTCATCTCCATAGAAACAGTCCAAAACAGACTTTTAACACAACTCTTGATATTGAACCCTAGAAAAAAAGTACCAGGACTTTATGCATCAGACGTAAATGCCTCTACCACTAACCAAAGGTTTTGCATGAGGCCCAAAGCACACTCCACCCCCCTACCATCATGTACATGTACTTGATTGTAAAGTTTATGGCATCAGGCACAAAAGGCCCATGCCACATACATGCACATGTACATGTAAGTCAATAGTGTTTGCTTCTTAGAACTTGGTACTAGCTCAATAGCTAACATCAGATTAGGATAACCTCAGTTTACATAGCAAACAATGCCCTTTTGTTGTTGACCTCTGAGCTGCACAAATGAATATTATTTATCTAATTACATGTACCTTATGGGACAGCATCCAGCAAAATCAGGCTTGTAAGGTAATAATTTTATTACTATAAAAATTTCACGTTACATTAATAAATTTTTACCTTTTCTTTTCGTACACTTGCTCCCACACCATTTCTGTACCGGTACATACTGATTGTGTGTGCATGTGTGTATGTATGTATACACGTGTGCTGTGTGCATATGTGTATGTGTGTGCATGCGTGTGCATGTGTGTGTTGAAAAGTGCAAAGCAATAGAAAACTTTCCAATGCCCTTGATACTTCTAAGCTTTGAAGCCTTGCATATGGTGGCAGTGAATATTATTGCTACTTGTGTATGGCAGGACTGGGCCACTGGAAAGTTTACATAAGGCTAGCAGCTGAATGGTAATACACGTACATGTAAGCTTAGTGTTCACATTCAACTACACCAAACTTTCTTCAAAAGCACAGACCCATCATCCTATGTGCTTGATGGTGAGCCATGGTGCTGTGTTTGTGAAGTACATGTAGCTATATTAAAAGGTGGGGGGGGGGGGGGGGCAATGCCCCCACTTTGACAAAAATAAGAATGTGGCAATGGGCCCCATGCTTCCTACAACTGTACACCACTGACCTTAGTACCCCTCACAGTCACTGCACCATGACTATTTCACAAGCACTGCACCATAGCACTATGTCACAGGCACAGCACCATATTAGAGGCACTGCACAATAGCACTACACTACACAATAAGCACCAAATCACTAATATGGAATGAAGGCCTGCTTTTCTATGGATGTTTTAGTGATTTTAGAAGCTTCGTACAGTGTGTTTCGCGTATGGCGCGTAGTCAAGGATCGGGGACTTGCAACACAGTGCAAAAAGTTAGATATACGATACGGTATATTTTTGGTTATATTTGAGAATACGCCAAAATGTACGCCTGAGTACTATATTTGAAATATAAGACGGCGTATATTCAAGAATCCGCAAGTGTTAAATTCGTCACTGTTTATATAGGCACAATTAAGTGTACAAAATATACCCCCGTAAGTATATTTATATCATACCACCGTGTATATTCAAGTTTCACATATTCTGTGTGTATATTTGTCTGCGAGTTATCAATTCCTGTATAAGCATTCATAAGCATCTAATTACTAAGGAGCTGGCGCTTGTTAGTACTTAGCATGCGACAGTCAGTACAAACCGAACTTGACACGCTCAATGCCGAAGTCGGAATTGATACTGATGGACATCTGCCTGTGTGTATTTGTGTGTGTGGACATCTGTCTGTGTGGGACATCTGTCTGTGTGTGTGTGTCTGTGCATATGCGTGTGTGTGGACATCTGTCTGTGTATACGTGTGTGTGGACATCTGTCTGTATGCGTGTGTGTGGACATCTGTCTGTGTATACGTGTGTGTGGACATCTGTCTGTGTGGGACATCTGTCTGTGTGTGTGTGTCTGTGCATATGCGTGTGTGTGGACATGTCTGTGTATACGTGTGTGTGTGGACATCTGTCTGTGTGGGACATCTGTCTGTGTGTGTTGTCTGTGAATATGCGTGTGTGTGGACATCTGTCGTGTATACGTGTGTGTGGACATCTGTCTGTATGCGTGTGTGTGGACATATCTGTCTGTGTATACGTGTGTGTGGACATCTGTCTGTATGCGTGTGTGTGGACATCTGTCTGTATATACGTGTGTGTGGACATCTGTCTGTATGCGTGTGCATGTGTGCATGGACATCTGTCTGTGTATACGTGTGTGTGGACATCTGTCTGTATGCGTGTGTGTGGACATCGATCTGTCATGTGTGTACGTGCGACTGTGCATGTGTCCGTGTGTGTTGTGTGTTTATACGTGTGCGTGGACATGTGTCCGCGAGCGTGTGGACATGTACGTGCAAGTGTGTGTCATTACAATTTTGAAATGTTAATGTGTACCATTTTTATTCTTACCATTATTGTTCAATTTGAAATGGATATACAGTACATAATGATATGGAAAGCATGGTATAGAGGTTGTGCAATAGCGTTATAAATCGTCATCAATAAATAGCAACCTTTGCTAAGCGCCATTTTGAGTGTCAAAAGCACACACGTGTCTATCCGTAATAGAGTGATTGGAGGTTCCTGACTAACCGTTTGAGCCATTTCGTGTGATTAAATGCAGCTAGAAAGTACGGCCAAATACTCTGAGTATTACTATTAGCTTCATGACACTGCCAAACAGCGTTACAAGGTAAAATTGGAGCTGGTTGGTGCGCTTGAAGACCCGTATGTTGCGTATGAGAGAGGCATTGTTAGTGTAGATTGGAATAATTGGCCTCAGGTTCCGATAGCTGTAGCAAAGACTCTGCAGCATCAATTTTTTTTTTACCAACTTCCTTTATATCACCTCCAATGTTCTGTGGAATCTGTTCATATCACGCACACGCTTCCTCTTCAAAGGGCTCTTCATGTGCTCGAATAAGGAAGGAACATAATCAGGGGATAGGAGGCTGTTGCTCTATTCCCCCGAAACGAAGTGTATCCACGAGTACTCATTTGGAATCCAATCTTTGCGCCGGCCCCACTGCTGCTATCCACTGGGACTTACGTTCTTCATCTTGAGGAAAATGGACGCCCGAACCTTTAATGAAACGATTACTGCATCCAACTGCACAACAAGCCTTGCCCATACAATTGCTTTTGACACTCAAAATGGCGGTTAACACAAATAACGTCACTTCGCTCCGCCCATTGCACAACCTCTATTGTTTTTTACAATTTCACGCAGGCTTGTAAATGTTGTAACATTGAAGATTTCTGCCAGTTCAAGAAATAGGTGATAGTCTTACTTGTCAATAGGTTAGTGCTGTTATCGTTGTTATTTACTATTTATAACCAAATTTAAAAGTGCACCAATTAGAGTATGCCATTGCACGTGATGGCTAATTTTGGCGGGTTCCTGTGTGAGTGTGCATGGCCTGGAAAGGTACGTGACTTTGCTTATCACGTTTGTGTTATTTTGGGGATGCGTTTGTGATGTAGTACATCAGCCTCATCAACCTGCTGAAAGCAAGCCTAGTATACGGTAAGCGACTCACAATTTGTGTGCAATGCACTTTATTGGGGTTGGTCTCCGGTTATTACAAGCGGCCGATTCTGCTGAGGTAAGTTACACAGTGGCAAGTATGACCATTTCAATTGATGCCAAATGTTATTGTTCTCGTCTTTATCAGGTCACATAGTACGTGGGGACCGCTGTGTCAAGGACTATGGGTTTCAGCTATCACAAGCGCGGGTCGATTCTGCTGAGGTAAGTACGCAATGGCTTTGCTACCTTCATTTTGCTTTTCTGCAGCGTTTCTATTCGAACTGGTAAGTATGCTGGGGGCACTAAAATGTATTTTTCTTTTGTGCGCATTTGGTTAGTCAGCACCAACAAGTCCATCACTAGAGGTAAGTATGGCCATTTCAATTGGCGCCAAATGTTATTATATTCTCGTCTTTATCAGGTCACACTAAGTTAGTACTTGGGAACCGCTGTCTTAAGGCACTATGGTGTTTGAATATTTTTTTTGGTGTTGTACCACTTATATGTGCGAAGAAAAGTTTATAAACCAAGCAGATGCAAAGGGGGAGTGGGGATGGGGGGGGGGGGGGGGGGGGGCGGAGGACTGGTTTACGGAAGGTCAAAGCCCAAATTACGATAGTGCGCGGTTCACCAAACCGTGTAACATTAATGAAATTCAAAGGTTTGCTATGATACCAGAAACCGCACGTGACTGACAATATTTCAATATACGCATTTGCTTATAATGTTCAATACGCAGACAGCTTATATTGCTGCTTATATTTGAATATACGTTATAATATACAGTGTCGCATAACAAACTTTTTGCACTGTGAATTGGTTGCCCAAAGATATCAGCACATCAGCAACAACACTACACAGCAGAGTATATCACGTGACCCCCTGTAACATCGACCCGCCCACAATACACACCCCAAACTGTGTGTATATGTGTGTGTGCTTGTACATGTATGTACTTGTGTGTGCTTGTGTGTGTGTGTATGTGTGTGTGTGTATGTGTGGTGTGTGTGTGTGTGTGTGTGTGTGTGTGTGTGGTGTGTGTGTGTGGTGTGTGTGTGTGTGTGTGTGTGTGTGTGTGTGTGTGTGTGTGTGTGTGTGTGTGTGTGTGTGTGTGTGTGTGTGTCTATCACCAAGATCAGGGGGGAAACTTCAAAGGAGGGTTAATTTGCTAGATATGTTTTAGTTGTCTACAGTAGAAGTTACAGAAGCCTCATGTGTGTACATGCATGTGTATTTGTCACAATACAGGCAACACACACAAACACAGCCCCTCCCATTTGCACATGCCAAACTAATTGACCACAATATCACATCATGTGTGTGTGTGTGGTGTGGTGTGGTGTGTGTGTGTGTGTTTGTGTGTGTGTGTGTGTGTGTGTGTGTGTGTGTGTGTGTGTGTGTGTGTGTGTGTGTGTGTGTGTTCACCAAGATCAGTGCCATGTTTGAGCCACTCCCTTACCACACTGGTAACGCACACACACATACACAAACAGCCTTACTCTGTTCTGGCTTCACATTTTTCACTGTTGCATTTGTGGTATTCAGGCTCAAGATAACTCAGCCATGTGTGTGCAGCCATTGATGTATGACGGGGAAAATAAGTGTATAAAGTACAATCAATGCACAAGTGAAGTGATGGGGGGTAAACAAAATCAGGTTGTCACTAGGACTGAATGGTTGCTTTCCCAAGAATTAACAGTAGTACAATACCTGGAATCGACAAAGGGATATCTAGTTTGGGGGATAAGATTGATATAGAGGGGAGAGTTGCAGACAGGAGGCAGGCTTAACCTAATAACCTAGACAAAGCTCCCTTTCAACATACTGTATGTTTCCCGTGCCAATCTAGCAGAGGAGGTATGCATTTACTTCCTAAATTAAAACACTCAACATCCAGAGTCAGGCAGCTGCAGCAACTGTATACATGTTTACAGAAAGGTGAAGTAATGCTCTACATGAGTAATTTCAGAGGTGGTATACTTATGCAATGTCTTTAAGTATAGCCGTCTTTTTTAGTACAGTGTACACATCAACACAGTGTTTTTGGACTACTGATATCATACTTATAAGAACTGACGATATGATTCAGGCAATGATAAGAGATAATTGCATTTCCATGGAAACAAGTGCTTGTCATGTCTTCTTAAAAATGGGTGTGATAGTATGTTCCAACAGATAATCATGTAGTGGGCACATGCATGTATCCACCTCATCCTGACTTAATTCAGCTGATCAATGTGAAAGCAGTTCAGGAATAGATTCTCTGGCCGCAGCTAGACCATGCTGTGAATAAGGTCTATAAGTTGTCTGCACTTATGACCTATATATTGTGCTCTCTTGCTATTCTTTGTACTATAGATGTTTTGAATGAGCTCTGCATAATGTTTGCCTGCAGGAGTTCATAATGTTTGCCTTCAAATATCCACTGGCATATGAATGTGATAAAAATGGTGCATTCCAACAGATAATCATGTACATGTAGCGGGCTTTTCCACTATACTTTTGTGAATCTGATGCATAGCAACCAGTTTATTCTAGGCTTTTACATGTAGCTGTTCATATGTGACGCTTTCCTAATTTGATTTTAGAATCATAAATGTTACATCTCCTTGTAATCACACATGTTACACAACTGCTATGGACTTCCTATTTTCAAACGCATCATATACTACACATTTGCTGTATGGTAAAAGTATATTTGGGATCTTGCTTTAACTTCATGTTTTCTCCCCGGAATCCAACAATTATTAAGACCCACTATTGATTTTTGCTGATATGACCAAATTGCACCAGCACATTAAAAACGATACAGATGGGGAAATAATCGTGAGCTACATGTATACAACAGCCCATGTGCTGTTTGAATGGCTTCGAACGCTTTGGCTTAGAACGAAACTGTAAAATACCACTACCATTCTCATTCCCGCCTGATATAGCGACACTTTGTGTTACTACTCAATCGGTTATCATGATTAGTTCCACTATTGTGTCGCGTGAGAAATGCACGAAATGACTTGGTATCAGGGAAACTAATAAAACGCTCAACTAAATTTGCGCATGGTATGTAGGGTATAGGTTTTGATAGTGTTTCGGCAACAACAAAAAACATGTCAGGACCTGTGTTATTATACACTAGTCTGGCACGCAGAATTTTTAATTTGCGCACTTGCCGCTGCATCAATCCTCATAAGCGTGGGCGTACCGTAGTTGTATCGTTTTTATCTTTGCAGAAACAGAGGTTGTATCGTACTATTCGAGAGCAGAAGTCTCGTGAGCAGACGACACATCAATATTTAAAAGATGACGCAAGGTATTGCATAATGACATACGTTTAGGAATATAATTAATTATGCTCGGTTGCAATTAATTTGTCTTGAATTTAGTTAATGGATGCTTAATGTTCTTTTCATGATACACGTATATTATAATCAGACCGAATTTTAGCAAATACTGAACGTGTTTGGAATTCAATTTGAAAAAAATAATTTTAGTTAATTGATTTGAATTAATAATTTCTTGTCTTGAAAAATGATAAATCATTTAAAAAGGTGACAAATTTATTGGTGAAATCAGAATTCTCAAATCTCTATCGCAACTTTACATATTCACTCATGTCCTCCATTTCTGCCATGAGGCATGCAAGCCAGCTGCTTTCGATTTCACCGTCACGTCTCCGCTAGTTTCTAACAAGAATTATTAACGTTACATGGATTGGAAACCCGCGTTGAAATCACGTATAAAATTTTGTCACCATCCTCGTTTCGCCTCGTACCCCGACCAAGTGACAAAACTTAGGCTTCTTTAGCCTTTTAAGAGGTTTGTAGCTGCTGTACTAAGCTTTTGTGTGTTTGTTATGTACAGATATGTAGCACTTCTGTCATTTGTATAGTTTTGACCTTGTTTGTTTCTGTCAAAATCATTATTCGGCACGTGGCGGCTCTGTGCGCCGGCTTGTTTCCGTACAAATGGGTCAATTTTTATCGCAAACAACTTTGTCATGTAGCCCATGGAGGTTTATAGGTCGAGTTCTTCTCTCAAGTCTTAGAGACATTGCGTTGGCAGATAATAATGAATTCGTCTCGACAAAGTGCTAGTTTTGTGGGCTGGCTGGTTCGGTCCTGTAAGGGATGTTGGTGTAACTAAGTGATCCATCACATCCCCCATAGTTTTTTGTAGGTCGGGATTATAAATTTGTAGGGCAGTAACCTTTTTGTGGTGGTATATCGCATCGCAAGTGTATGCGTATTTCTTTATCTTTAACGGGCACTTTAAATACACTTAATAATTACATGGAAGCACTATGAGAGATAGTGCTTCCATGCCAAAACTCAGACAAAACTCTGGCGTTAGTGGCGTACACTCCCGTGCGCCTCTGTCTTCACCGTTCGTCTCATCTAGCTCTGAAGCAGCCATGGCAATCATGAATAATTCATGCGAAACGAGGATCGCGACACTAATTTTTGCGGGTTTCCAATCCATGTAATATTAATAATCCTTGGTTTCTAACATATTACCCGAAGCGATTGTGACAGCAGCTTTCTAGCGGAAGAAAGAAAGCATGGAGCCAACGATGCCAAAATGTGCAGAACTTGGTTGGGTATCCATCCCACTTGCAGTAGAAACTTATGCGTGTTGGGGTACTGAGGCTAAATGGGCGTTTTCCCAACTTGCCTCGAGACTGGCCACAAGACAGAATTTTCCACAATCCACAGCCAATGCAGCCATATATGGAAGGCTGAGTCTGACTCTTGTTAGGGCGAACGTCAGGGCTATTCTCCAGAACAATCTTGGACTTTAATTAATCAATTGTACATAAATAAAACATTTAGATTATTAAACTGTAATTAGGACCATTCGGGTACAATAAGCCGGTATAGTGCATGTATCTGCATGTCAGTCTACTGTGCCGAATGTAGAGCTTGTCTGTGAAAATGGCAGGCCACGCTCTGCAGGACAGTGTAAAAGTGACGAATAATTTAACTGACAATAAATAGCGACATAAATGTACAGGCATAATATGCTCCTACCAAGTGCGTTGGTGCGTTTCCGTGGGTTTAGTGTAGGCTACACAAATACGTCAGTTCTAAGCCTTTCACTGCGGCTGTACATAACGAATATAATTATAGAGAGATTGCGCAATGGTAGGGTCACGCGAGGGCCCCCACGCCAATATACTGAATCCGAGTGTTCGTTCTGAGGCTGACGCATACTCGTCGATCGTGTGAAAAACTGCATGTCCACATACATATCTCGACATGTCGATTGTAACATACCGCATGCACAGGGGTGCATACTGCACACCGTCGTGCCGTGTAGCGTATATACCATCATTACCATGTCCTGTACAAAAAATAACCATTGCAAGTTAATTTAAATTGAGGTGAGGCTAATGAGTTGACGTTCGCTACTGCAGCTGTTGGTTACAGAATTTGCTATTTCTTCTCTTTTGTCCCCGAGATGACCAGATATCCAATCCAAACATAGTCTCGTGACGAGCTTAGCGTAAAGCCAATTATTTATTTTGATCATTACTTCCGTTGTACTGCAGTAGTCCAATAAATGATCACATGACTCAGAAATTGATTGACCAAGTGACGACAGCTGAAAGTGTTCCCAATGCGTTACCCAATGCAAACTTTGAATGCGTCCATTACACTTACCCATGAGCACGAGTTATTGATAACAGCATCTTTGATAGCAATCAAAGCATCTTAGTCCAACTGGGAAAGGGCCGGTATTTCTAGACCACGTATAGTATAACCGCAAAAAGTACACCTGAATCGACTTGATGTCTCGTTGCTGATAATTTGCACCTTTACTACTGCATACGAGAAGAAAGCAACATGAACGATTGGTTCATAATCGATTCCTTCTTAAATCATGCCCACCCTCGATGCGTTTCGAAATAGAACCGTTACGACACCTTCCCTGATATCTGCAAGTCTAGTGTTTTCGGTAGTAACTTCTCGTTTATCAGTGGAAGCAGATACTACTGTACTGATGGATAGCAAAGCCATCATACCAGCTACTGCGAAGAATACTATTTTCCTATGGCTCGTCGATTTCCCCACGATATAACACTGAGATTAGCTCGGTTCCTATACAAAAATATACTCTATACAGATTGGCCTACATCATGTAAATGACAGAAATCACCTCTCATTGGTGTACTGGAGTGTTTTTAATTTCCAGAAATAGTTGCCATATCTTTCAGTATATATTACCGCCAACGACGGCTACCATGCATGCCGCTCTTGATAGAGATGTTGTGACCATGCATAATCGCTACACGACTGTTTAAACAATCATTCTCATGTAGACGGGCTTGTCTCCACCCCAATTCAATAGCACTGTCGTTGTGAGAGGGTATAATGAACTCTTTGACTACTGTTTACGCGTGCGCGTACATTTTTCTGTACTGCATGCCTATTGAAAGGCGAAATAGGATACTTCACAATTAGCACGTTAAACCGTTAATGCGTCCATTACATTTATCCATGAGCACAAGTTATTGATAACAGCGTCTTTGACAGCAATCAAAGCGTCGTATTGCAACTGGGATATGGTATTTCTTGACCACATATAGTTTCTCAAAAGGCAACCTGAAAAGTCGGGTCTCGTTGTTGAGAAAGTTCACCATCAGTGACTGTGAGAATGGAAAACAGCATGAGTGACTGCAAGCGCAGTGACTTCTCGCTCAGTGAGAGCAGGTGTTACTGTGTCGATGGAGAGCAAAAGCATCACTGCGAAAAAAAAACTATTTCCTGATTCGCCCGTTGATTTCGCCACGATATAACACAATGACTCGGTTCGTACATTATAAATCTGGCTAGTCTATATACCGTGCGCCCCAATCAAATTGGTAGGCGTCGTCTAGTCACGCATGGAGGGAAACGATATTTTTAACAATGGAAGCAGCTACACTGTATCAGACTGCTGCAGTACAGCAGTGGTAATGATCAAACTTAATAACTGGTTCTCTGATATGCTCGTAACCAGACTATGTTTGGATTGAAGAGATCACGATTTGTACTCATGTTTGGCAGAGGGCCCAGGTCTCACCTCACTCAGTACACAAACTCATACCAACTACATGGCATAAGACACAAAGTTTGATCGCTGTCAACGATGCTGTTATCACTAACTCGTGCTCATGGGCCAGTGATCATTTATCAAACTACGGCCGTACAACGGGTGTAATGATGAAATTAATAACTGGTTCTCTGCTAGGCTTGTAACCAGAATGTTTGGATTGAAGAAATCGGCAAATTTGGTATCTACTGGACGACTTTGTTGAGCCCAACCATTATGACAATGATGCTTGTATGGTCTTCAGGGATACATGTATATTGCCAGGAAATGCGCAGATGTACATGTGCTTACGTATCATACCGCCGTCAAAATGGAGATTGAAGTTAATGCTATCTTCCCCCTCACTGCTACAGTGGACGTTTAGCAGCACGACAATCTGCATAGTTAGGGTAGTCGTGCGCATTAATAAAAAACAGTGAAGCCCTTGATGTGCGAAGTTCTCGATATCATAAATCATAATAATTTAGGTGCGCGAACACAATGCTAAGGATGCCAAGTGCTCAGAGCTAGGCTGGTCATGTATTCCCATAGCAGTGGAGACTTTTGTGCCGAAGCCATGCAAACTTTATCACGCCTGACTTTAATGTGAGCCAACGCACGGGCACTCCTGTCTCGAGCAGGATCATCTGTGGATGATCCATAGAACTTATATTGTAGTTAGTCCTTTTGTTTGTAATGTATATGTGTAATGTAGTATACGATCCCTGTTATTATTGGAAGTATGGCTCACTGGGAAGTTATTATTGTTATCATTATTATTTTTATTTTAATTTCAATTGTCAAGTATACATGACAATACGAGTAAAAAATGTGTTCATTATCTAAACAAAGTTACAATTAGTTAAATAAATTCAGCCTGATTGTGGTAGTCTCGAGAGGATGGCTCTGGGCACCAACCTCACCAAGATGATGTTGTAACGTCCATAAATGTCGGCAACCACTGCAGCTCTGGCCTGGGAGAGGCTAATCGACAGGTGGGATGCCAACCTAGACAAAACACTCTGAGCTGCCCTACCCCAATGACCAAATGTTTCAACAGCCATGGGGATACATGTCCAGCCCAGTTCCGTGCACTTGGTGCTGTTAGCATTAAGCTTTATTAGCTCAGCACCATTAGCTGCCGCTCAGCTTCAGGTAGGATGGCAGGGCAAAGTGGTGAAGCCACGGTGATATCCAAAGCTGCATATAATAAATTTGATGTATTATTAATTAACTCCTCCACTTCCACCACTCTGGACAGCATTTATTCCAGACTAAACCTTTCCCTTGTGCGCTCGAATGCCAGAGCATTTCTTGCAAGGGCAGGTCCCTGTGCTAAAGTCGCAGACATCTACTTAGATGGTTGACTCAATCATATTTGTTAGTTAAAAAACACTACTTCAAACCGTAATTTGAATCTGTTATATTTAAAAACAACAATTGCCTAATACACTGATATATATAAACAACTATTATTATTATTATTAAAAATAATATAATATAATACATTGTGGTGTTGTGGGTGAAATGTGACTTTAACTACTGTTGTTGGCTACAAAGTTTGCTGATTTCTTCTCTTTTGTCCCCGATATTATCGGAAATCCAATCCAAGCATAGTCTGGTGGCGAGCTTGGCGTAAAGCCAGTTATTAATTTTGATCATTACTTCCGTTGTACTGCAGTAGTCCGATAATTGATCACATGAAATTGATTGACCAAGTGACGACAGCTGAAAGTGTTGAGAACACGTTAACAAAGGCATACTTTGAATGCGTCCATTACACTTACCCATGAGCACGAGTTATTGATAACAGCATCTTTGATAGCTATCAAAGCATCGTAATTCAACTGGGATATGGTATTTCTTGACCACGTATAGTTTCTCAAAAGGCAAACGGTGAAAAGCACACCAGAAGTCTCGTTGTTGAGATAGTTCACTATAAGTGACTGTGAGAATGGAAAACAGCATGAGTGACTTGCTAATAATCCATTCGCTCTTAAATCATGCCCACCCTCGATCCGTTAGCGACGTTTCCAAGGAGAGTGACACCTTCCCTGATATCTACAAGTACAGAGACTTCTCGCTTACTGAGAGCAGGTGCTACAGTGCCGATGGAGAGCAAAAGCATTACTGCGAAGAAAACCATTTTCCTGATTGACTCGTCGATTTCGCCACGATATAACACATGCAACGGCTCGGTTCGTACCTTATATATTGGGCCAGTCTACATGCATAAATCGTGCGCCCCCCAATCAAATTGGTTGGCGTCATCTTGTCACGCATGGAGGAAAACGATATTTTAACAATTAGCCAACTCGAAGCGGAAAGTGTATTGGTTATGCTCTCCTGCCATGGGCATTCGACCTGCTGCCTAACTAATTTGATTGGTGGCGGGAGGGGATGGGGGGACTTCCTTCTCAGACTCACAATATGCATTATGTGATAATGCTTACGTTAGTGAGTCTGTGAGAGACTAACATTGGGCTTGCATCGTGTAAGTTGTTCATTATAAATCTTGTTGACAATGTAATGAAGATGAAAAAGCACTTTCATTAGTGTTGACAATACACTAATGTATTTCCAATAAAGGTAATTGTTTTGGCGGATGATAGGTCATTGATCCCTAGGGATCATGACCTGGATGGAGCCTTTGAAATAGGGAGTCATTGGTATCTGCGACGCAGCCACATTTATGTTTATCATTCGATATCATGAACAGGAACTGCTTAGTCATCGAGTGATACGATTGCAGCTAAGTTGTCTCACTTTGTGCGTAGAGGAAGTTCCTTCGATAACGGGGAGTAAATCTTAATTCGATCATTTAGTCAGAAGAACCTTCATCATCGGATATATTATTCCTTATATGGCAGCATCAGTTGCTGCGGTGGTGTCAACACTATACATGTACATGTACATGTACCAGTCCCATCTATTCCTGGAATCCATCATATTCCTGGAATCAATCATATTCCTGCACCATGCATGCCAAATTGAAAGTATCCGCAAGGTGTATCCGCCCGTTATACACGTGTTATACGCTTGTGTGTACATGCTGTGTATACATTTGATGTAGTCGCTCGAAGTCACTATGGCGTATAACGCGCGTTTCTCTAGATGTATAACAAGCGTTCAGTCGAGGTGTGGATTGCGTGTTTACACTTTCGTATAACGACCGCATTCAATCTGGATAAGCATTGTGCATGTATATCCTAAGGCGTATAACCGAGAATTTAACTTGTCGTTATTGTCATCGATGCTCTAGATCTGTATGATGCTATACAGGATAATAAATATCCATTGGGGCTAAAAAGTAAGTTACATAACATTTCTTTAGCATGCATCATTAGTACATTAATGGAGACCGACTAATTACTACAAATATGCATAATCGTTTGACTCTTTCCACTCCATCATGAAAACCAATCTAATACACTTGCATTGACTTTTGACAATATTAGCACAGGATAGTTACCTGATTAGAATTTGCATGTGCATGCCCGCATGAATCATGCATGCATTCAACATGGAGGAATTACAAATCAAGGTTCTGAAACATGGGATTAACAATCTATTTCATAAGATACAATTGAATGATAGCTGAATACATCTTAATAACAAACAGATGACATGATTGTTAGAACAATGAATCAGTAGTATATTGTCCATTCGAGTCAGTTTTGCAGACATATTGACAACCTCTACCATACCAATGTTAGAATCATAATGGATAAGTAATAGAGCTAATGCAGTAAGTCTCTCTTCTGTGACGTTCTGTCATGCAGTGTCTCATGTAATTTTCCAGCCTCACTGACATCTGTAAATGTGAACTAGCGTTCACATTCACAGACGTGACAGGAAGTGTGCAAGCAATCTTGAGCAGAGTATAGATATTAGGAAAAGCTATGCTGCTGCATGACTTAATGGCAATTGCACATGTCTGCGGTCTTTCATTCTCAGGTACAGAACTCCAATTCATTTTCCATCGCAGTATTTCTTGTTCAATGATTTCAGGTGTTGGCAAATCCCCTTAGTATAGCTCGATAGCGGCAGAAAAATCTAGCATTTTTGGATAATGACAGAAGGATCAAGACCTACTAAACAAGCACATGTAATAGATGCTTCAGATTTAAATCTGAAATAACATAATCCAAAAAAGGAATTACAGCATTCCTAAGGTAATGGCTCTCTACACAATCAGATGGTACATTGACTCTGTGACATTGTTTCGAGGCATGCTGGGTATAACATTGACTAAAGCAGCCATTCTTACTGCATGCTCATAAATTTTATGACAATGCGAATCAATTGTACTTCTGAGTTCTGCATACACACTTTTTACTTCTTCTTTGATCATGCCATGAGCCTATATAAAATCAAGTGATGAGATTTACAATAATTACTGTATTCCTTCCAAATGAGATAAAAACTGATATGCAGTTAGAAATGCAACAAGATGTTAGGCCTGGTAATAAACCACTGGCATCTGGTTTTGACTTTGAATCCCAAACTGCACTTCTAAATACCTCATCATATGCATCTCAATGTAGGCCTAGTGCAATCAGTTCAAGAGCAATGATAATGTATTTAAAAGATGTATAGAAATGGGAATATGCATTATGCCTCTCTGGTATATACAGATCAATTATTAGCATTCGCATGCTGATATCAGGGACATCATGTTGAACAATATCTGTAAGCAGGACAAGCCGCTTCTCACTGGCCAAAGAAAGTAACATTATTTCACTTTATCAATCATGTAACATTAATGACTGGTCACTAGGTTCAGACGATGCCCTGCCACAATGAGTGTATATATAGCCAAAGGTGCATCTCTCTGTACTTATACATGACCAGCCTAGCTCTGAGCACTTGGCATCATTAGCATTGTGCTTGCGCACCTAAATTATTATGATTATGATATCGAGAACTTCGCACATCAAGAGCTTCACTGTTTTTATTAATGCGCACGACTACCATAACTATGCAGATTGTCGTGCTGCTAAACATCCACTGTAGCAGTGAGTGGGAAGATAGCATTAACTTCAATCGCCCACCTGATACCCGTAACGACGCTAATCCGCGCTGTTATCAAGAACGCGCTCCAAAAAAGGACAAATCCAAAATCATCATCGCAGTGTGCATGTTACAATATTGTCCTCTTCTTTGAGAATACGCCCACGTATTCATTCAATGTTTGATGTATTTTCCATAGCGTATTGATTCTTGTTATTGTCTAGTGGGGCATCAGTGTTGATGTTGCGCATCAACTTGCACATCGTCTTGGTTTTCTTCATGCTGCTCTTGATTGTGAATATCTGGTTGATCTGCTGGAAGGTCTTCGGGGGTCGGTGTTTCTCTGTACTCTACATCAGAGAGCTTTTTCAGAATCCAGTAAGGCCCTTGCCAATTCCAGTGAAACATCCGCAGTAACCTCATAGCTGGGTTCCAGACTTTGTGTTATAGTGTTATAGTGTTGCATACAATTATTATAACTGATTGCAATGATATATGTAGAATAATTTATGCATGCATATTGCCATATGCTTATCGGTGTTCATTACATGTACAAAGCGATATCGACGATTAGCTAACCAGTTAACCGCTTCAATAACGCATTTGCTACTGAAAAATGTATCTGTTATTACATAATTAGCCTGTTAAATACCTGTCTTAGTGTGGTCACAACACAAGCCTGCTGCTGCTGCGTGATGCCTGAGGCGAATGATTAATGATTTTATCTGTCAACGCAATATGCAAATCAACTGAAAATTATGCATAATAGTAGATTAAAGCACATTTAATAATGGTTTTAATCGCTGTGCTTTACCAAAGGAGACACAACACAAACACAATCTTCTCCGTTATCAAATTGAATGTACTGATTAGGCTCACAGGTATAAAAGGATCAGACCCTCAGTTTCAAACAAGGTTGTCACAACTATAATTGGGTCAGGGAAGTGATTCTTCTCCCTAGGATGCTTTCGATACCAAGTAACGTTAGCAAGCAATTGGTCAGTGTATATAATCCTGGGTTCGTCCGAAACATCAACGTCCACGTTGAGGTCATATTGCATGATGTAATCGTTTCAATATTTCGGGGCGTAGGTCTTATTGTCCAATGTTCAATGGGCAGCAAACAGCCTTCCTGGCTGTCACTATAGAAACACATGCAGTAGAGATGTCTATACATGTACATGCGAATATACGTTTATTATGGCAAAATCCACTACTTATCGCGTAGCTGATTCTGCCTGGTCACAAGATCCTCACAAGAGCGGCAGGAAGGAGCATGGTGGCCCCGTCCTTGTCAATTAATTCCTGGTAATCGTTCCAAGTACAACCAAGGGGATGTTCAAGATAGCCGTACAGGGTTATTTTGTTTATGTAAATGCTTTATCATTTTCAACACAATAAGATTTAGCTTACATGATGCAAGCCCGATATATAAGGGTAAAAATCGAGTCATTGTGTTATAGTGAAATCGAGGAGCGATTAAGGAAAATGGTTTTCTTCGCAGTGGTGCTTTTGCTTTCCATCGACACAGCAGCATCTGCTCTCACTGAGCGACAAGTCTCTGCACTTGCAGATATCAGGGAAGGTGTCGCTCTCCTTGGAAACGTCGATAACGAATCGAGGGTGGGCATGATTTAAGAGTGAATGCCAAACAATCATTCATGCTTTTTTATATATTCAGTCACTGATGGTGAAATATCTCAACAACGAGACTTCTGGTGTGATATTCGCGGTTTGCCTTTTGAGAAACTATACATGGTCAAGAAATACCCTTTCCCAGTTGGACTACGATGCTTTGATTGCTGTCAAAGATGCTGTTATCAATAACTCGTGCTCATGGGTAAGTGTAATGGACGCATTCAAAGTATGTCTTTGTTAACGTGTTCTCAACACTTTCAGCTGTCGTCACTTGGTCAATCAATTTCATGTGATCAATTATCGGACTACTGCAGTACAACGGAAGTAATGATCAAAATTAATAACTGGCTTTACGCCAAACTCGCAACCAGACTATGTTTGGATTGGATTTCCAATAATCTCGGGGACAAAAGAGAAGAAATCAGCAAACTTTGTAGCCAACAGCAGTAGTTAAAGTCACATATCACCCAAAACACCAAAATTTATTATATTATTTAATATAAATAGTTGTATATGTTTGTATTAATAATTTTATATTATACAATAACATGCAGGGTAGTATACTACATTACACATATACATTACAAACAAAAGGACTAATATTACAATATAAGTTCTATGGATCTTCCACAGATGATCCTGCTCGAGACAAGAGTGCCGTGCGTTGGCTCGCATCAAAGTCAGGCTAAGCCTGCCATACAATAGACAGGTAGCATGGGACTTGAAGCAATTTCCCCTGGTGGCTAGGCGAGAGGCAAGGCGTGATAAAGTTTGCATGGCTTCGGCACCCCAGTACCCATAAGTCTCCACTGCTTAGGGAATACATGACCAGCCTAGCTCTGAGCACTTGGCATCATTAGCATTGTGCTTGCGCACCTAAATTATTATGATTATGATTATGATATCGAGAACTTCGCACATCAAGGGCTTCACTATTTTAATTAATGCGCACGACTACCATAACTATGCAGATTGTCGTGCTGCTAAACATCCACTGTAGCAGTGAGTGGGAAGATAGCATTAACTTCAATCGCCAACCTGATACCCGTAACGACGCTAATCCGCGTTGTTATCAAGAACGCGCTCCAAAAAAGGACAAATCCATCATCGCAATGTGCATGTTACATAATTGTCCTCTTCTTTGAGAATACGCCCACGTATTCATTCAATGTTCGATGTATTTTCCATAGCGTATTGGTTCTTGTCTTTGTCTAGTGGGGCATCAGTGTTGATGTTGCTCATCAACTTACACATCGTCTTGGTTTTCTTCATGCTGCTCTTGATTGTGAATATCTGGTTGATCTGCTGGAAGCTCTTCGAAGGTCGATGTTTCTCTGTACTCTACTTGGGCATCTGGTGCTAGGTCAGCCACGGTTATTTGACCTTCCCCAACACTCCTCACTTCCTGTCCTACTTCCTGATGTTCTGGTATCAAGGTTTGTGGCCTAAGCTGTTGTGGTGCTTTTGGCATTTCCACACCAATTTCGTCTTCTTTCTCCTCTTCCGCTTGCACAAGGGTTTGGGGATTGGTTTGCCACAACTCCGATGGTATCGTTGGATTCTGTGGAGGATTAAGGTGATCCATCCTTACTCCAGGTACACAGCGTTTCAGGTGATCAAAATGGAGAATCTGCCTATTCCTTTTCTTAGCAGTGTGCTGAATCCGGTACATTACATCAGAGAGCTTTTTCAGAATCCAGTAAGGCCCTTGCCAATTCCAGTGAAACATCCGCAGTAACCTCATAGCTGGGTTCCAGACTTTGTGTTCTAGTGTTATAGTGCTGCATACAATTATTATAACTGATTGCAATGATATTTGTAGAATAATTTATGCATGCATATGCCTATCGGTGTTAATTACATGTACAAAGCGATATCGACATTTAGCTAACCAGTTAACCGCTTCAATAACGCATTTGCTACTGAAAAATGTATCTGTTATTACATAATTAGCCTGATAAATACCTGTCTTAGTGTGGTCACAACACAAACCTGCTGCTACTGCGTGATGCCTGAGGCGAATGATTAATGATTTTATCTGTCAACGCAATATGCAAATCAACTGAAAATTATGCATAATAGTAGATTAAGCACATTTAATGATGGTTTTAATCGCTGTGCTTTACCAAAGGAGACACAACACAAACACAATCTTCTCCGTTATCAAATTGAATGTACTGATTAGGCTCACGGGTATAAAAGGATCAGACCTTCAGTTTCAAACAAGGTTGTCACAACTATAATTGGGTCAGGGAAGTGATTCTTCTCCCTAGGATGCTTTCGATACCAAGTAACGTTAGCAAGCAATTGGTCAGTGTATATAATCCTGGGTTCGTCCGAAACATCAACGTCCACGTTGAGGTCATATTGCATGATGTAATCGTTTCAATATTTCGGGGCGTAGGTCTTATTGTCCAATGTTCAATGGGCAGCAAACAGCCTTCCTGGCTGTCACTATAGAAACACATGCAGTAGAGATGTCTATACATGTACATGCGAATATACGTTTATTATGGCAAAATCCACTACTTATCGCGTAGCTGATTCTGCCTGGTCACAAGATCCTCACAAGAGCGGCAGGAAGGAGCATGGTGGCCCCGTCCTTGTCAATTAATTCCTGGTAATCGTTCCAAGTACAACCAAGGGGATGTTCAAGATAGCCGTACAGGGTTATTTTGTTTATGTAAATGCTTTATCATTTTCAACACAATAAGATTTAGCTTACATGATGCAAGCCCGATATATAAGGGTAAAAATCGAGTCATTGTGTTATAGTGAAATCGAGGAGCGATTAAGGAAAATGGTTTTCTTCGCAGTGGTGCTTTTGCTTTCCATCGACACAGCAGCATCTGCTCTCACTGAGCGACAAGTCTCTGCACTTGCAGATATCAGGGAAGGTGTCGCTCTCCTTGGAAACGTCGATAACGAATCGAGGGTGGGCATGATTTAAGAGTGAATGCCAAACAATCATTCATGCTTTTTTATATATTCAGTCACTGATGGTGAAATATCTCAACAACGAGACTTCTGGTGTGATATTCGCGGTTTGCCTTTTGAGAAACTATACATGGTCAAGAAATACCCTTTCCCAGTTGGACTACGATGCTTTGATTGCTGTCAAAGATGCTGTTATCAATAACTCGTGCTCATGGGTAAGTGTAATGGACGCATTCAAAGTACACCGTTGTTAACGTGTTGTCAACACTTCCAGCTGTCGTCACTTGGTCAGCCAATTTCATGTGATCAATTATCGGACTACTGCAATACAACGGAAGTAATGATCAAAATTAATAACTGGCTTTACGGCAAGCTTGCAACCAGACTATGTTTGGATTGGATTACCGGTTATCTCGGGGACAAAAGTGAAGAAATCAGCAAATACTGTAGCCAACAACAATAGTTGAAGTCTCTCATCAACCACACTACTATTTAACATTGTTTTTGAACTGAATTATTATGAATATGATATCGCACATCACTGTTCTTTTTATTAATGCGCATGACTTATATCATGGGGTTGGTATGAGTTTGTGTCAAATGCTATACTGAGGAGGTGTTACATCGTACACCTGGGCCCTCTGCCAAACATGAGTACGAATCGTGATCTCTTCAATTCAAACATAGTCTGGTTACGAGCATATCAGAGAACCAGTTATTAAGTTTGATCATTACCACTACTGTACTGCAGCAGTCTGGATACAGTGTAGCTGCTTTCATTACCACTTCCTGTTCATGATATCGAATGATAAACATAAATGTGGCTGTGTCGCAGATACAAAGGCTCCAGGTCAATGGTCTCTAGGGATCAGTGACTCCCAGACATTGATCCCTCGGGATCAATGACCTATTAACCGCCAAAACAATTCCTTTATTGGAAAAACATTTGTGTATTGTCGTCACTCATCATATGGAGAAATGGCCCATACATAGGCGGTCATCTTGCTTTTTGTTTTCAAATTGAATTTCAAACACGTTTATAATTTACGATAAATCAGACTGATTGTGAATCTGTGCTTTATAAGATTATACCATTAACCATTCGTAAACTACAATCAAGACAAAAATTTAATTTCTACCGCGCATAATTTATTCATAAATGAAGTAGTCATTTCGTAATACCTTGCGTCATCTTAGAAAAAGGTATAATTATTAATATTATGTCGGCTAGCTAGTAGTGGTTAACGGTTATAAACTTTTGTCTGTAACGTAACTTAACTATCAATACAATTTGAATTACAATTATAATTGAACCGATACAGAAATTAAAATTAACTTATCGGCTATTGTGCACTGGAGATGTGGAGCGCAACAATTAGGCACAATGATGCATGCAGGGATCGAACTACGTATGCAGCCATTGCTCTTCATGCTTTCATCTTCTGAGACGCAGGTGTTATGGTGAGTATACTGTGTGAATTTAGTAGCGTAGGGTATGTTCGGCAGTGGGTAGTGTTCGGCCCTATGTGCATATCTTGGAAGGAGTAGATATGGCCTTCTCCCTATACTAGTATAGTTGGCTATCTCTCTATAATGGTGGACATCTCCCTGTACTATAACCAGTGGTAGCCTTCCCCCTTTTACTCCCGAACCGTAAATTGCCCGTCTCCTTATACTGTTGGTCTTCTTCCTTTATTGTTAGACTGGTGGCCTTCTCCCTGTACTGCTGGTCTTCTCCCTATACTGTTCGCCTTGTCTTTATACTTTTGGCCTTATACTGTTGGTCTTCTCCCTATACTGTTCGCCTTCTCCCCATACTGTTGGCCTTCTTCCTATATACTGTTGGCTTTCTCCCTATACTATTGGCCTTTTCCCTATACTATTGGCCTTCTCCCTATTCTGTTGGCCTTGTTGAGTGTGGATATGGTATACTGTTGGCCTTCTCCCTGGGTTATTCAAATTAGGGGCAAACCAGGGGGTGGATAGGGGGTGGGAGTGGTAAATCCCTGCGGCCTGTCCAATACCATACACTGTATATGGACTACAACTTGGTACAGGCCTGCACATCTGGTGGGTGTGGCCAAAGCAACTCCAGCAGCTTGAAGACATTACAAGCCATGCCCACATCCCAGGCTGCTCCCAATGTTACTGCTCTGAACGCTGTGACTGCACTGTCGGCCTGCTGATCCAGTACATATGATGTGTGGGATAGGGGGGGGGGCAACTTTCTTGGGGAAACCCCACCCTTTGGAAGTCTGATTATTATATATACCCCACCCCCGATTTACTGTGAACACGACTTTGTATTTGTAGCCCTGCTCACCACGCCGCATGCTGTGTAAGTAATGTAGATGCCACACCCCCTGTATTGCTATGAAAATCAATGTGAGGCACGTGTGTGTGTGTGTGTGAACATATGTATTCATGCATACTCACATTCACACACACAAGCAGCATTTGCATGCATGTGTGCCATGTGCACATGATGTGTGTGTGGGTTATGTGTTATGTGTTCAATTATATTCAACAAAGCCCCAAGTGGTCATTGACAACCACTTTGTATCTTTCTCACACCCTTAGCACCTGTGGGCCAAGCTCCCCCTCAATACCAATTCCTCTTCCATGTCCCTCCAATGGAATGCTTCCCTCCAACCCGACTATGTCATCACCGCCTACACCTTGCACCATCGAGTCCCCAGCCTTAAGTCCCAGTCAGAGATGTGGGCACCTCCTTCGACGGTAGGGGCCTGGCTACATTCAGCGGGCACATGTTCCTTTGTGGTTTTATTAACCAGGCCACAGTCCAGTTCCATACCTACAACCCCAGCGGCATTCTCTTCTACCAGATCAACAGTGTAATGACTGACATCCTGGAGGTGAAGCTTCATGGCGGGTTGCCATGGTTAATGTTTGCTCAATGTGGGCTCTGGACCAGCTGTCGTTGGATCCAACAGTACCAGAACCTTCAACGATGGTCAGTGGCACACTGTGAGCTTCAGAACTCATCGGTCATGTGGAGCTTGTACGTCGGTGCGAGTGTTGTGCAGTCCCCTCCTGTAACCTCTGTGATGGCCAGGGGTACGTGGTACTGTTTGAGCAGGCCTCCAATACCTTCTACGTCACCGTGGATACGGTGCACACGGCGGCCATCACTGCCGCGATTGTCCCACTGCTGACCATGAAAGTCTACTTTGAGGGATTTCCCAGCACGTCGAGCAAATATGGCATTGCAACCCCTTACAGGGTGTAGTGTAGCCATGTACTATTAGCGTTGATATGGTATACTGTTGGCCTTCTATACTCCCTAGGTACTGTTGTTTATGTTGGCCTTGGGGCCTGACCGCTACCACAAAACCCACAAGGGCAGTCCAAGGTGTACACAACCATTGTCCTGGCTAAAATGAATACGCATCTTGTGAGCTGTGTATACTGACCTTCACTTGATTGGCAGATAGTGTGGCAGATACCTTTACATGGATTTCTTGTGAAGGAGGGTGTGTGTGTGTGTGTGTGTGTGTGTGTGTGCGTGTGTGTGTGTGTGTGTGTGTGTGTGTGTGTGTGTGTGTGTGTGTGTGTGTGTGTGAGAATGGTAATGCCTGTGGTTATCTTATCTCACATCCATGGGAGGAGCTACACCTCTATTTAATGGGCTTTATCTGTGTACATGTACTGTAGGCACAAGTGCTTCCATACACTCTTTGACTATGGGTTGATGTCGAATTAAAATGTAATGTGCTCTTCCCTAGACCCTATGGAGGAGCTTACAGCCGCTCCCCCATACCCCAGCTGGAGCAGGACGTGGGCATGGGTCATTTCCCCCCCCCCCCCCCCCCCCCCCCCCTCCCCACAAACTGGAAATCCTAGATCCATCACTGAAATTGAATTATACTCTCTTGTCAGGATCAGCTGAACAGGATGCCCTTACAATGAAAGAGTCACCTCTCAAAAACGTGATACCGTCCTTCCTAAGGCCACACCCATCGTGGGGGTGGTTGCAAATGACAAACAGTTTTTGCTGCCTCTATCTTTTGTTTTCTGTATCAGTCCCTGCACCATCATCTTTTATTAAAATGCTTGACCCTTGCACCCACAGCGTACATGTATTACATGTATGTCCTTGTTTACTCATTCTACATACTGTATATGTGATTCAATGGCTAAGCACTGGACAACATCACCACCCTGTTTACAGGTAGTAGCGCCAGGGCACAAAGAACATGAGGAGCCTCTAGCCGTGTCCATCCCTAGCCACCATTGGATGGAGAATTACAGTTCATTGGGTTCGAAGTTCAGTCAAGACTAGGAGGTGTGACCAGTAGCCAGGATGCAGCATGAGGTGCTGACACAGAGAGCAGCTGAGCCTTGTCAGCAGGTGGTGATGCTTTCAACAACAATGAGAACTGGGTCCTCTAGTTTCTTTGACAGTACCCTTTGGTGGACGGGTGAGGCTGTGATAGCATCCACAGAGATTACTTCAGACAGGGAGATTATGCCTTATATTTGTGTCCCATAAAACAACATCACTCCTAACAAGATCTTTTTATCACCTTCGGAAGCAATTCATTACTTAAAACAAAAGCTTACATATAATTAAGTGGCCAGAAAGCAATAGGCCTGTGGTGAAGTACTGAAATGACTACAATTAAGCACACACTAATGTATCATTAACTCCAATACTCCTAAATCAAAGTTCAACTTGACTGTGACCTATTTTACATCTGCAGCACTCTTTCAGGCGGGAGCATGCCGAATAGTTCAAGAGAGCTGACACTGAATCACCAACATAGCTACACACATGGTTCTTCCATCAGTGAGTCTCTACAAGGCTGAGAAGGCATGAAGGTCAAGAACATAGAATTTTCGTGTACATAAAACACATACATACATGTACCACATACATGTATGCACACATATTTATATATATGGGACAGTTTCCACAAAATTGCCCCTCAAAATTCCCTTGCGTTTGAATCGCTATAACTTCCAAACGGTTAAGGCTATTGACTTCTTATTCTCAACACTTCATACTACACCATTTCTGTATGGTGAAATACGTTTTGGGGTATTGCAATGTATGATCAATACCCCACTAGGTTCAAACCCGCCAAATACCTTTCGGTTCTCCTGTAATCAAATCGCTTTTAAAATTCGGTTTGTGGGTACAGAGGTTCTTGTATGTATCACGGCAAATTGTGTCCCGCCATATCAAGCGGGAAAATGTAGGGACCTCTCTATTTACAAACCGAATTTGAAGCGATTTAATTACTCCTACCGAAAGTTATGGTAGGTTTGAACCCGGTGGGGTATTGGATGTTGCGATACTTGCTCAGTCAAGTGCAAGGCCCCCAAAATATATGAAGTGTTGAAAATAGGAAGTCGATAGCTTTAATGATTCGGAAGTTATAATGATTCAAACACAAAGAATTTTTATAACATTTAATACAGTCATGTATTATATATATGCGATGGGCCGTTTTCGTGGAAACTGTCACATATACATGTACATACACATATGGGGCAGAGAAAACATGGTAGTTTTCAAATGTTATAGTTGACACAAATCTTATGCACCTCAACTTAAAGTCGGACTAACTGTTGCAAAGTTAAAAGTGTGGAATCTTTAATAAGTCAATGGGAAAGGTCAATAAAGTGCGTACCGCAAGTGTATGACTGCTATAATGTGCTATTGTACATTTGATGCTTCCACCGTTTGTACCAGACTTTACCATACATGTAGATAGTTAAGAGATCTATTACGTAACCTCACTATGTGTAAGCTCTTATCAGACCCATAGCCAGGGGGGATCCCCCCCCTCCCCCGTTCGATGCTTGAGTTCCGCCTCTTCTAGTTATGGTACTTATAAAAATGCATTAGGCCCGAAGGTGTCTCCCTTTTCGTATTTGGCCCGCTAAACGCGAGGGGAACCTGACGGACTTCCCCCCACCGCTCTCGTATTTGGGCCCCCGGATAAATGCTTTCAGAAGTATTAATCGATTCCCCCCCCCCCCCCCCCCCCCACCCCCCCCCCCCCCCCCCCCCCCCCCCCCCCCCCCCCCCCCCCCCCCCCCCCCACCCCCCCCCCCCCCCCCCCCCCCCCCCCCCCCCCCCCCCCCCCCCCCCCCCCCCCCCCCCCCCCCCCCCGCCCCGCCTAACTTCCTGGCTACGGGCCTGCTTATATGTACTAATGCTCCGGTATATTACAGTTACACAACCATTTAGCCTATTACGGACGTAGCTACTGTAATCATGTACGTGTCACATTCATGCTAACCTAGGACTTCTGAGACTTGCAAGATGCTTCCGTCAAAAGACTGGTTGGTTGTCATGCCCAGGCACTCCTGTGTCGATTCTATAAGTGGCAAACTCCTCTGTGTAATCGCCACCTCCGTCTTTGCAACATATAATCCCAATTAGTGCCCACTCTTACAAGGGGTCATGCTAAGTCAGTGTACATATTGGTCATTAATACAACATAAAAAAAACAACCAGGTCTGGGCACGGCTGACTGACGATAGGGTGGCACGTGATGATCGTGGTAGGCACATTGAATGTGGGGTGTATCTCACTAACCATTCAAGGGAAGTGCGATTTGAAGGCCCTAAGCTCTGAAAAAATAATGATAAATAAGTTCATTGATTACTCTCATGTAATCCGTGAGAAGGTAAGGAAAATGTCATTTGGTTTGGAAACTATTGATGACTGAATAAGGAAATGAGAAAAAATGAATGGACATTGGAAACCTTGCATAATTAATGTGGAAGTGCGGATATAGGTACTTAAGTTGCGAAAAACTACACAAAATATGTCAACTAGTCCCCACATTGCAAATCCGAGAGCAGCTAGTCAATATATATATTTTTTCTGCAGTTAGCTGCAGTTTTCTGAATGCGTCCATACATTTTCTATGGACATTGAATTACGCAATGACCGAATACCGCGTAATCATTTTGACCGCCAATTTCTCGATATGTTAATCATTAATTAAATTATTTTATTCGGCAGGAGAGCATAACAGAAAGACCTTCCGTTTTGAGTTCGCTAATTGTTAAAAATATCGTTTCCCTCCATGCGTGACTAGACGACGCCTACGAATTTGATTGGGGCGCACGGTATATACAGTAGACTAGCCCGATTTATAATGTACGAACCGAGTCATTGTGTTATATCGTGGCGAAATCAACGAGCGAATCAGGAAATAGTTTTTTTTTTTGCAGTGATGTTTTTGCTCTCCATCGACACAGTAGCACCTGCTCTCACTAAGCGAAAAGTCACTGCACTTGCAGATATCAGGGAAGGTGTTGGAAACGTCGCTAACGGAACGGGTGGCATGATTTAAGAGCGAATGGATTATTAGCCAGTCACTCATGCTATTTTCCATTCTCACAGTCACTGATGGTGAACTATCTCAACAACGAGACTTCTGGTGTGCTTTTCAGTTTGCCTTTTGAGAAACTATATGTGGTCAGGAAATACCATATCCCAGTTGAAATACGATGCTTTGATAGCTGTCAAGGATGCTGCTATCAATAACTTGTGTTCATGGGTAAGTTTAATGTACGCATTAACGTGCTAATTGTGAAGTATCCTATTTCGCCTTTCAATAGGCATGCAGTACAGAAAAATGTAAGCGCACGCGTATAAACAGCCGTCAAAGAGTTCATTATACCCTCACACAACGACAGGGCTATTGAATTGGGGTGGAGACAAGCCCTTCTACATGCAAATGATCGTTTAAACAGTCGCGTAGCGACTATGCATGGTCACAACATCTCTATCAGAGCGGCAGGTAGAGTCATGCATGGTAGCCGTCGTTGGCGGTAATGCATGTGTATACTGAAAGATATGGCAACTCTTTCCGGAAATTAAAAACACTCCAGTACACAAATGAGAGGTGATTTCTGTCATGAAAGCGTTTAACCATCTTCAGTACTATGGCACGTTCTATATAGAGTATAGGAACCGAGCTAATCTCAGTGTTATATCGTGGGGAAATCGACGAGTCATAGGAAAATGGTATTCTTCGCAGTAGCTGGTATGATGGCTTTGCTATCCATCAGTACAGTAGTATCTGCTTCCACTGATAAACGAGAAGTTACTACCGAAAACACTAGACTTGCAGATGTCAGGGACGGTGTCTGATTCGAAACGCATCGAGGGTGGGCATGATTTAAGAAGGAATCGATTTTGAACCAATCGTTCATGTTGTTTTCTTCTCGTATGCAGTAGTAAAGGTGCAAATTATCAGCAACGAGACATCAGGTCGATTCAGGTGTGCTTTTTGCGGTTTGCCTTTTGTGAAACTATACGTGGTCAAGAAATACCGGCCCTTTCCCAATTGGACTACGATGCTTTGATTGCTATCAAAGATGCTGTTATCAATAACTCGTGCTCAAGAGTAGAGTAAGTGTAATGGACGCATTCAAAGTTTGCATTGGGTAACGCATTGTGAATACTTTCAGCTGTCGTCACTTGGTCAATCAATTTCTGAGTCATGTGATCATTTATCAGATTACTGCAGTACACGGGAAGTAATGATCAAAATGAATAACTGGCTTTTAGCTAAGTTCGTCACGAGGCTATGTTTGGATTGGATTTCTGGTAAATAAATCTCAGAGAAGAAATAGCAAATTCTGATCCAACAGCTGCAGTAGCGAACGTCAACTCATTAGCTTCACCTAAATACACAATTACTTGCAATGGTTATTTATTGTATATAATTTTTGTATGTTACAATCGACAAGTCGAGTTATGTATGTGGACATGCAGTTTTTCACACGATCGATTTCACAGTATATTTGTCGCAGCTGATTGGTTGTCATCTGTCCACTAGCATCGTTTTAATATATCCTCCTCCTACCCCCCACTGTCGCGACAAGCCAACTTGTCGCCAGTGTGAGGGCATGGAGACCCTCGCGTGACCCTACCATTGCGCAATCTATAAAGACGCTTGATATTTATATTCGTTATTGGTGGGATGTACAGCCGCAGTGAAAGAACGATCCGTCGCACGGACCCGTTCGAGAAAACCTATTCTATAATACTATTGGACTGTATAGTGAGAGGACCGGAGATACTATTTACCATATAAGGAGTGGAGTGCATGATACATCTTATATTGCTTCACACCATTGCGTAAGCCTCATCGCTAGCGTGCGACGGGAGAGACCGGGAATCCATCATCTCTTCTATTGGCTCGAGACTCGCCTCCTCCACAGGCAAGCTAAAGTCGGTGGTGCTCAATGACATTTATGGCTGGTTGAATGTTCACCTGGTTCGTGCCAATGCCACAGCTATACTTTCAAAGATAGCACCACCATGCAGCATAGAACAAAGCATACTTTTTCTTGTGTTCATGTGATGTGTGTATGTTCTAAGCCGTCTATAAATATCATAAATACTGTCCTTGCTACAATCTGGATGCTAGCTGCTTTCGACACGTCTCCGCTAGTTTCTAACATATTACCCGAAGCGATTGTGACAGCAGCCTTTGTAGCGGAAGAAAGGAAGCATGGAGCCAACGATGCCAAATGTGCAGAACTTGGTTGGGTATCCATCCCACTTGCAGTAGAGACTTATGGGTGTTGGGGTACCGAGGCTAAGTGGGCGTTTTCCCAGCTTGCGTCTCGATTGAAAATCCACAGCCAATGCAGCCCTACATATGGAAGGCTGACTCTTGTTAGGGCGAACGTCAGGGCAATTCTCCAGAACAATCTTGGACTTTAATTCATCAATTGTAAAAATAAGACATTTAGATTATTAAACTGTAATTAGGACCATTCGGGTACAATAAGCCGGTATAGTGGATGTATCTGCATGTCTGAATATGAAATATATATATACACCCCACATGGACGCATCATTGCGAATGTCAAACATGTCATATTATTTTGTTGTTTAGTATACATCGGGTACAATAAGCGGTACTCCCCGGTACAGTACATGTATCTGCATGTCAGTCTACTGTGCCGAATGTAGAGCTTGTCTGTGAAAATGGCAGGCCACGCTCTGCAGGACAGTGTAAAAGTGACGAATTATTTAACTGACAATAAATAGCGACATAAATGTACAGATATAATATGCTCCTACCAAGTGCGTTGGTGCGTTTCCATGGTTATAGTGTAGGCTACACAAATATGATGTCGTTGCAAAACTTTACTATTTCTCGAGAACTTCGCACATCGTTGGCTTCACTATTGCACTTGAGTAGTACAGGCAGCATTAACTATGCAAACTGAATTCATTGCATGCTTCTAAGCATCTGTTGTAACAGCGAGTAGAGCATTCAGGTACAATAGTCGATTGAATTGCATGCACATCTAAATAGAATGTAGTGTTGTGAAGTTGGATAGAGTGGACCAACCATAATCCACTATATGAGCAGGTCAATTCTAACCGATATGTGAGTGCATTTAATTGTGATATATGGGGCGAACTAGATCGACATACACACATCAACCAGGTGATGCCTAATTGTAGCACAGCAAAACAAATTATTAGTTTTTGATGTTGTCTATTAGGAATGAATTGTATTATGGTAGCAGCCCACGCAGATACAGGTATCACATGCACTTATATAAGTTGCCCAATTCGACTGCATGCGTGTAACATAAGAATTGAAATTTCATTTTGCGATGCATGTACGGTAAGCAGTTACAGTGTATGCAAACTGCATGTATCAATTAATCATTCTATTCTGAATCAGTTGGAGAAGGCCATGAAACAGAATTATCATCTCCCTCCTTGTACATGTACACCACCCGTACCCCATGCATATCGACAACTTTTGGTGCAGCGTCACCCTGTGCACAACTGCCAACTAGGAACATGAAAAAGACATATAAATTACTGTATGCAACCGTTAAACCGGCACTGCATGCCTTAAATGGTCTATTCGGAGAAGGCCACGAAACAGATCTTCCATTCATTATACTCATCTCATAGTGATAGGTGTACATACATATATATACTCACACCAAAGAGCGTTAATGTGTATCCATGGTTTACCGTTTTAGTATAGCCTACTCTAAATAGGACTATTTACTATTTCCTGCTTGGCACATCGTTGTCTACACTACTAGTTTTTATTGCACATGCCTAGTACGGGCAGCCATAACGATGCAAATCAATAAATTTAGTGCGTAATAAGCGATTTGCAAAGGATATTTTAGACTTCTAGAAACGCATGCACACAAAATAAAAAGAAATCTTGATAAAACATGCGTTAGGTCCTCATCGCGGAAACGATCCCATCTAGTTAGTTATTCATGTAAGTATTGCTTATGCCTACTATTCGAATGTTGTGTGTGTACTACTTCGTATCCATGCAATTACAGCAGTATCTATCTAATGGAAAGTAGATAGGCCAGACGTTTGTACATGATAATGCACGCCTCCATGCCTCCGGAATTGAGAGCACTAATGAAAAAACCCTTGTTCAACTTCCAGAATTCTAGTAGTGTTATATCGTTATAGTGTTATAGCGACATAAATGTACAGACATAATATGCTCCTACCAAGTGCGTTGGTGCGTTTCCATGGTTTTAGTGGAGGCTACACAAATATGTTGTCGTTGCAAAACTTTCTCGAGAACGTCGCACATCGTTGGCTTCACTATTGCACGTCAGTAGTACGGGCAGCATTAACTATGCAAACTGCATGTCTCACGTGCATGCATGGCATGGTATGTGCCATGATCACAAAACATTCCATTTATAGTCAATACTTCCTATAACCTGGATGTCACATGCATACACGTATAATACATTACATATTGCATGCGTATTAAATTTTAGTGTCATTCATTGCTACGTTTTTAAGCCAGATTTCTTTGAAAGCTGCATTTTATTCTGACAGTGCTGATTTTCATTTCTCTATTGCATGTGTGTAATTCTGTTACATTCATTAGGAGTAAAAATCGATAACTCTTAGTGTATCTGCATGCATGCATGTAAGCTAATTTGAGAATGTCTCACGTGCATGCATGGTATGGTATGTGCCATGATCACAACACGAGTATCGTAATATTAAAATCTATGTAAATAGTGGTGTGACTGTTTTTGAATACGTAATTTGCTGATTTGTTCTCTTTCTTCACCGAGATTACCAGAAATCGAATCCAAAAAAGTCTGTTTGTGAGCTTAGCGTAAAGCAGGTTATAATTTTTGATCATTACTTCTGCTGCACTGCAGATAGTGATCTCATGAAATTGATTGACCAAGTGACGACAGCTAAAAAGGTTTCCCAATGCGTTTACCAATGCAACTTTGAATGCGTCCATTACACTTACCCATGGAGCACGAGTTATTGATAACACATCTTTGAAAGCAATCAAAGCATTGCATTTCATCTGGGATAAGATATTTCTTGACCAAGTATTGTTTCTTAAATGTCAACCCCCGAAAATTACACTTTAAGTCTCGTTGTTGAGATCTTGCATTATTAGATGCACACTGTACTGAGAGTGGAAAACCAAATGAATGATCTGTTCACAATCTATTTATGCGTAAATTATAAACCTAGCTCGATCCTGTAGCGACGTTTTCAGGAGAACACAGCTTCCTGACATCTGAAAGTTTCAGTTGTAGAGATAGTTCTCGCTTATTAGTAGGAGCAAGTATGATTGAATCGATGGATAGCGAACCCACCATACCGACTACTGTGAAGAAAACCATTTTCCCATATTGCCCGTCGATTTCACCACGATATTATACTCAACACAATTACTACGCGCTTGCGTCTCCTTATTGTCCTTAGTGCCGCGATCACCACCGGCGTCTAGCTACGTCAGCTTCCTAACAACAACTTTTAATCACCAAAAGAGTCCTTCTATGACCGTACCCCCTCACAATATATATAGCAACAGTAGAACATTCCAGAACATTCCAGAACATTCCCCGCCCGCCCTCTATCTATTGCACCACAATGTGTCCGTACGGCTCCCGCGGCGGCCCCAGTTCAGAGATCACGTCACCTCTGTCCAGAGGGTCGGGTTCCCGGACCCTCACACATATTTTGGAGTCATATATTGCTTCATCATGAAATTTATGCATTCTAAATCAATGAGAAATTGCATCGAAGTTGATAAAGCACTTTCATGACAGTAAAACCCTGCATGGGCATCTTGAACATCACCTCGGTTGTTGAAACAACCATGTTTTTATAACACGAAACTCCAACGCGGAAACCACAACTGTCCTAACAAGCCATATTTGGTGTCCTTCGCCTTACCGCCACGATCCCATGCATGCCTCCAACGACACTTCACAATATGAGTAGCGCTTTGGAATTTATAGTGTAATCATCCTGCAACACGGACGAGTTGCCTTTGTGCCATTTACCTTTGTAATCATCTGCATCATCTCATCTCAATCATCTCGTATGGCAGTTCTGCTGTGTCTACGTTTGACATTTAATTCATAGAAGTATAGGAGTGACCATGGGGAACATGCCTATAAGAAACACTGGCCAAGGCAACAGTCAGGTAGTCTTCTCTCCTGGTTTCTTACTACAACCCCCAAATGTCTTATAGGTGGTTACAAAACTTTAGTTCCCTTGGAAACCAGAAACTAGCCTCTTTCTAATTACAATTCATATAAAGGTTTTATACCCACCAAGAATACTACAATGCATTGCACAAGGGCATGTACATGAGCAGAACTTCATATCGGTTGCTTTATGAGGTTTTTCACAGCAATGCTTCTCATCCATTACTGGATTGTATGGATGCCATATGGTCCTAGTATTGAAGCGGTTCCCGCCACCACCCAAACGTCTCAGCTGTGCATTAATTTCCGAAATAGTTGTCATCCATGTTTATTACCTGTTTTGTTTAATTATTCTTGAACACAATGTTCATTTTCATTACCTTGGGTCAGTTAATTACATGCATATAATAGAGAAAACTTTGATCAAATATGAGGTTTTCTTCATACATAAAATTTGAAAAATTGTCAAACTGAGAAATGTAACGTATTTATACTCGAGTAAACCGCGGTGTGTTTTTAAAAACAGAAACCGTACCTTACAGTGTAGCTAGAAAATATACCTCACTTAAAACCAGTATTGTTAATTCGAGGTTTTCATCAGTTTAAACTTGCAACTAAACGCCTACTCCATTCCAATTTGGTGAGGAGCAAACAGTTATAATGTATTCATTGTAAGTGGAGCCATGGGTAGTTGCTTTATGTACTTCGTCAAACTCCACACAATCATCCATGCATGACAGAATGGTCATTATCAGGTACATGTCAAGTGGCTATGTTCATTAAAAATTGCTTATATTTATAGTTGCACATTTTCGAGGGAAAATTTTATTTTAAACTGTCCCAATTACAAATTAAAAATAAATTATTGCTAGCGTAGAATTTCAGTGGCGTAGCCTGATGGTAGGGCACGCGAGGGCGGGGGTCCCCAGAGCAATTTTGTGAGCCATGGCATTTCTACAATTTTATGGATATGCACAAGTGTCTATATACATCAAGCCAATGATGTGCGAAGCAGGAAATAGTAAAGTGTTCTATTTAGTGTAGGCTATACAAAAATCATGGAAACACATTAGATAACGCTCCTTAGTGTGATTATGTATGTACACCAATTACTGTGTGATGAGTACATGTATAGTGAATGGAAGTTCTGTTTCGTGGCAATAGAACATTTAAGTCATGTAGTGCAGGTTAACGGTTGCCTACTGTAATTTATGTGTCTTTTGCATACTGATTGATGTACTTCATTTCGCAGCCATAATTCTCCCACTCGGATGCAATATATTCTGTACACGTGCAGAATGCATGCATTGTATACAGATCAAAGTTTACGTGCATTTTACACTGTACTCGTGTCGCAATTCAGTTGCATGTGTACTTGGTGGAAGAAATGGTAACTCTCGTGTTACCATTGTGTAGTCTTTAGTGTTGGCAATACGACATTTTATGTGTAACAGACATTTTTCCTTTTGTTTTTCTAGTAGCATCATTAAAAGTTTAATTTACTGCTTTATCCCGCGTTCCACGTGCACCACACATTGGGGAAAATGAAGGATGGGGTTATTATAGTTAGTACAGCACCTTTCTTTTAATGTGCCGTAAATTTGCATATGAAATAATTTATTAATTTCTGATGTGCATGCACGGTACGCGGCAATCATACGCAAATCATAATAATTTAAAACCAGTGGTGTGGACTTCAACTACTGTTGTTGAATACATAATTTGCTGATTTCCTCTCTTTCATCACCGAGATTACCGGAAATCCAATCCAAACATAGTCTGGTTGCGAGCTTGGCGTAAAGTCAGTTATGAATTATCCTCATTACTTCCGCTGCATTGCAATAGTCTGATAAATCGTCACATGCATAGAATTGATTGACCAAGAGTGATTGATTGACCAGCTGAAAATGTTCTCAACGCGTTAACCAACGCTTATTTTTAATGTCATATAACTTACCCACGATCACTAGTTATTGATAACAGCATCCTTGACAGCAATCAAAGCATCGTAGTCCAACTGGGAAATGGTATTTCTTGACCAAGTATAGTTTCTCATAAGGCAAACTGCGAAAAGTACACTAGAAGTCTCATTGGTAAGAATTTTCACCATCAGTGGCTGTGAGTACAGAGGACAGTATGAATGATTAGTTTTAATCAACGCACTTTTAAATCATGCCCACCCTCGATCCGTTAGCGACGTTTCCAAGAAGCGCTACACCTTCCCTGATATCTGCAAGTCTTTTGTTTTGTGGAGAGATTTCTCATTTATTAGTAGAAGCAGATGCGACTGTGTCAATGGAGAGCAACACCATCATGCGAGTAAAATCATTCTCTTGAATTGCTAGTCAATTTCACCACGAAATAACACAATGACTTGGTTCGTACCTTATATACACTGCATTGGGCCTGCATCATGAAAGTTATTCATTATAAATCAACAAGAAATTGTATTGAAGATGATAAAGCTCTTTCATGACCGAAGAAGCATCTTGAACATCCCCTCAGTTGTACTTGAGGTGTTTTTAATAGATTTCCGAAATAGTTGTAACATATTATAATTTCCTAATTCCTATCCTTCGGCGAACTGCCCGGAAGATGTTGGGACCAGGTATAATCAGCTACGCGACTGTTTTAACGATCGTTGTAGAAGGGCTGGTGTCTGATCAGGTCAATAATTGGTGAAATTCTGCCGCTGCTATTGTTGTCCCTGCTATAGTTCATTAATTCATCACCAGTTCTCACTAATTAAATAGTTTTTACTGAAATGCAATGAAGTATACATGTACATTTACGTGCACGTACATGCTGTTGCTGTAGCGAATGTGACAGAGCTTTCTCCGGACACATGCAGTTCATTGCATGTGATGCATGCGTGCATATATATCACTGATTCCTGTCATACGTAACAGAGCAATGTGTGTGTGTGTGTGTGTGTGTGTGTGTGTGTGTGTGTGTGTGTACAGTGTGTGTAATTAAATATATAACTATTATAAATGGAACAGTTTCCGCGAAAATTGCCCCACGGTTACAATGTTATAAAAATGCATCGCGTTTGAATCGCTATAACTTCCCAACGGATAAGGCTATCGACTTTCTATTTTCATCACTTCATAGTAAAGTGGTGCAGTATGAAGTATTGAAAATGGGAAGTCGATAGCGTTATCTGTTGAGAAGTTATAGCGATTCAAACGCGATGCATTTTTATAACATTTTAACCGTGGGGCAATTTAAACTGTCCCAAATATATATATATGTGCGAACACCTAAGTAGTTTCCTTTTTAAGCATGTAACGTGAATGATCGATCATAGCAAACTGATATTCGTTTTTATGGCTATTAAATATTAAAGTATTCATTCATGGTTATATGTCGCCGTATTTAGTATTAAGAAAACCTCATACATGTATATTTGATCAAAGTTTTCTCTAAATATGCATGTAATTAATTGACCCAAGGTAATGAAAATGAACATTGTGTTCAAGAATGATTAAACAAAACAGGTAATAAACATGGATGACAACTATTTCGGAAATTAATGCACAGCTGAGACGTTTGGGTGGTGGCGGGAACCGCTTCAATATTAGGACCATATGGCATCCATACAATCCAGTAATGGATGAGGAGCATTGCTGTGAATAACCTTATAAAGCAACCGATATGAAGTTCTGCTCATGTACATGCCATTGTGCAATGCATTGTAGTATTCTTGGTGGGTATAAAACCTTTATATGAATTGTAATTAGAAAGAGGCTAGTTTCTGGTTTCCAAGGGAACTAAAGTTTTGTAACCACCTATAAGACATTTGCGGGTTGTAGTAAGAAACCAGGAGAGAAGACTACCTGACTGTTGCCTTGACCAGTGTCTCTTAAGGCATGTTCCCCATGGTCACTCCTATACTTCTATGAATTAAATGTCAAACGTAGACACAGCAGAACTGCCATACGAGATGATTGAGATGAGATGATGCAGATGAGTACAAAGGTAAATGGCACGAAGACAACACGTCCGTGTTGCAGGATGATTACATAAATTCCAAAGCGCTACTCATTTTGTGAAGTGTCTATGGCGGCATGCATGGTATTGGATCGTGGCGGTAAGGCGCTTGTTAGGACAGTTGTGGTTTCCGCGTTGGAGTTTGAAAGTGTCTACGCGTTATAAGAACATGGTTTTTCAACAACCGAGGTGATGTTCAAGATGCCCATGCAGGGTTTTTCTGTAATGAAAGTGCTTTATCAACTTCGATGCAATTTCTCATTGATTTAGAATGCATAAATTTCATGATGAAGCAATATATGACTCCAAAATATGAGGTACGAAGAGAGTAATTGTGTTGAGTATAAAATCGTCGTGAAATCGACGAGCGATATAGGAATATGTTGTTTTTTTTTTCTCAGTAGTCGGTATGATGGGTTCGCTATCCATCGATACAATCATACTTGCTCCTACTAATAAGCGAAAACTATCTCTACAACGGAAACTTTCAGATGTCAGGAAGGTGTGGTCTCCTGAAAACGTCGCTAAAGGATCGAGGTTTATAAGTTACGCATAAATAGATTGTGAACAGATCATTCATTTGGTTTTCCACTCTCAGAACAGTGTGCATCTAATAATACAAGATCTCAACAACGAGACTTAAAATGTAATTTTCGGGGTTTGCCATTTAAGAAACAATACTTGGTCAATAAATATCATAACCCAGATGAAATGCAATGCTTTGATTGCTTTCAAAGATGCTGTTATCAATAACTCGTAAGTGTAATGGACGCATTCAAAGTTTGCATTGGTAAACGCATTGGGAAACCTTTTTAGCTGTCGTCACTTGGCCAATCAATTTCATGAGATCACTACTGCAGTGCAGCAGAAGTAATGATCAAAAGTTATAACCTGCTTTACGCTAAGCTCACAAACAGACTTTTTTGGATTCGATTTCTGGTAATCTCGGTGAAGAAAGAGAACAAATCAGCAAATTACGTATTCAACAACAGTCACACCACTATTTATTGACATTGATTTTATTATTACAATACTCGTGTTGTGATCATGACACATACCATACCATGCATGCACGTGAGACATTCTCAAATTAGCTTACATGCATGCATGCAGATGCACTAAAAGTTACCGATTTTTACTCCAAATAAATGTAACAGAATTACACACATGCAATATATATAGAGAAATGAAAATCAGCACTGCCAGAATAAAATGCACTAAAATTTAATACGCATACAATATGTATTATACGTGTATGCATGTGACACCCAGGTTATAGGGAGTATTGACTATAAATGGAAAGTTTTGTGATCATGGCACATACCATGCCATGCATGCACGTGAGACATGCAGCTTGCACAGTTAATGCTTCCCGTACTACTCACGTGCAATAGTGAAGCCAACGATGTGCGACGTTCTCGAGAAAGTTTTGCAACGTATGATCCGTCGCATGCACAGACCCGTTCGATTCGATTGTATAATACTATTGGACTGTATGGCGAGAGGACCGGAAATACTATTCAAGGTGTATTTTGCATGGTCCATGTAAGGAGTTGAGTGATATATCACTGCGCCACTGCATTTAGTATGCAGAGCTGTGCAGAGTCTGCATATCAACCATATGCAGATGAGTATCTTTGAAGTGTTCATATGCAGACGTCTGCATATGAACACTTCAACGATACTCATCTGCATATGGTTGATATGCAGACTCTGCACAGCTCTGCATACTAAATGCTGTGGCGCAGTGTATACATCTTATATTGCTTCAAACCATGCATTGCGCAAGCCTCATCGCTAGTACTAATCGCTAGCGTGCGACGGGAGAGACCGGGAATCCATCATCTCTTCTATTGGCTCGAGACTCGCCACCTCCACAGGCAAGCTAAAGTCGGTGGTGCTCAATGACATTTATGGCTGGTTGAATGTTCACCTGGTTCGTGCCAATGCCACAGCTATACTTTCAAGAATAGCACCACCAGCATAGAACAAAGCATCATTTTTCTTGCATTCATGTGATGTGTGTATATTCTAAGCCGTCTATAAATATCATGTAAAATATATAAATATTATCCTTGCTACAATCTGGATGCTAGGCATGCAAGCCAGCTGCTTTCGATTTCACCGTCACGTCTCCGCTAGTTTCTAACATATTACCCGAAGCGATTGTGACAGCAGCTTTCTAGCGGAAGAAAGGAAGCATGGAGCCAACGATGCCAAAATGTGCAGAACTTGGTTGGGTATCCATCCCATTGCAGTAGAAACTTATGCGTGTTGGGGTACTGAGGCTAAATGGGCGTTTTCCCAACTTGCCTCGAGACTGGCCACAATACAGAATTTTCCACAATCCACAGCCAATGCAGCCATATATGGAAGGCTGTCTTGTTAGGGCGAACGTCAGGGCAATTCTCCAGAACAATCTTGGACTTTAATTAATCAATTGTACATAAATAAAACATTTAGATTATTAAACTGTAATTAGGACCATTCGGGTACAATAAGCCGGAATAGTGCATGTATCTGCATGTCAGTCTACTGTGCCGAATGTAGAGCTTGTCTGTGAAAATGGCAGGCCACGCTCTGCAGGACAGTGTAAAAGGGACGAATTATTTAACTGACAATAAATAGCGACATAAATGTACAGGCATAATATGCTCCTACCAAGTGCGTTGGTGCGTTTCCGTGGGTTTAGTGTAGGCTACACAAATACGTCGGTTCTTTCACTGCGGCTGTACATAACGAATACAATTATAGAGAGATTGCGCAATGGTAGGGTCACGCGAGGGTCCCCATGCCAATATACTGAATCCGAGTGTTCGTTCTGAGGCTGACGCATACTCGTCGATCGTGTGAAAAACTGCATGTCCACATACTTATCTCGACATGTCGATTGTAACATAGTAAAATATACCGCATGCACAGGGGTGCATACTGCACACCGTCGTGCCGTGTAGCGTATATACCATCATTACCATGTCCTGTACAAAAATTATTTACAATAAATAACCATTGCAAGTTAATTTAAATTGAGGTGAGGCTAATGAGTTGACGTTCGCTACTGCAGCTGTTGGTTACAGAATTTGCTATTTCTTCTCTTTTGTCCCCGAGATGACCAGATATCCAATCCAAACATAGTCTCGTGACGAGCTTAGCGTAAAGCCAATTATTTATTTTGATCATTACTTCCGTTGTACTGCAGTAGTCCAATAAATGATCACATGACTCAGAAATTGATTGACCAAGTGACGACAGCTGAAAGTGTTCCCAATGCGTTACCCAATGCAAACTTTGAATGCGTCCATTACACTTACCCATGAGCACGAATTATTGATAACAGCATCTTTGATAGCAATCAAAGCATCGTAGTCCAACTGGGAAAGGGCCGGTATTTCTAGACCACGTATAGTATAACCGCAAAAAGTACACCTGAATCGACTTGATGTCTCGTTGCTGATAATTTGCACCTTTACTACTGCATACGAGAAGAAAGCAACATGAACGATTGGTTCAGAATCGATTCCTTCTTAAATCATGCCCACCCTCGATGCGTTTTGAAATAGAACCGTTACGACACCTTCCCTGATATATGCAAGTCTAGTGTTTTCGGTAGTAACTTCTCGCTTATCAGTGGAAGCAGATACTACTGTACTGATGGATAGTAAAGCCATCATACCAGCAACTGCGAAGAATACTATTTTCCTATGGCTCGTCGATTTCCCCACGATATAACACTGAGATTAGCTCTGTTCTTATACAACAATATAGATTGGCCTACATCATGTAAATGACAGAAATCACCTCTCATTGGAGTACTGGAGTGTTTTCAATTTCCAGAAATAGTTGCCATATCTTTCAGTATTTATTACCGCCAACGACGGCTACCATGCATGCCGCTCTTGATAGAGATGTAGTGACAATGCATAATCGCTACACGACTGTTTAAACGATCATTTTCATGTAGACGGGCTTGTCCCCACCCCAATTCAATAGCACTGTCGTTGTGAGAGGGTATAATGAACTCTTTGACTACTGTTTACGCGTGCGCGTACATTTTTCTGTACTGCATGCCTATTGAAAGGCAAAATAGGATACTTCACAATTAGCACGTTAAACCGTTAATGCGTACATTAAACTTACCCATGAGCACAAGTTATTGATAACAGCGTCTTTGACAGCAATCAAAGCATCGTATTTCAACTGGGATATGGTATTTCTTGACCACGTATAGTTTCTCAAAAGGCAAACTGAAAAGCCCACCAGAAGTAGGGTCTCGTTGTTGAGAAAGTTCACCATCAGTGACTGTGAGAATGGAAAACAGCATGAGTGACTGGCTAAAAATACATTCGCGCTTAACTCATGGCCACCCGTTCCGTTAGCGACGCTTCCAACACCTTGCTTGTATGGTCCGTCAGGGATACATGTATATTGCCAGGAAATGCGCAGTTGTATGTGCTTACGTATCATACCGGCGTCAAAATGGAGATTGAAGTTAATGCTATGTTCCCCCTCACTGCTACAGTGGATGTTTAGCAGCACGACAATCTGCATAGTTATGGTAGTCGTGCACATTAATCAAAAACAGTGAAGTCATTGATGTGCGAAGTTCTCGATATCATAATCATAATGATTTAGATGTGCAAGCACAATGCTAATGATGCCAAGTGCTCAGAGCTAGGCTGGTCATGTATTCCCTAAGCAGTGGAGACTTATGGGTACTGGGGTGCCGAAGCCATGCAAACTTTATCACGCCTTACCTCTGGGAAATTGCTCCAAGTCCCATGCTATTGTATGGCAGGCTTAGCCTGACTTTGATGCGAGCCAACGCACGGGCACTCCTGTCTCAAGCAGGATCATCTGTGGATGATCCATAGAACTTATATTGTAATGTTAGTCCTTTTGTTTGTAATGTATATGTGTAATGTAGTATACTATCCCAGTTATTATTGGAAGTATGGCTCACTGGGAAGTGTTTATGTGCCTTAGTAAAGGAAAAGGCATCAGATTTCTTTCAAACTCTTCAACTGGTAGTGGCTTGTGCCTCTGGGACTGAAAAGATTGTACATGGATTAAGACGCTGTGTTGAGGATCACTGGTTGGACAATGACTTTGCAGTCATTAAGATTGACATGAAGAATGCCTTTAACCTCGTTTCCAGGGAAGCTCTCCTTTAGAATGTTTCCAGAACTTCTTCCCTGGGCAACGTGGTGTTACAGCTCCCAGCCTTTTGTGTTCCACTTTTAAGGCCTTTTAACCTCTGAATGTGGGGTGCAACAAGGCGGTCCCTTATTTTTTGCCTTAGTGCTGCACAGGATAATGTCTTCGATTGATGCTGACGATGACTGTCTTAACCTATTATATCAGGCATGGTACCTTGATGATGGGGTTTTAGCTGGGTCTAAGTCATCACTGCTCCGGGCCCTCACCATTATTGAGAACATCGGTCCTTGTTTGGGGATCTTCATCAATCTGTCCAAATGTGAGGTGTTCTGTGGATCTGACACTACAATGTTACCGGTTTTAATGAAAGCCTTTCACACTCCTAACCTCGATATCCATGGTGCTCCTATTGGTGACTATATCCACTGTGCCAAATTCATTGCCTCTAAATGGGTTGAGGCCTTGAAGTTGCTGTCCAGGCTTCAGGATGTTGCCGTCATTGACCCCCAGGTGGCTTTCACCCTACTTCGTGAGTGTGGTAGTTTTTGTAGGCTGGCTCGCATCGCTCGGTCCACTCCCCCCAGCTTATCTCTGACCCTTTGCAGATATTTGACATAGCAGTGAAGGAATGTTTTGCCACATGTTCTGCTTTGGATCTCACTGAGCATGCCTGGCAGCAGGCACAGCTGGGTTTGAGGTTTGGAGGTTTGGGGTTGCGTTCTTTGGCTCTGCATGCCTGTGCTGCGTACATTGCTTCTATTAGCTCCTCGGGTTTTGCGGATGTAGATAACCAACATCTAAAGCATGCAGTGAGCACTTTCAATGGTACTCAAGACACTATTCTCATTGGATCTACTGTAGACTCACCCATACCTCAAAAGGCACTGTCTTTCAAAATTGACACTGAGCAGTTTAGAGCTCTCTTAGATTCCTCATCTCCTTCTAACAAGGGCCGTCTCCTCTCAGCATCAGCCTCCCACGCATCCTCTTGGCTTTCGGTGGTGCCTAGTGTAGAGCTTGGTTTACATCTTGACACCCATTAGTTCTGTGTAGGCATTAGGTGGTGGCTGGGATTGGATATTTCCAGAGGGCTTTCCTGTTCTCTTTGTCCTAACACAGCATTAGATCTCCTGGGTCACCATGCTGTTAAATGTAAGAAGGGTGGAGATGTGGTCACATGACATAATCGACTTCAAGATGTCTTTGTTGATTTCTGTCACCAAGCCCATCTTGGAGTTCACGTTGAAGTTGGTAGCAACTTGACACTCGATGGTTCTCGATCCCCCCCAGCTGATATTTTGGTTCGTGATTGGAGTACTGGCAAATTTGCTGCCTTTGATTTCACAGTGTCTTCCCCCCTCTCTGTTGCCTCACTTAATCAAGCCTTAATCTATTGTGAGAGCAATAATGGTCCGGACTCTCGCATCTTAATCTATTTTATCTGTAGGTATATACATGATTATAGGTTTGCATTCTTGTATCTCATGTATTTGTATTTGTGTATTAACAATAAGAAATTAAATGAAATATTATTATTTACACGCAAAAAAAAAAACATTTCTTCAGCCATTTCACTAGGATTGATGGGAAAGGCTTGCCGCATACTGCTCTCCAGTGGCATTGCACCTTCTAACAGTACAACATTGAACTTGTTACAGTCCAAGAATCCTTCCTGTCCTCACCCCACGATCCCAGACATAGCCAGCAACCCTGTTACCCTCGGCCCTTCCTTTGACATCCTGCATTTTTTGAGATCCTTCACTAAAGGTACCTCGGCGGGTCCCTCTGGCTTATCTATTCAACATCTACTTGATGCAGCTTCAGTGCCTCTCCAAACCCAATCTGTGACTCCCTGAAGGGGCTTGTTAACATTCTAGCCTCAGGTAAGGCCCACAAAAGTGTTTCTGCTTTCTTAGATAGATTGCACTAAACAAGGTAAATTCAGTGAGGGTCGATGTACTGACATTAGACCCATAGTTGTTGGTGAAGCGCTTCGCAGACTCACAGGAAAGTGCCTTTGCTCAATCCTCAGGGAAAAGTTCTCCACCTTTTTCCAGCCTTCTCAGTTTGGCGTGGCATGTAAGGCAGGCGTATAAAGGGTGGTTCACAACTTGAGAAAATGCATTGATAACGGCCGGATGAGTGGGACTTCGTAGTCTGCAAGGTAGACATGTCTAATGCATTTAACAGGGTTTCCAGGCAAGCCGTTCTTGATGAGTGTTCCTCCTTCTTCCCTGAACTGCTACCATGGGTATCATGGTGCTATGGTTCTCACTCCCTTTTGTGGCATTCCATGGGCACACAGTCAGGTGTTCAGCAGGGGGATCCCCTTGGCCCAATGTTGTTTGCTTTGGTCCTCCATAAGCTTGTTTCTAGCATAGAGGCTGACGACGATTGCATTAACCTTAGCTTCAATGCTTGGTACCTGGATGATGGCTTACTGGCGGGGGAGAGGTCGGCTGTAGTACGAGCTCTGCATCTAATTGATGAGTTGGGGCCCCATTTGGGTCTGCTCATCAATTATCCCAAGTGTGAAGTGTTCAGTAGGAATGGTACTGAAGCTCTGGAGGAGGTACGGACCTGGACAGGATCGCGGTGGCATTGGCCCTGACAAGATTCATGCTCATCCTCCTATGGGTGACCACTGTTATTATTTAATAATAATATTTCTGTGTTTGAAATAAAGACAAGATATACAAGACAATACACGAAAGGCTCATACAGAATTATCACTATTATTGTCACTAAAAATGTTCAATCCTATGCTTTATACCTACACTAGAGCTCGTCCCAAGATGGCCCTGGCAATAGATCTGACGAGAGACATATTTACATGGCTATATATCTCCAACAGAAGGCCTGACTTATGGCTGGTCTGACCAAAGGCAAGTAACGATGCGAGACGATTAAAAACTTCATGTGCCTCCTTCCCCCTTTTGCCATGCGTCTCCACTGCTTGAGGAATGCACAACCACCTCAAATCCTGGCACTTTGCATCATTGGTTGTGTGTTTCCTGGCTTCAGCAAAACGACCTGCTGCACCCTCATACATACTAGATATGTTTAGGATGGCAGGGGTAAGGGGTGAGTTATCTTTATTATTTTTATTTAAAAATTGATGTATTATTAATTAACTCCTCCACTTCCACCACTCTGGACAGCATTTATTCCAGACTAAATATTTCCCTTGTGCGCTCAAATGCCAGAGCATTTCTTGCAAGGGCGGGTCCCCGTGCTAAAGTCTTAGACATCTACTTAGATGGTTGACTCAAACATAGTTGTTATGTGTGAGAGTTAAAAAAAAACTACTTCAAACCGTAATACGAATCTGCTATATTTAAAAACAACAATTGTCTAATACACTGATATATAAACTATTATTATTATTATTAAAAATAATATAATATAATAAATTGTGGTGTTTTGGGTGATATGTGACTTTAACTACTGTTGTTGGCTACAAAGTTTGCTGATTTCTTCTCTTTTGTCCCCGAGATTATCGGAAATCCAATCCAAACATAGTCTGGTTGCGAGCTTGGCGTAAAGCCAGTTATTAATTTTGATCATTACTTCCGTTGTACTGCAGTAGTCCGATAATTGATCACATGAAATTGATTGACCAAGTGACGACAGCTGAAAGTGTTGAGAACACGTTATCAAAGGCATACTTTGAATGCGTCCATTACACTTACCCATGAGCACGAGTTATTGATAACAGCATCTTTGACAGCTATCAAAGCATCGTATTTCAACTGGGATATGGTATTTCTTGACCACGTATAGTTTCTCAAAAGGCAAACTGTGAAAAGCACACCAGAAGTCTCGTTGTTGAGATAGTTCACCATCAGTGACTGTGAGAATGGAAAATTAGCATGAGTGACTTGCTAATAATCGATTCACTCTTAAATCATTCCCACCCTCGATCCGTTAGCGACGTTTCCAAGGAGAGTGACACCTTCCCTGATATCTGCAAGTGCAGAGACTTCTCGCTTACTGAGAGCAGGTGCTACAGTGCCGATTGAGAGCAAAAGCATCACTGCGAAGAAGAAAACCATTTTCCTGATTCACTCGTCGATTTCGCCACGGATATAACACATGCAACAACTCGGTTCGTACCTTATATATTGGGCCAGTCTACATGCATAAATCGTGCGCCCCCCAATCAAATTGGTTGGCGTCATCTTGTCACATGGAGGAAAACGATATTTTTAACAATTAGCCAACTCGAAGCGGAAAGTGTATTGGTTATGCTCTCCTGCCATGGGCATTCGACCTGCTGCGTAACTAATTTGATTGGTGGCGGGAGGGGATGGGGGGAAGGTTGAACTTCCTTCTCAGACTCACAATATGCATTATGTGATAACGCTTACGTAAGTGAGTACTAACATTGGGCTTGCATCGTGTAAGTTGTTCATTAATTACAATGTAATGAAGATGAAAAAGCACTTTAATTCGTGTCGACAATACACTAATGTATTTCCAATAAAGGTAATTGTTTTGGCGGTTGATAGGTCATTGATCCCTAGGGATCAATGACTAGGAGTCATTCATCCCTAGAGATCATGACCTGGAGCCTTTGAAATAGGCAGTCGACAATTGGTATCTGCGACGCAGCCACATTTATGTTTATCATTCGATTTATCATGAACAGGAACTGCTTAGTCATCGAGTGATATGATTGCAGGTTGCATTCAATCTGGATAAGCTTTGTGCATGTACATCCTAAGGCGTATAACTGAGAATTTAACTTGTCGTTATTGCCATCGATGCTCTAGATCTGTATAGACTGTATGATGCTATACAAGATAATAAATATCCGTTGGGGCTAAAAAGTAAGTTACTTAACATTTCGCATCATTAGTCCATTAATGGAGACCGACTAATTACTACAAATATGCATAATCATTTGATTCTTTGCACTCCATCATGAAAACCAATCTAATACACTTGCATTGACTATTGACAATATTGGCACAGGATAGTTACCTGATTAGAATTTGCATGTGCATGCCCGCATGAATCATGCATGCATTCAACATGGAGGAAACAAATCAAGATTCTGAAACATGGGATTAACAATCTATATCATAAGATACAATTGAATGATAGCTGAATACATCTTATTTAAAAAAAGATGACATGATTGTTAGAACAATGAATCAACTAATGTAGTAGTATATTGTCCATTCGAGTCAGTTTTGCAGACATATTGACAACCTCTTCCATATCAATGTTAGTATCATAATGGATAAGTAATAGAGCAAATGCAGTAAGTCTCTCTTCTGTGACGTTCTGTCATGCAGTGTCTCATGTAATTTTCCAACCTCACTGACATCTGTAAATGTGAACTAGCGTTCACATTCACAGACGTGACAGGAAGTGTGCAAGCAATCTTGAGCAGAATATAGATATTAGGAAAAGCTATGCTGCTGCATGACTTAATGGCAGTTGCACATGTCTGAGGTCTTTCATTCTCAGGTACAGAACTCCAATTCATTTTCCATCGCAGTATTTCTTGTTCAATGATTTCAGGTGTTGGCAAATCCCCTTTGTGCTGCTCTATAGTGGCAGAAAAATCTAGCATTTGTTGGATAATGACAGAAGGAACAAGACCTACTAAACAAGCACATGTAAAATAGATGCTTCAGAAAACTGCAGATTTAAATCTGATAATCCAAAAAAGAAATTATAGTATTCCTAAGGTAATGGCTCTCTACACAATCAGATGATGGTACATTGACTCTGGGACACTGTTTCGAGGCATGCTGGGTATAACATTGACTAAAGCAGCCATTCTTACTACATGCTCATAAATTTATGAAAATGCGAATCAATTGTACTTCTGAGTTCTGCATACACACTTTTTACGTCTTTGATCATGCCATGAGCCTCTGTAAAATCAAGTGATGAGATTTACAATAATTACTGTATTTTTTCCAAATGAGATAACAACTGATATGCAGTTAGAAATGCAACAAGATGTAAGGCCTGGTAATTATACAGATCAATTAATAGCTTTCGCATGCTGATATCAGGGACATCATGTTGAACAATATCTGTAAGCAGGACAAGCCGCTTCTCACTGGCCAAAAAAAGTAACATGATTTCACTTTATCAATCATGTAACATGAATGACTGGTCACTAGATTGAGATGATGCCCTGCATAATGAGTATATATAGCCAAAGGTGCATCTCTCTGTACTTTAGCCTAACGCCACATCTCTCGCTCGATATATTACTAGCTCCATCATATCCCTTGCCCTCTCAAGTTTAGTAAGGATGAATCATGGCACAAAAAGAGCTTGTTTGATTGCTTGAGCAATGTAAACTCCAGTTAGTGATTTAAGTCTTCTCGGATAGCGCTACTGTTATCAACAAAACATATGCATAAAGGCATTTGCTCTACATGTTGAGATGAAACCTCGTCAACAAGGATTGTGAAAAGTTTGGCTTTTTTAATTTCATCTACTCTTTGAATTATGTGCACTCCCATAATCACTATCAATTCATTCTGAGTTCTTGGTGAAAGATAAGTTGCATTTTTAAGACTGCTCAAGGTGCATTTGATATCATTGTTATAGTTTCCAAGTAGTCTCATCAATGCCAAAAAATCTCCAGGGTTTCCAGGTAGGTTGAGATATTCTTCTTTCCCCTTTAATCCAATGCACTGCCTACCACAGTGTTGCTGCGAAATACTTATTCTATTTAATCGTCTATTTCGCGATATATCGCGAAATGAGGAATTAATCGCGATATATATATCGCGATATATTATTAATATTTATTATCAATTTATAATTATTTATTCGTTGTTGTGGTGGCTAATTATGGCTACCAAAGTGAACGCAAAACGCGCACTTGTTGTTACAAAAGATGAATTCGTTTGTGTTGATCGCAAAGTGTATAAAAGCAGTGTCTGGCAATACTTCGGATGGCACAAGAAAGCAATCGGTTCTTGCTGGGTTGTTTGTAACATTTGCTATGGATGGGTGTCAAGACATGGGAACAATACCTCGAACATGAGGTACCACATCACATCCGTGCATGGAATAAAGGCACTCCAGCAAATATGGTATAATACACTTGCAGTTGTACTGTGGATACGTTTTTATGTGTACAGCCGCAAGAAGGAGGAAATGGGCAGCAGCTGCAGCACAAACACTGCCAGTGCAACCACTAGTGTCAAAGGTGCTGGAAGCATGGACAAGTTTGTGCAGCCTGTAACTGTGATGAAAGGGGAGAAGCTTGACAGAGCTAATGAGCTGCTGGTTAACGCTTTAACGGCTAATTTTCTGACCATCAGCTCTACCGGACAGCCCAGAGTTTATTTTCTACAGCGAAAAATATTGTTCAAAAGAAGTGGTGGCGCATCCTACCGGAAAGGCTATGTAGATGCATCTTTTTAAGGCAAAATAATAAACTACTTTAAGGGATATACGGTTCATTACCGTTCATGGCGTTCATATTACCGTTTTACCATATCACCGGCATCCTTGATTTAACCCTTGATTTCTTTTAATTTACCCGTATTTGGCCGTTTAAGTCGGTTTAACTGTGCTGATTCTCGTAAACATGTATGGTGAAAATCGCCGCGAAATGAATAAATATTAATCGCGATATATCGCGTTTCGCGATATAAAGGTTTATTCGCGATATATCGCATTTCGCGATATATCGCGGCAACACTGCCTGCCACAGTATAGTACGACATTTGCAACAGCTTCCACGATTGTGCTTAATGTTTTTCTGCTTGATTGTATCATGCATGACTGGGACTGTTGATTGTGGTTGTTCAATACTCTTAATTTTGATCATTACGTATAATAGACATCATCCGCTCAGCATATGACAATCGGAGCCGCATCGTTTTTACGTTGCATAAACGGGTAGATAAAGTGCTTCTTACATCTAGTACTCAATCGCGCGCCTATACATGCATGTACAGCTGATGTACGTTTCAAACGATACTCACGAAACCGAGTAGCACACTGCAAAATTTAAAGGGTGAAGGTCACCCGTTTTGTGGTGTGACGGCTGGCAGCTAATAGGCACTCCAAATCAGGTGTACCTTCACACCGAATATATAAACGGGTGTTAAAATGTGGTGATTTCACACCGTCTAATGGGTGATTTCATTCCATCACAGAGCCAGTATATTATATAAAGTCAAACAAAAATAATAGCACAGTATGAAAAAGAATGTGTATAACACAAAATAGCAAGTGTTCCTTCATGGAGGCTGTATGACAGTAGTCTCGTACCCAGACCCAAATGTACGTAACGATGATTATCGCTTACAGTATAACATCACGTACAGAGGGTCTGGCCAACAAGTCGATCGAAGTTGTTCTGGTGCGCCGGAATTTTGGCGCTCCAATCAGAATCGAGAGTTTGCGTGACGTCACGGTAATTAGATTCCAATAGCATTCCACACTACAGAGAGGAGCCTGGTGCTTGATCGTGCGTGCGCGGCTAAGGTTGTGATATATGGACACGTGTCTAAAACGAAGGTAAAGCCATTTCAATATGGAAGGACTCATTACGAAGTACGTCTAAAATCTGTCGTGAATCGCTTTCCAGCCCATCTCTGAGACTATCATTGCGGTAGTAGCCTTTTCTCTCCGTAGCTTAAGCAAAGACAGACACACTGAAACAAACCTCACGTTTTATCGTGATGACGTAGCCGTTGCTATGACAACCCAAATTATCGAACATTCCAATTACATTCCAAGAACAACTTTCTTCGACTTGTTGGCCAGACCCTATGTACGCTGTATTATACTGTAAGCGATAATGCTTATGTACGTTTGGGTCTGGGTACGAGACTAGTATGACAGGCCTGTGTCCCACACACATCCATGTTGCTGTTCAGTCGATCTTCAAATCATTCTTTTTCTGTATTAATAAATAACACTGAAATCAAAATCGGCTGGAGTTTAACTGGTTAAGAGCCCCTTCTGACCTATTGGTCCATGAGAGGCTAAAGGTAAGAGAGAACATAATGTATCCCACAGTTGGATATTCGAAATATACACTACCCTTGGTATATTGAGGTATACGCGAAATATACGCAAAAATATACGCTAGCGTATGCTACATTTTTTGCACAGTGTGAATTAAGAAAGGACATTGAACAGCAGCTTTCTGGATATGGATCTGATCCCAGCCCTGAATTAATAGAGGGCAAAATTAGGCAGCTGTTTTGTAAAAATGCATGTATCTAATCACAGCCCTCTTGTTGCCACAGGTGACAATTATTCATTGCGCGTATTCTCGAAGTATCAAGAATACGCAAACCACAGCAAATTTAGATAACTTACGTAAAAATAGATATGAATTCAGATATTAGTTTTAACCTCTCGATCAAGAATGTATGGCTGTATGTTTCCAATGTGATTTCGAACGTAAAACATTATGGACATACAGTAGTGGTCAATAAAAACGTTATGGATCGGATTCGTAGTCGGTATTATAGGAATTGGTAGTTGCCAGCATGGGGACGCCTCTATAGACTTGGATCAAGAGGCAAATATCAAGAATTGTATTAATCCTATGAAGACTAGTAGCGCGAGTCGTGGGCAGTGGAACATGTATGCTCGATATCCACGTAGATATAAATTATTAAATTTAACCCTCTAACTAGTTTAAATTCGAATACCTAAATCTCTTCAACTAAATATAAGGTATGTGATCAGAATAGTTTTGATGCCAGAATTATAAGTTGTAGTGGGACTACATGCATAACATTCGGACAATGCAGGACGTACAAGCCAGCCACTTGAAAGTGGCCGGGGTGTCGACATCGTTCTATTTGGGACCCGACTTATAGCGAGCGGTGGATTCACAACTGAGCCAATGGAAGAGGGGGGGGGGAGGCTTCAGGTCCGATTTATGGCAACCTAGTACCTCCCTCACCCAGGAACCGTCCATTTCTATATATAACTAGTAGTGGATGAGAGTGCGGGAAAGTCGTCGGGAGGGGGTCGTTCGACCGACCCGACCCGACCCCCCCCCCCCCCCCCCCCCCCCCCCCAACCCCCCAATCTCCTGGCTAGGTTTAGTGTATATGCTTCAAAATGGTCATGTTGTCATCCCAATTGTCTCCTAAGAATCATTTGACTCTGATGAGTGTGGCTATCTGAGGTGAGTGGGGTTTGCTTTTAATAATGCAATTTACAAACTTTCATGACTATCTGTGTAGATATGTGACACATGGTTTGGTGCAGAGTTGTCACCGCAAAATAGGGGTCAAGTACAAGTTATGTGACTCTAATGGGGATGTGACTGTCTGATGGTGACACTGATGAGTATAGCTATCTCAGGTGAGTGGTTTGCTTCTAATGACAAACTTTCATGTCTGCACATTCAAGTGTATGTGATGCAAGGTTTGCAGTATAGTATAAGCTTCAAATTGGTCCCACTCCAATGGTAGGGGTCAAGTGACTGATGGGTATGTGTGGTTTGCTCTGCAATTTACTAACGTTCACATTAAAAATGTGGAATTATGAATTCTGTCGCAATTCAGAGCTGTGAAGGGGTTGAACCACCCCCCAGGTGACCCTGTGACCGGAAGTGGGCGTTACTGCCACGTGAGTCATAGTGTCTCTGTTAAAATCTGGAATTGAAGCCTAAAATCTGTCGCAATTCAGAGCAGCCTGTCACTACGACAGTCCACCTTGGAGGGTGAAGAGGTTGTTGAACCACCCCCAAGGTGACCCTGTGACTGGAAGTGGGCGTTACCGCCACGTGAGTCACAATTCAGAGCAGCCTGTCACTACAACAGTCCACCTTGGAGGGTGAAGAGGTTGAACCACCCCCAAGGTGACCCTGTGACCGGAAGTGGGCGTTACCGCCACGTGAGTCATAGTGTCTGTTAAAATCTGGAATTGAAGCATAAATTCTGTCGCAATTCAGAGCAGCATGTCACTACAACAGTCCACCTTGGAGTGTGAAGAGGTTGAACCACCCCCAAGGTGACCCTGTGACCGGATATGGGCGTTACCGCCACGTGAGTCATAGTGTCTCTGTTAAAATCTGGAATTGAAGCATACATTCTGTTGCAATTCAGAGCAGCATGTCACTGCAACAATCCACCTTGGAGGGTGAAGAGGTTGAACCACCCCCAAGGTGACCCTGTGACTGGAAGTGGGCGTTACCGCCACGTGAGTCATAGTGTCTCTGTTAAAATGTATGATTAAAGCATAAATTCTGTCGCAATTCAGAGCAGCCTGTCACTACAACAGTCCACTTTGGAGGGTGAAGAGGTTGAACCACCCCCAAGGTGACCCTGTGACCGGAAGTGGGCGTTACCGCCACGTGAGTCATAGTGTCTGTTAAAATGTATAATTGAAGCATAAATTCTGTCGCAATTCAGAGCAGCATGTCACTACAACAGTCCACTTTGGAGTGTGAAGAAGGTGAACCACCCCCAAGGTGACCCTGTGACCGGAAGTGGGCGTTACCGCCACGTGAGTCATAGTGTCTCTGTTAAAATGTATAATTGAAGCCTAAATTCTGTCGCATTTCAGAGCAGCATGTCACTACAACAGTCCACCTTGGAGGGTGAAGAGGTTGAACCACCCCCAAGGTGACCCTGTGACCGGAAGTGGGCGTTACCACCACGTGAGTCATAGTGTCTCTGTTAAAATCTGGAATTGAAGCCTAAAATCTGTCGCAATTCAGAGCAGCCTGTCACTACGACAGTCCACCTTGGAGGGTGAAGAGGTTGAACCACCCCCAAGGTGTCCTTGTGACCGGAAGTGGGCGTTACCGCCACATGAGTCATAGTGTCTGTTAAAATGTATAATTGAAGCATAAATTCTGTTGCAATTCAGAGCAGCCTGTCACTACGACAGTCCACCTTGGAGGGTGAAGAAGTTGAACCACCCCCAAGGTGACCCTGTGACCGGAAGTGGGCGTTACCGCCACGTGAGTCATAGTGTCTCTGTTAAAATGTATAATTGAAGCCTAAATTCTGTCGTAATTCAGGACATCATGGCTGGCTACTTTGGCAAGGAAGCTTTTGACATCACCACTACTATTGACACCAGACCATCATCATTTTACATCAGCACATGCGTGTATATATTTATACATTGATTAACACATGCGTAACTTTAGTATCGTGGTCATTACCATCACATCGTTAATGGACATTACAATGAGATTGTTGTGAGAGTGCCATGACTAATGGAACATGAATTATAAATATTAACATTCCAACCAATCATGTTTCAATGGCTATACCTTGTAATAAGTATATACGCATAAACATAGAGGCAACAGTTCTGAATGACTTTCTATGTGGGTCATGATTATCATAACTCTCTCACCAAGTTCAGTATCGGATTGAATCATATAAGATTAAGAACACGCGTGCATTCAATTTAAGAATTGCATGTCATGTGATGCATCAATAAACGTTGTTATGATGCCACGCCCCTTCAATAATGTACCATAATAAATATAACATGTATGTATTGCCACGTCAATGAGGAAACAACGCAAAGTAGAGTACAGAAGTGCGATTACAACATTTTATAAACCTTGGAATTGATTACTATTCTAAGATTCAAAAAGTTGAATCTTTCTATTGACTGGACATAACACTAGCACATTATCAACTCCAAAGTCAAACTTCTGTGTTGTGTTTAATTCTGCACACTGATTAATGATCCTGCTTAGAGGAAGGAATACTGATGGTCCACTTTTCTTTGTAATGTTGGTAAATGTTTTCATAGGATACACCTGCATGTCTTGGTAAGGATGATTTTCATACCAGTGTACATATGCAAATACATGAGTGACATGAGATTCTGGTTTTCCTGGATGCATCATTGCCCAGTGTGGTAAAAGAAGTATTGAACTTCACCTGCTCGGTATTCACAACTGCTAGCTGATAAGACGTTTCTCCCTTCAAGAGGCTTTGGCCAATAGGCAATGATACTATGTGAACTATTGCCCCTAGCTTTCACTGACAAAAATTTCTCCCCCAAAATACTCAACTCATTAAAAACATCATGAGCCATAAACACATGTGTAATTTTTGACAGAGGATATAGAGCCAAATAGACGTTTCTCAGCCACTCAACTTCATCCAATGAAAACAGCTTCTCGCTCACTTTTGATGTTGCCTCATATGTCACACTATTAGTAGCATCGATTTGTTCAATTGAACAGAAAACGTGTCTGGAGTATCTTTGTAAAATGTTTGGATCAGCTAGGGTCTGTTGAATAGAGCCTTGGCAAGATGTTTCTTCTTCATGAAGCCACTCAATACAGGCCCCTGTCATTGATAACTGACTCTTAGCTTCCTGAAAATTAAGAAACTTTGTCATCACTTGAAGTTCAGGGCAGATCCAATTTATCTGGAAGCTTTCAAAAACACCATTGTAACGTTCAAATGGTAAGCACCAAAATGAATGCACTAGTCCATAATCTAACTACAGTCTTTTAAATGCAAGTGAAGATGCATGTTTGGTGTGCATTTATTTTTACCATACAGTTTCTCATATGTATTGCAGAATGCAGTGAGTTCCTCATCACCCTTAATAACATCATCTATGGTCACAATTGGTTTGAGAAGCAGAGAACATGTACATTTTCAACAGGCGCCCTTGATCTCCAATGTTCAATATCCGTTAAAAATTCTTTCTTTAGAAACAACCTGCATAATGATGTTTTTAAGGGGCAGTAAACATATACTTTTTTGGGGACAAATCGATAGTGCTTTCCACATTTAACTTTGCAAAGAAGCTCAGCCCCACAGGTCATTTTTCGAGTTCCAGTTTTTTTTGTGCAAACCATATGTGAGGATGCACTATTTCGGATATTATAGCATGCTGAGCATTTGGGACACACAGCAAACTTGTTTAACTCTGCACAAGTTTTATTTTTTCCAAATATCTTTCTCAATTGATAAACTGTTTTTGGTAACTGGTTTAATAGAAGCTGTATTCTATCATAATTCAGACACTGAGCTATTATTTTTAGCAAAGTTTCAAAAACCTTTAAGACAAATTCTATACCCCTGTCTGAAACCTTGTACACCAGCTGGAAAAAAAACCAAGCCTTTGGCTAAAGGTTGGAGCACAAGGCTACTTAATGATCCATATGATTTTTCACCAGCTACATTCACATTGTGATTTGTAGTTGAAAGGGCGTTGGTACTGTTGTACATTGACCTGGATGCAGATTCATAGTGGCTTACATCATCTGGCATCATGTCTGTTAGTATATAGGTTGCACACACATTTCTTGATCAATGTCATCAATATTGTCCACTACTTGTGCTTCGTTTTCTTGCTCATGATTCTCAAGATCTGATTCCTTGTCAGAACTGACAGAACCACTCCATTCATCAGAAATTTTCTGAATCACTTCTTCTCCTCTGATTCTCCATGATCATAATTCCGAACATCACTAATGTCTTTCCCTTCTGTTTGAAAAGAATCACTGCCATCATCAGGCCCATCGTGATCTATTAAAATGCTTTGAGACGCTTCCTCAGAAGACGTTCCAGGTGGACAGTACAAAGGGTTTTGGTGACGCTTGTAAGCTGAATAACTGAGCTTTTTACAGCATTTAGGACATCGAGTTCTGTTTCGTGAAGACATCTTAGGATCCAATTACGCGCCGGAACACTTAAATTTGTACTAAGAATGTTTATTAATTTATTTAAAAATGCAAGTAAAATTTGGCGCTAAAACACCGCGTGGTCTAGAATGAATGTTTATCCGCGAAGTCAAAGAGGCGTCGACACACCAGAAAGAACTGGTCAGGTTAGTGGCATATTCACGGTGTGGTTAATGATTTTGATCATAGCAGCATGGTCATGTTACGCCAAGAAGGCTTAATGGCGGTGCCTCTACCAGTGCATTTTACGGCACCCCACCTGCTGTGCATTCGCGGACTACTTGGCTTCCTGGGGAGGTAATAGAATGTGGCAATACTGGTACCAGTTGTAGAAACGAGATGGAGGAACTGAAAGGATGGATGCACCAACTCGTTGCAGATATGCAAACAAGTATCCTGGGACGCATATCGGATATTGAGCAAAACATCCAGAGCCTCTCGGACCGTGTTTCTTCACTGGAGAGGCAAAATGAAGCTGTGGATGTGTTGCAGCAGGCAGATGAAACTGCCACCGCTGCGATTCCCCACCAAAGTCCGCGCCACACACGCACCCGCAAAGCCCCCACTGAAATACAGGCAAGTCGAGTTAGGATCTCATTACAATGTTTATTTTTACCTTATCAGGGTCGTATAAGAGAAGTGTATAACAACTTGGGAGAAGAACTTCACTTTCGGCTTGACGAAGGGTAACTTTAGGGTCTGTTACCCTCTGTACTTTTCTTATACATTTGCATCTCAATCTGGTGGCAGAATTGATAGTGAATTCGATAAGAAGATCGTAAGCCTGGTAGCGGCCGAGTTCGATATGGATCACTGCCCAATTGCCACAGTTAAAGGTATTTTTTGTGCATTACTTTTCACCAAAATGGCTTTTGTCTGTTGTAGCTGGTTTAGTTACCTACAAGAGAACTCTGAAGAGGGCTCTGACATCAAACGATTCAGCTTCTCGGCGTGTCAAGCGATCCCGCCAACAGCGTGTAGGCCTCTATACGTCCTAGTTTTTTTACTATACGTCGCGTGATGCTTTTTTTCTGCTGTAGTTGTGGGAGAAACGGTGCCAAGTGCTGAAGGACGACGAGAAGCAGTTATGGGGTGACATCAAGCCTACAATGATGTCAGAAGAGGAGAGCGACGACCAGAACGCTCAAACTCTACAACGTCGCCGTCCGTCGTGGCGTTCTGATAGGCTAAATGACTTCATTGATGACTTGGATGAACGAATTAACGGAACCAGCAACTCGAAGCTCCATCCAAAGAAGCAGGGAATTGAAGGACCGCTCTTGGACGCATCCACTCCTCCAACTGCTCAACCCTGGATGATAACGAGAGAAAGCTTGAACGTTTTAACGCGTTTTATGTTTTTGGTCGCTGCTTCTTTAGCGATTGTATTCCTAATTTAATTATAAATTTGATCATGTGATCATGAGTACACAAATAGAAACGAGCTAGTATACAGAAACTGATTCGGAGACGTTTCCAAATATGTACTGCGTACGGAAGCGGTCATGGTGCACGGAGACATATATTAACAAACCCACAATAAGCGCACGTGATAGTATCGAGTATACGACATGCGATTCTGGTTCTATCCGCAAAATATACCAATGCGCATTTTTCGCGTATAGCATGTGTATATTCGTGTGTATATTTAGCATATTCGCAGAGTATACACTATCGTATATCCAACTTGTAGCAGTGTCAGATGGTGCCTCCATTTCTTTAACTCAACATTCATTCTACATCCTTGTGATGATGTGTAGAAGTCACTCTCGAAAAAACTTGTGTGTCTTCATACAAACAACTGCAGGCTGGTGCTGTCCCTGATGACATCACTGAAGTTACCACATATGAGTACAGGAATTTCAGCAGTGATCAAGAAAAGTTTTTCCACCAATTCGAATAGTATCTATCTGGCCTTCTCTTGGGATTGAAACTGTGAAATGAAATGATAAGAAGACTTGCAGAAGAGCTGGTGAGTATTTTTGTTTCTTAATGTGTTCAATCGATGAAACAACAGCACCCACATCACGATGCAAGTAGGAATTAGCATCTGAATCCAGTACTCAAACATTAAAAAAACTGTAGTTGCATGAGGCTGCCATACACCACGAACAGAAAGATATACAACCAAATCAGGTACATTTTCTCGGTCATTGGGTTCACTCTCACAACCTCTTTATATTATAAATAGTTTGGCATTAATCTAATAAAGCCGCACTGATTATTAATTTAACTATATGAAAAGCCATACTAAATACACATAGACTACATAATGAATAATGCACAAAATAGGTAACTATCAAAAGCATGAAATACATACAATTTGATACTTAAAATGAAATCATAAAGAGAAACAAATTTAATCCACGAATGAGGCCAGAGGAGCATATTTAACTATACTTGTACGTATATTAACCAATTTTTCAAAATAATTTTGCTAACTTGCAGGCACACGCCTTCTCGAAAGACAAATAGTTTTGGCAATTAACCCTGTGCACGCGCATACATTAATAGCACATTAATTTGTTAACTTGAAGGCACACGCCTTCTCGAAGAGTTGCCAAACGCCATACACAACAGAGTTGAAGGCTAACTGCAAATGTTACGTTTGGACCCAATGCGACAACACGAACGGCATATTGTAAGTGGATGCTGTGGATGCCTGAGAATGAAATATTTATATATACACCCCACATGGACGCATCATTGCGAATGTCAAACATGTCATATTATTTTGTTGTTTAGTATACCTCGGGTACAATAAGCGGTACTCCCCGGTACAGTGCATGTATCTGCATGTCAGTCTACTGTGCCGAATGTAGAGCTTGTCTGTGAAAATGGCAGGCCACGCTCTGCAGGACAGTGTAAAAGTGACGAATCATTTAACTGACAATAAATAGCGACATAAATATACCCCTACCAAGTGCTTTGATGCGTTTCCATGGTTTTAGTGTCGGCTACACAAATATGTTGTCGTTGCAAAACTTTACTATTTCTCGAGAAAGTCGCATATCGTTGGCTTCACTATTGCACGTGGGCAGCATTAACTATGCAAACTGAATTCATTGCATGCTTCTAAGCATCCGTTGTGACAGCGTGTGGAGCATTCAGGTACAATAGTCGATTGAATTGCGTGCAAATCCTGTATCGTTTTCTGTAGAGAAGATAATGGTAAATAGAGGATCTATGAATTTAGTGTCGTGAAGTTGAATTGGATAGAGCCAACCATAATCCATATTATGATCAGGTCAATTCTAACCGATAAGTGAGTGCATTTAATTGTGATATATGGGGCGAACTGGATCGACATACACACATCAACCAGGCGAAACCTAATTTGTAGCACAGCAAAACAAATTATTTGGTTTTGATGTTAATTGTCAAGTAGGTATGAATTGTATTATGATAGCAGCCCACGCAGGTACAGGTATCACATGCATTTATATAAGTTGCCCAATTCGACTGCATGCATGTAACATAAGAACTGAAATTTCATTTTGTGATGCATGTACGTTAAGTAGTTACAGTGTATGTGAACTGTATCAATTAAACGTTCTATTCAGTTGGGAAAAGGCCATGCATGAAACAGAATTATCATCGTCTCAAAGTCAAGTAAATGATGTACATTTCCACTGGATATACATGTATACATGTACATGTACATAAATATGACCGTAAAATCATCATGCCATTTTATGTACTTCCCATTTATCGTCAATACTCCCTAACCTGGATGTCACATACATGTATAATGCATATTATATGCGTATTAAATTTTAGTGCATTTAATTTCTCTATTGCATGTGTGTAATTCAGTTACATTTATTTGGATTGGTGTATCTGCATGAATAATTTGCGAATGTCTCACGTGCATGCAGGGTATGGTATGTGCCATGATCACAACACGAGTATCGTAATAATAAATTCAATGTAAATAGTGGTGTGGGTAATAACTACTGCTGTTGAATACATTTGTTCTCTTTTGTCCCCGAGATTACCAGAAATCCAATCAAAAGAATGTCTGGTTGTGAGCTTAGCCTAAAGCCAGTTATACATTTTGATACTTACTTCTGCTGCAATGCAGTAATCTGATAAATGATCTCATGAAATTGATTGGCCAAATCACGACAGCTAAAAAAGTTTCCCAACGCGTTTACCAATGCAACTTTGAATGCGTCCATTACACTTACCCATGAGCATGAGTTATTGATAACAGCATCTTTGACAGCAATCAAAGCATTGTAGTCCATCTGGGATATTGACCTAGTATTGTTTCTCAAATGGCAAACACGTGAAGTCTCGCTGTTGAGATTTTGCATTATTAAATACTGAGAGTAGAAAACCAAATGAATGATCTGTTCAAAATCGATTTATACTTAAATCATGATCCTTTAGCGACGTTTTCAGGTAACCACACCTTTCCTGACATCTGCAAGTTTTGTAGAGAAACTTCTCGCTTAATATTAGGAGCAGGAATGATTGTCTCAATGAATAGCAAAACAACTACTGTGAAGAAAACCATTTTCGTATATAGCTCGTCGATTTCCCCACGCGATATTATATTCAACACAATAACTCCCTACCTTATTGGAGTGATAGGTTTTGTAGTAATAGTAATTGATTATTAACAGCAGACTATGGGACTGCAATAGCCTGACTCTTTTAAGTGCTGGAATTCTAAGTATGAGTCAGTTGACAACCAGGAGTTAGATAGCTGGTCTATTGAGGCTCTACCCGTCACTCCCTCTCTTCTGGACTTGGCCATTCCGTGTATGGTGTTGATTATGCTGTACTTGTAGAACTGTTGGGTGTGTTTACAAGTCAAGATATTACAGGTTTCATCATGAAAGTTATATGCATTATAAATCTGAATCAATGAGAAATTGTATGGAATTTGATAAAGCACTTTCATGACAGAAAAAAAAAACATGTATGGGCATCTGGAACATCTCCTCGGTTGTACATTGTACTTGAGGTGTTTTATAAATTTCCGGAATCGTTTAATTTGCTGATTAGCATAAGATCCTCAAAACATAGTATGGACCATGCTTCTATAACCATACACGTGCACCTTCAAACGCGGATCCAGAGAAGCCCTATTTAACGTCCGCCACGATCCAATACCATGCCTCCAACGGCACTTCACAAAATGAGTAGTCGTTGTAACATGCATATACTGATCAGCGTCTTAATTTCCAGTACGTAATACCTCAAAATATGTTTGGTATGAAAACAACCTTGCTTCCATAACCATACAAGTACGCCTTACGCGGAAACCAGACAATCACACAATGAGTAGCGCTTTTGGAATATGTAATGTAATCATCCTGCAAGACGTACGAGTTGCCTTTGGGCCACATTTACTTTTGTCATCGCTGTTGTACACCTTGATAACTCTACTCACGAACCTTTGGTACGCCATTTTGCGTGTAGATGGTTGAGCATTGGACCCGTCCGATTCGTCATATAGTATTATAATAATCGATTGCGTGTTGTTTAGAAATAAAACTCTGGTGGAGAAATAATGGTGATTAGAGGATTTGATTGGTGGACCAAGCATTATAAATCTTGTGAGCAGGATATGTTGAAGCAGATGTGAGTGCATTTTACTCTGGTATGGAAATATCTGAGGTCATTAAGACACATCAACAACGTGAAGCCCAATTTGTAGCAAAGCATAAAGTGACAATTTGATTATGTTGACTTTGATATAGAAATGAATGCCATTTTTGTAATTTTATATAATTTTTACACTGCCACACTTATGATAGCCGGCCAGTGTGCAAATATGTCAGTATTCACATTTTGATGCAGATGTAAACTGGAGGAAAGTATAATTTGACCATTCTGAAATGTGCCTACGTGGTTATCTGATATTGATGTACCTGGCAATGCTGTGTCCATGAGCTGGAATGGCCTGCTGTGTCTACGTTTGACAGGATAGAACATTTAATTCATAAAAGTATAGGAGTGACCATGGGGAACATGCCTTTAAGAGACACTGGCCAAGGCAACAGACAGGTAGTGGTTTCTTACTACAACCCCCAAATGTCTTATAGGTGGTTACAAAACTTCGGTTCCCTTGGAAACCAGAAACTGGCCTCTTTCTAATTACAATTCATATACCAACCAAGCATACTACAATGCATTGCACAATGCCTTATACGCACATGAGCAGAACTTCATATCAGTTGCTTTATGAGATTATTCACAGCAATGCACACATATATATTATAATAGTTATGATTACACACACAACACACACACACACACACACACACATTGCTCTGCATGGTGCATATGACAGGAATCAGGGATATGCACACATGCATCACATGCATGATCTCCATGTGTCAGAAGAAAGGCTCTATCACATTCGCTACAGCTACAGCATGTTGCGCATGTGCATTGCAATTCAGTATCAATTATTTAATTAGTGAGAACTGGTGATGAATTGATATATCGGTGACAACAAAAGCAGCTGCAAAATATCACCAAGTATTGACCTGATCAGAGACCAGCCCTTCTACAACGATCGTTAAAACAGTCGCGTAGCTGATTATGCCTGGTCCCAACATCTTCACCGAAGCGAAAGGAATTAGGAAATTATAATATGTTACAACTACATGTATTTCGGAAATGTAATATTGAAACCACCTCAAGTACAACCGAGGGGATGTTCAAGATGCTTTTTTGGTCATGAAAGATCTTTAGCATCTTCAATACTCATTCATTTATAATGAATAATTTTCATGATGCAAGCCCAATACAGTGTATATAAGCTACGAACCAAGTCATTGTGTTATTTCGTGGTGAAATTGACAAGCAATTCAGGAGAATGCTTTTCTTCGCAGTAGTGGTTTTGCTCTCCATTGACACAGTCGCATCTGCTTCTACTAATAAGCGAGAAGTCTCTGCACAAAACAAAACACTTGCAGATATCAGGGAAGGTGTCGCTCTCCTTGGAAACGTCGCAAACGGATCGAGGGTGGGCATGATTTAAGAGTACATTGATTGAAGCCAATGAATCATACTGTTCTTTATACTCACAGCCACTGATGGTGAAAATTCTTACCAACGAGACTTCTAGCGTACTTTTCGCAGTTTGCCTTTTGAGAAACTATACGTGGTCAAGAAATACCCTTTCCCAGTTGGACTATGATGCTTTGATTGCTGTCAAAGATGCTGTTATCAATAACTCGTGCTCATGGGTAAGTTACATGACATCAAAAGTATGCGTTGGTTAACGCGTTGTGAACATTTTCAGCTGTCGTCACTTGGTCAATCAATTTTATGTGACAATTTATCAGACTATTGCAGTACAGCGGAAGTGATGATGAAAATTCATAACTGGCTTTACGCCAAACTCGCAACCAGACTATGTTTGGATTGGATATCCGGTAATCTCGGTGACAACAGAGAGGAATTCAGCAAATTATGTATTCAACAACAGTAGTTGAAGTCCACACAACTGTTTAATTGGTCTTTAATTATTATGATTTATACGTGATTACCGCGTACCGTGCATGCACATCAGGCATTAACAAATAAAACAAAATAAATAAATAAACGTGCTGTACTAAGTAGCAACCACATCCTTCATTTTTCCCAATGTGTGGTGCACATGGAACGCGGGATAAAGCAGTAAAGTAACCTTATAATGAGGCTGCTACAAAAACAAAAAGGAAAAAGTCTGTTGTACAAAGAAGGTCGTATACCCAACACTAAACACTACACACGACAGTTTGCCATTCCTTCCACCATAAAGGATATTTCAGACTTTATAGAAACACACACACACAAAAAAGAAATCATGCGTTAGGTCCTCATCGCGGAAACGATCCCATCTAGTTAGCTATTCATGTAAGTATTGCTTATCCTACTATTCGAATGTTCTGTGTGTACTACATTGTATCCATGCAATTATAGTAAGCTTAGTAGCTGTCTAATGGAAAGTAGATAGGTCAGACGTTTGTACATGATAGTGACACGAGCCCCCATGGCTTCGAAGTTGAGAGCACTAATGGTGAAAAAGACTTCCCGGATTCTATAATATAGTAGTGTTAAATCGTTTTTTATAGTGCATATCATCCGTAATAATAATAATAATATATCATGCAGTGCATTGTAAGCACATTTTTTTCAGCCACTGCTTGCACTGCAACCCAAATCTCCATTGTTATAACGTGTCTCAAGGAATGAGTATAATTACCGCAACGGCCCCTTCACTCCCCCTATAAAAAAACGCGCCTGTGTTCTGCACAATTACCAGTCAGGAGAGTCAATTAGTGCACGTGCGCTAGGTGCGATTTATCATGTGACTTCTACGAGCGGGAAACCGTCCGCCATATCCAGCAATTTCGGACATCTATACACGTCTGTACATTGAAAACGCATGTAAAGTATTTGATTGTTTTTAAACATTAACGCAGTTGGATTAATTTTTAATGATGCATTCTTTTATTTTTCGCTTTCATTTTGCGAACAGGAGAATCAACAACAAAATTAATTACTTTTGCTATTACGTAATAATATTGTTTAGAAGTCTTAATAACATCAAATGTGGGCGCGCCCTTATAGTGCAAATTGGTGCCTGTGTGAGTGGGAGGAGCGTGTCGTTGCTAGTAATGTGCCCTTGGTTCAAAACATTTGAATATTTCTTTCATCGGCGTGAACGTGCGCTCGGCCTATTTTCTACGACTGCGTACGTTAACGGTCCGTTCCTACATCTTGATACCTCATCCCGATATGCGCAATGACACACCACGCGCGCGCGCGCCACATACTCCCAGCTCTTTTTGCTGGGGTGCACATTAGAAAGAATCACTTTAGCTAATGCTGATTAACCGGGTTGGTCTGTACCCAGGGCAAGAATGGGTTAAATATCTCTAGTTGCTGGTTAGTTGTGTTGTCTGGGTGTGGTCTGTACCCTGGGCAAGATTGGAATCTATCCACTTGTGTTGCCTGGGTGTTGCCAGTACCCTGGGCAAGAATGGGTTCAAAATCTCTAGCTGCTAGTTAGTTGTGTTGTCTGGGTGTGGTCTGTTCCCTGGGCAAGACTCCACCTATCTTGTGAAGAAGTAAGTATAATACCGGTATATAATATGTATTTCCCAGGCAACTTACATTTCATTGTCATGCTCATCAAATATAAATTATGAACTAGTTACTCTTGTCATTGTCATTTCTCACAAATATATCAGAATACTAAAAGCCTGCTAAAAGCCGTTAGCCCTCCCACTCCATCCCCATACTTCTGCCTACACCTAATCAGCAGTATAAAAATAGCAGCAGACATTTATAGTGCATGGTAATAGTTTGAGCAAAGACATCACTTCTCATATAGAGATCAGAATGCTTCCCACCCCACATCCTTCCTGGCCTCCCCTCTCTTATATTACCTGTAGGAAATATGCAAACCATTTATGTTTTCTATGCATCTGATTCTGTGTACTATGCAGGGATGAACTTATATGGTTTATGTGATGAGCCCTGCTGCACATATGTCAGTTATCATTGTTCCTGCATCATCTATTGGGGTACTGCAGGTAGTCTCCTTTAGAACCTCAATTATCTTGTCCTGACCACATCAGCTGGTATTCTTTTGTAAAGGTCATGGTCTTCCACAACTTGTGATGAATAGGAAACATGTTCCTAAAGGGGTGGAATTCAGATACAGCTAGGCCGGAAAAAGGCATGCATTTTGTTTTGCTTACATTGCTCTTTAAAGCAAGAGCTAGTCAAGAAGTCTTGTAGGTGGTTAAATATCTGTAGAAATGGTTCATGAATTGTTAAGCACTGTGTCACATACAATTAAACTTCAGGGATTGCTGGCCTTTGTACTGCTTCTCTGCGTTTAGCTCGGAGGGCCTCAATTCCAACTTCATGCCAGTAAGCAGAGTCCCGCTTAGTATATGCCCTCTTTTCTCTACTATATTCCTGCAGCATGTACTCTGTCATCATAATGTCAGCTGGTGCATCCCATCAATTGGTTGAGAAGCAGTTTCTTTTTGCATCATCGTTGTGTTTCTCAACACCTGAAGTGCATAAATAACTATCAAGAAAGAAGTACAGTGCATTAACAATCTTGACATGAAAATTGTTTTAAATTTCCGTATTGGCATATAATGTTTGGTACATGGTATACCATTGCATGCATGTAGGGAGTTACATATTTCTTTGGTGACCCTCTTCTTTGATGCTTAAGAAGAGTTCAACCCATTGTTTGGCCTGTATAGACAGAATAGAGTAGCATTTCATCCTTATTATATTTGCACACTATAGCTAAACTTACCTTTTGGTGGAATTGCATTCTGCATGCATGGGCTAGCTTGAAATGGTTTCTTCAAGTACCTCTCACTCACCCCCTCACTCAATCAGACACTCCTATGCAAATAAATAGGACTGTAAGACAGCAACAGATGACACAGCTCACTGCAGACCGTCATGACTGAAATGATCGCCCACATCCAGGTCACAGAGGATCTTACTCCACTTGCAGTGATCAAGGGAGCCAAGGACCTTACTCGTTGCTACGGAGGTGTTATCCACAGCAGATACACTATCCTGTTCGATTTGTTTGTACATATTCAGTCAGGCAATAGAATTGCCCATGCCGTGATTACATGCATATGTGCGCTGTACATGCCATGTTCAGTATAATAATATAAAGGCATCTTGAAGTGCCCGTGGTGCTACACAATGTGAGATCTTCGGCCTGAAGATCTCAAATCATCCCCTGACCTTGTGGTAAAGATAGCAATTAAGTAATTAAAACACCCACCGCTGTGTAGTCCACATAGTCCACAAATCTAAACAGCAGCTGAAGTTATTAATAAATTGTTCCAAAATGCTTTCTTCCAAGTGTAATCTGAAATACTTCATGCTGCAGAAGTTTTGACACTTATGTTCTGAGATCTTCTTCTGCAGATTTCCTTGTGTGCGCAGATACAGTATTTCTGATAATGAATCGAAATGATTTAAATCTACCTGCTGCTTTTCCTGCTCTCACACCAGCTTGCTCTGCTGTATTTTTTGCCTCCCCAATGAATGACAGCATCTTTGCAAAGACGATTTATGTGCTCCATCTGAGATGTTGCCCTTCATGCATAGTGTATAAATCTTCCCAAATCATTTGTTCAGTGAAACAAGATGTAAGGTCAAATAGTTTTGTGTTAAAAGATACAGAGCCTCAAGGCATAGTGTTTATGACCAGTGGCAAGGATAAGTTGTGCCTGACACTTGTGCCATCATCACCTTGATTAATTGCATACTTGAATTCACGTAACCCTCGGGATTAAGTTTTTTTTTGCATACTCAACTATGTTGTCAAACTGTGAGGATGATTAGGTGTTTGGTATTGCTTGATGCATCGTTTTAAATACATGTACATGTACATGTAGCTAATTATAAACCGTTAACCGCTTTGTTGCCAACATCTCAATGACTGGACGACGCCTTTGTTGCTCGGCGGATACACAGGAGTTGTTTACAAAGAAAGTTTTCTCACTAAGCGGAAGTGCTTGTACATGTACTTGTTTCGCAAAACATGTACGAAACAGGCCTATACCACGCATGCATACGGCTTTAAAACTAGTGCAGCAAGTACACACTATATTATAGCTTCCTTCCGCCATGTACATGTAGGCCAGTGTTGTTTATAAATGCTCACACTCCAAAGGTATAAGCACTTCAATGCGGTATACCTGTACAATGGAGACAAGTATGAAGACCATCTTTGCCGTCTGCGTTGGAATAGCGATACTTGGCATAGCAAATGCTCGAATTATTGAAGACGAGGTGAATACATGAATGTTCTCTCTCTAACCTAAGGTGTAAGCCGATCATATAAAAGTATAAGAGATCATTCTAAGCACTTCTTACACACATTCTAATATGTCTGTATAGCGGTGAAGTTTAGTAACTTCTGCATGAGGTATTCCGTCGTATCTTGTTATAGGGTGCTGTTGATTCAAACTATGAGGAGAAAGCAATTCACGTAAGTGATCCTGTTCTGTATTAGTAAACATGGGAGGGCAGTTTACCTGTATACCTCGCACCGTAAATGTGCAGGGACAACAAGGCGGCTTCACAACAGAAGAAACTGTGGCTCAAGCAATTTGTCACAGTGCCGTTTTGGAAGAAGGATATACCTCGTTCTGGACGTATGCGGTTGGACGGCTTTGCCACTGGCCTACGCACACGGACACTTGCACTTCGATCTGCCAGAGCGCGAACCTTCACGCCCAGGATACTCAAACCGTTAATGGCAAATGGGAGTGTGTAACTGGAGTACACGTTTACTCTGGCCGGAAAGCAACATTTACTAATGGCGACACCAAAACAGCGACATTAGGCTTGAAGACGTATCAGGATAATTGCGATCAACCCTCCTGTGGTCCGAATTTCTGCTGCTGCGCAGTTATAAATTTCTAGTATAACTTGCGCGGTAAACAATGAGTCTACTATGAACACATTAGCTGCTAGATTAGAACGCTATTATGCGTGCCTCCAGTTGCTTAACTTGCTGTATTAAATGATTGTTATAATTATGCATGGAATCCGCTACGTACATGCATATAGATATATGTATCAGATATAATTATCGCCGGATGCAAACGGAGCTCACAATCAGTTATTGATTTCACAACGGAATTTTGCTTCTATCAACGCATGATTTACACAGTCAACGCCTATAACGTCATTGTGAAATGACGAATAATTAATTTATTTATGCCAATGATGCCAAGTGTTCCGAGTTGGGGTGGACGTGTATTCCCCTTGTGGCTGAGTCATATGGAGCTTGGGGCAGCGAAGCGGTGCACACTTTTTCACGGCTCGCATCATACCTTGCCACAAGGACCAACTCCCCCAAGTCCAAGGTTGTCTGCAGCCTGTACGGCCGCCTTAATTTGACTCTTGTGCGAGCCAATGCCCGAGCCCTCCTCTTACGATGAGGATGTTCCCTTCAGGAGGGGGATATTTCATCATCGTAACTTTCATAGCTAGTGTGTCTCAGTGTGTCAGGGTATGTATGTATGTATGTATGTATGTATGTATGTATGTATGTATGTATGTATGTATGTATGTATGTATGTATGTATGTATGTATGTATGTATGTATGTATGTATGTATGTATGTATGTATGTATGTATGTATGTATGTATGTATGTATGTATGTATGTATGTATGTATGTATGTATGTATGTATGTATATGTGATCAATATATGACATATATATTACAAATGACCATGCACCAATCATATGTTTCATTTTATTTATTACTATGGAAAGATACTCACACGTTCTCAGACTGCCTACTCTGTGAATATCACTAACTCCACTGATCCACTGATCGACTACTTGTAGTGAAAGACGCCATTTCATTTTATTTAGTGCCATCATATTAACACTAATTTCTTCGTTTGTGGCCTTTCGGTTGGGATCTAGTCTACAGCTGTACCTTTTTGGGTTTGCCAAGCAAATTCCGGGTCACAGAAAAAAAAGGCCGAACTATACTGACCAGATACTGAACAATGGGAAGAAACAAGAAGACCAGACGAGACTTGTTGACGAAGTTGCCCACTTCAAAAATAAAAGAGAAAGTGTTTTATTAGCGCTTATAAAGATTTGAACACGTAGGTACGTAGCAAGCACATACGTATTTAGAAATAGGGTATTATGCCGCTGGATTGGGATGTTTTGTTAGCACAGTATGTTCCATACAGTATTGATCTCATTAATAGACACCATAACCAATATGAACTGATGAGTAGACAATGCTTGAACTGCTTGGTGTCTTTCCATTTAATAAGACATTGGTTCATAAAAATAACTATAAGTGTGCAGACGTACCCAGACTCGTTTTTCTCCGCTTTTTTCCTTCATCCTTGGTTTTGGATAAGAACTAATATTAGACAAGTAAATAAAAACATTCTCTAACGAGAAAGTTGTTGGTATATAATTGACCAATGGTGGTGTAAAAAGCACGGAAACAAGAGTGACAGAAATTTCACTGGAAAATTGAAATAGGCCTATATTTAGCCCATTACTCAGGCATGTACTGTTATAGCGTTAGTGTGCTAAATATTTCCAGTCTAATTTCTGTCACTCTTGTTTCCGTGCTTTTTACACCACCATTGGTCAATCCTATATACCAACAACTTTCTCGTTAGAGAATGTTTTTGTTTACTTGTTTCATATGTTTTTTCCTCTGTCGTAGTAGCGCGTCTTTATACGTAGTCACACATTTTCGAAGGGAGGGCGGTTACAAATTTTAATAATTGAAATTGTAAGAATATGAGTTTTTAATGTACTGTACGGTTCCCCTGCCTTGTCCTCTTCCTCTCCCCCAGCCTCGTTTCTGACCTCGGCAGCCTGGTTCCGGCCATGGAAGCCATGCGGGTGGTGGCGGCAGCAGCCAGGGTGGCAGCAGGCGAAGTGGTGGTGGGGGCACTGGTGCCACTACTGGTGCCAGTGGTGGGGCTGGTGCAGGTAGCAGTGCTCCTGCTGCTTCTGCTGGCAGCAGCGGGGGCAGTGCTACAGCTGCTGCTTCTGCTGCTGGCGGTGGGGCAGCTCTGCTGCTGGCGGTGGGGCAGCTCTGCTGCTGGCGGTGGGGCAGCTCTGCTGCTGGCGGTGGGGCAGCTCTGCTGCTGGCGGTGGGGCAGCTCTGCTGCTGGCGGTGGGGCAGCTCTGCTGCTGGCGGTGGGGCAGCTCTGCTGCTGGCGGTGGGGCAGCTCTGCTGCTGGCGGTGGGGCAGCTCTGCTGCTGTTGCTGGTGGTGGTGGGGGCAGCTCTGCTGCTGGCGGTGGGGCAGCTCTGCTGCTGGCGGTGGGGCAGCTCTGCTGCTGGCGGTGGGGCAGCTCTGCTGCTGTTGCTGGTGGTGGTGGGGGCAGCTCTGCTGCTGCTGCTGCTGCTGCTGCTGCTGCTGGCGGTGGGGGCAGCTCTGCAATTTGCTCCCTCTAACCTAGCACAGTTCACTGTGGCACGATCGAGGTGCTGCTGCTAGTCAGGCAAAGGATCTAAAAAACGACAAAGTACTCGTATTTAGAAGGATAGCTAGGTTTAGATGTCACCCCTATTGCATGTAGCAACCTGCTTCAGTGCCTTTCAGTAGCTTTACAAATGAAAAATGCAGCTACCATATGCATTAGAGGAACACTTCCTTCCTTTGTTGACCTCTATACTGTTTAAGTGTGCTTGATAGGAATAATAATTTTTCTAATCAGATAAAATTATACATCAAATTTTGTATCATGTTTTGTTCTTGTCAATTGTCTGGTTATTTCTTCTCATAAAAAAGAAATGAGATGCCAGACTCAGGGCAGTCCTTTCCCAATCAAGATCAACAGATAGCCTAGTCCACACAGCAAAAACAGATTGATGCACGTCACTAGAGATCACACGTGTTTCGAGTGCCCTATTATTGATTTCTAGTGACATGCATCAATATGTTTTTGCTGTGCAGGAACTGGACCAAAGCATACTAACAATGTATGTAACAATGAAAGTAGGGGAGACCGGGGCTACAAGTCACAAATTTGATATTAAATAGTGCCCTTATTATTAAAACATATTAACGCTGCAGGGGCTCGTTGAATATTGTGTATTTATTATTGTTTTGTGTATTCCCTGTAGTGTTAAATCATTTTGATTTATTGTTTTATTAAGAAAACTGCTTTTCTGTTCAACCTAAATCAGGAAAGGAGAGAAATGAAAAATTCGTTCAAGATTACAGTGAAGCACATCATAAGCTATGCTTTATTTATGAAATAAAAAAATTTCACGGTCTATCTGTGACTTCCATGGCCCTAGAACAACATGTCCGTAGTCACCTGTAGAAATTTGATAAAAATTAGGGTTCTTTCAAGACGTTTGTACATTTTTCTCAGGATCTGTGATAGTTGTGGTTAAATTCGTTTCGGATTATGTTAACCAGATCATCGAGGCAGGTGTTTGTTACCATACAACACTCTTTTGCCTACTTCTGTGACTTCCTGAGTCACTTTTAGTGTTTGAGGTACTCGATATCTCCATTTTTAATTCTTCACAATGATTTACGTAAGAATAATGGACGTTCGAACATGACTTACGGGCGATAGCACTGCTGGAAAACGCTTGCCCTGAACCAGACTCACTCAGGTATGTTGCAGCTGAAGTGTTTAGGTGTTCTACATGTGCGTAGCAACCATAGCTAACTGTTTTGCACCGCATACTTCATGTTCGCTCCGCAAAATAACACGTACGTGCACGTTTATGCGATGCCCAACAGTGTGCCAGTAGACACGTTACATTTGGCATCCTAAATATGCTAGTCGTTGTTCGTAGCGCTCCGTATCTGTATTTGAGAATCGAGGGTGATCCATGGATAGAGCTGTATCGCTTGCGATATCATATATATATTTGCCAGATCATCGCCAGGTACGAAGTACATAACCAACTACAATTCCTTGCGTACGTATCTACATTTCCGTTGTTCTATACAAAATATCATTTTTGAAGCTGACAGACACAGCGACAGGGACAAGCCAAATATTGGCCAGCATCAATCACGTGATGCGGCACAATAGTTTTATGTACAGTAGGAGCTGACAGCGACCTCCCAGACACCATAGCTATTGGAAATCATCACGTTCCCAAATTGTATGGTCTCCCACTGCTGATGCCTCTGTGGAATAAGGACTATGTAGTATTAGAATGTGGTGTAATCGCTGCATTAGAACATAGCACTTTATGGTGTAGTGGTGTGCATTATTTGCCAACCTCATTATATAACTGTCAGTCTATCTAGCGTTCGGGGCTATTTCCCTACAGCCTCTCTTTAGAATAGTACCTATATTAATCCCAGTGTGTGTGTGTGTGTGTGTGGTGTGTGTGTGTGTGTGTTTGTGTGTGTGTGTGTGTGTGCATGTGTGCATGCACGCATGTGTGTTGTATGTGCATGTGTGTCGTATGTGCGTGTATCGATGTGTGTGTATGTGTATGTGTGTGTGTGTGTGTGTGTGTGTGTGTGGGTGTGGAACCTTATGATTCCTGATCTGAAGGAAGTTTTAAGGGTAGGAGTGATGTCATGTACTTGCTTATCTATTGGTGTGGGACTGGTATCTTTCTAAAGGTTTGGTTGTGTTGGGGAGCAACAAAACACTGGGACCTCAGTGCTGTCTGCACACTGTACATGGGACCCTTGGGTGAGACCATGCGAAGCATTATGCACTTGAATTTTGCATTTAGTCGTGCATGTCAGCAAAGAGCTGTGCAATGATAATCTTGCTGAATATCTTTTCTACATTTAACCATACCCACAAGGTGACAGTGATGTAATGTATGTTTATCAACTGGCTGGCAACTGCTGCAGGCGGGATTAACCTCATCACAATTTTCCACATCAGGAAGAGATATCAACAGTAAGTGGTTTGCCCACTATCCAGTAACCCTATATTGATGTGTCCACAGGTGCATAGGTGCTGTACATGTGCGTAACAACCATAGCTTGACCTGCATACCTAGTATTTATGGCCTACGTATACCGTAGATGTACTCTCTGATGACGTTTGTGGTGCGCTACAGTATGCCGGTAGTCAAGTTAGGTTTGACATCCTATAAATGGCAGTCACTGTTTGCATAGTGGCCGATCGAGGGAGAAAGAAAACAAATAAAGGGGGGGGGGGGGGGGGGGGGGGGGGGAGGGTCAGATCAGCTGATGGTGTGCATGTACTTGAATTCAGATGCTAACAGTTTACTTAGCAGGTAACCACCACTATGAATCAACCACAAAGATATGAGCAAAATGAAAAAGATCTGGAGAATGTTTACCACGTGTTCACACACACACACACACACACACACACACACACACACACACACACACACACACACCACAAACACCACACACATGCACACACACACACACACACACACACACACACACACACACACACACACACACACACACACACACACACACACACACACACACACACACACACACACACACACACACACATAGCCATCAATTGAGCTAGAACCAAAGGAATTGATATTGTGCAAAGATTATAATACAACCACCATTCAGTTAAGGGGAAGACTTGTAGTAAAGTTTATAAACCTAAGTATGATACAGGGACATATAACACATTGTTTGTATATCTTCTGTTCTGTAAAAATTTGCCCCCATCAATTTCTAAACGGGGTTTTGTTTTACTGCATACATTTAATGGCTGGCATACTTTTGATCACTATTTTCCCTTTCCTATTTTACCGCGTGGACGATCTATTGAAAATTATAAAGTGGATTCTGAAGCCAAAGCTATTTCCATATCTATATGTGCAAATAGCATATCTACCCCATGTGCACGTCTATTTCTAGATTCAAGTATGTGAATTCTAGTACCCCGTTCAAGCCATAAATTATTAATAATGAATTAAACGTCATAACGTTGCCCAAGCACTCCTCAAAGCCTTGCTTCTTGTACGATACTACTTACCACTACCCGGCCAACTCTCAGACATGGCAGCATACATGCACGACCCCGGTCGTGTGTCCGTGGAGTATGTTGGAACGATGTTTCCTATAGCTTGGTACGTTTTGTTACGATATGCTATATTGCTATAATATGAGTTAACACTCAGCAACAGCCATCACCAAACAGCGAGGCTAGGTTTTTTTGACAGTATTTTACGCAAGGTATAGGTTATACGTTATAACTGAAAGCTATATGCAGCCTTCTCTGTGATCACGCGTGCGTAGGATTTTGATCGAAACACGAAGTGAGCAAGCAACCGCATGTACGATCCATATGAATAGGGAAGCCCTAGCTGCTAGAACGCCACAGTGCACCACACGCATCAACGCATAATTCCCACAAACGCGAAATACAAGGCAACTCTTGCGCGATCGCGTGTCATAGGTTGTGCCTTCAAAGTTGTACCCAAAATCTCAGCGAAGAGTCTGAGACACGCTTGTTTATATGTGCCGATTGCGAGTGGATGGTGCATGGTTTCCTTCTCAGCACATACAACTCACTGCCCGGTGGTGGAGACACCAAGATTATATATTTATGGTACAGCACGCCACCATTAATTCATTGCTGATGCCTTAATTGAGCTGAGTACCGACTCGAAATAGAAATGGTTATTCCGTAGTACTACCAGTTCTTACTTCGGCGGGTGAGTATTATTGTTAATCCGACCTCTGTTGTTAGTACTTAAACCCTACCAGGGGCCGTACCCTAGCTATGCCATTGCTATTACAAGTCGAGACAACCAAAATCATCGGAAGGGATTACGACGTAACCAAGGAAACCCATAATATGGCTCGTTCCTTTGTGTCTTCCTACTAGGCAGTACTCGGGATCTGACTACTCTGATACAAGTAATTCATTAAACATGCGAGCTAGAGAGATACCGGTACCGTTCACTATTATACTGCATGCATGGATAATCCTTTTGCCTTACACTGTAGTTTAATACTCCATTCACACCGGATACATTACATGTACATTAAGATTCTTCGATTAGAACGCTACTTATATTCGTGTGCTAGCATAGTTCATTGGCCATTCAATGTAAAGTGTCTTTTCAAATTTGCAACGAATGAAGTCATCGGATCACCATACGGAACCAGTTCTCGAGAAGCGCCTCAAAAGAATAATAATAATGGAAGTCTGACACAAATACTTCATGTCATGAGTTGACATCTTTAGCTGGTGAAAGTAAAAGGAAAGTTCTTAAGGTACAAATACACTTGACATTAGTAACATTCATCATACATGTACATTGTGTATACCAGCTGCTTCCTTCATAGATGAAAGACATCCCTCTGCCTAGTGCCCTGCGCACAACAATAGTGAAGTTATGGGAGGTACTGAGTCAAATCACTTGTCACCAAATGACTTCTTGTTGGCATACGGAATCCTAAGGATTTTGAAGATTTATACAGCATACTGTCTAATGAATCACCACCACCCATGCATGCAGAATGCTTCAAATCAATTCCACCAAAAGGTAAGTTTAGCTATAGTGTGCAAATATAATAAGGATGAAATGCTACTCTATTCTGTCTATACAGGCCAAACAATGGGTTGAACTCTTCTTAAGCATCAAAGAAGAGGGTCACCAAAGAAATATGTAACTCCTTACATGCATGCAATGGTATACCATGTCCCAAACATTATATGCCAATACGGAATTTTAAAACAATTTTCATGTCAAGATAGTTAATGCACTGTACTTCTTTCTTGATAGTTATTTATGCACTTCAGGTGTTGAGAAACACAACGATGATGCAAAAAGAAACTACTTATCAACCAATTGATGGGATGCACTAGCTGACATTATGATGACAGAGTACATGCTGCAGGATTATAGTAGAGAAAAGAGGTCATATACTAAGCGGGACTCTGCTTACTGGCATGAAGTTGGAATTGAGGCCCTCCGAGCTAAACGCAGAGAAGCAGTACAAAGGCCAGCAATCCCTGAAGGTTAATTATATGTGACACAGTGCTTAACAATTCATGAACCATTTCTACAGATATTTAACCACCTACAAGACTTCTTGACTAGCTCTTGCTTTAAAGAGCAATGTAAGCAAAACAAAATGCATGCCTTTTTCCGGCCTAGCTGTATCTGAATTCCACCCCTTTAGGAACATGTTTCCTATTCATTACAAGTTGTGGAAGACCATGACCTTTACAAAAGAATACCAGCTGATGTGGTCAGGACAAGATAACAGAGGTTCTAAAGGAGACCACCTGCAGGACCCCAATAGATGATGCAGGAACAATGATAACTGACATATGTGCAGCAGGGCTCATCACATAAACCATATAAGTTCATCCCTGCATAATACAGATGCATAGAAAACATAAATGGTTTGCATATTTCCTACAGGTAATATATGAGAGGGGAGGCCAGGAAGGATGTGGGGTGGGAAGCATTCTGATCTCTATATGAGAAGTGATGTCTTTGCTCAAAATATTACCATGCACTATAAATGTCTGCTGCTATTTTTATACTGCTGATTAGGTGTAGGCAGAAGTATGGGGATGGAGTGGGAGGGCTAACGGCTTTTAGCAGGCTTTTAGTATTCTGATATATTTGTGAGAAATGACAATGACAAGAGTAACTAATTCATAATTTATATTTGATGAGCATGACAATGAAATGTAAGTTGCCTGGAAATACATATATACCGGTATTATACTTACTTCTTCACAAGATAGGTGGAGTCTTGCCCAGGGAACAGACCACACCCAGACAACACAACTAACTAGCAGCTAGAGATTTTGAACCCATTCTTGCCCAGGGTACTGGCAACACCCAGGCAACACAAGTGGATAGATTCCAATCTTGCCCAGGGTACAGACCACACCCAGACAACACAACTAACCAGCAACTAGAGATATTTAACCCATTCTTGCCCTGGGTACAGACCAACCCGGTTAATCAGCATCAGCTAAAGTGATTCTTTCTAATGTGCACCCCAGCAAAAAGAGTTGGGAGTATGTGGCGCGCGCGCGCGTGGTGTGTCATTGCGCATATCGGGATGAGGTATCAAGATGTAGGAACGGACCGTTAACGTACGCAGTCGTAGAAAATAGGCCGAGCGCACGTTCACGCCGATGAAAGAAATATTCAAATGTATTGAACCAAGGGCACATTACTAGCAACGACATGCTCCTCCCACTCACACAGGCACCAATTTGCACTATAAGGGCGCGCCCACATTTGATGTTATTAAGACTTCTAAATAATATTATTACGTAATAGCAAAAGTAATTAATTTTGTTGTTGATTCTCCTGCTCGCAAAATGAAAGCGAAAAATAAAAGAATGCATCATTAAAAATTAATTCAACTGCGTTAATGTTTAAAAACAATCAAATACTTTACATGCGTTTTCAATGTACAGACGTGTATAGATGCTGGATAAGGCGGACGGTTTCCCGCTCGTAGAAGTCACATGATAAATCGCACCTATTAGCGCACGTGCACTAATTGACTCTCCTGACTGTTAATTGCGCAGAACACAGGCGCGTTTTTTAATAGGGGGAGTGAAGGGGCCGTTGCGGTAATTATATTCATTCCTTGAGACACGTTATAACAATGGAGATTTGGGTTGCAGTGCAAGCAGTGGCTGTGAAAAATGTGCTTACAATGCACTGCATGATATATAATTATTATTATTACGGATGATTTGCACTATAAAAAACGATTTAACACTACTATAGAATCCGGGAAGTCTTTTTCACCATTAGTGCTCTCAACTTCGAAGCCATGGGGGCTCGTGCCACTATCATGTACAAACGTCTGACCTATCTACTTTCCATTAGACCAGCTACTAAGCTTACTATAATTGCATGGATACGATGTAGTACACACAGAACATTCGAATATTAGGCATAAGCAATACTTACATGAATAGCTAACTAGATGGGATCGTTTCCGCGATGAGGACCTAACGCATGATTTCTTTTTTGTGTGTGTGTGTTTCTATAAAGTCAGAAATATCCTTTACAAATCGCTTCTTACGCACTAAATACATTGATTTGCATCGTTATGGCTGCCCGTACTAGGCATGCAATAAAAACTAATAGTGTAGACAACGATGTGCCAAGTAGGAAATAGTAAACTGCCCTATTTAGAGTAGGCTATACAAAAACCAGGAAACGCATTAACGCTCTTTGGTGTGAGGATTAATCTTTGGTTTAACGGTTACATACAGTAATTAATATGTCTTTATCCCTTTCGTAACCACAACTCTCCCTCATGGATGCAACATATCCTGTACACGTGCAGAATGCATGCAATATATACAGATCAAGGTTTCCCTGCATTTTATGCAGTACTCTATTTCATTTCTCACTTATGTGCAATTCCGTTACATTTGTACTTGGTGGAAACTGTCGTGTGTAGTGTTTAGTGTTGGGTATACGACCGTCTTTGTACAACAGACTTTTTCCTTTTTGTTTTTGTAGCAGCCTCATTATAAGGTTACTTTACTGCTTTATCCCGCGTTCCATGTGCACCACACATTGGGAAAAATGAAGGATGTGGTTGCTACTTAGTACAGCACGTTTATTTATTTATTTTGTTAATGCCTGATGTGCATGCACGGTACGCGGTAATCACGTATAAATCATAATAATTAAAGACCAATTAAACTGTTGTGTGGACTTCAACTACAGTTGTTGAATACATAATTTGCTGAATTCCTCTCTGTTGTCACCGAGATTACCGGATATCCAATCCAAACATAGTCTGGTTGCGAGTTTGGCGTAAAGCCAGTTATGAATTTTCATCATCACTTCCGCTGTACTGCAATAGTCTGATAAATTGTCACATAAAATTGATTGACCAAGTGACGACAGCTGAAAATGTTCACAACGCGTTAACCAACGCATACTTTTGATGTCATGTAACTTACCCATGAGCACGAGCTATTGATAACAGCATCTTTGACAGCAATCAAAGCATCATAGTCCAACTGGGAAAGGGTATTTCTTGACCACGTATAGTTTCTCAAAAGGCAAACTGCGAAAAGTACGCTAGAAGTCTCGTTGGTAAGAATTTTCACCATCAGTGGCTGTGAGTATAAAGAATAGTATGATTCATTGGCTTCAATCAATGTACTCTTAAATCATGCCCACCCTCGATCCGTTTGCGACGTTTCCAAGGAGAGCGACACCTTCCCTGATATCTGCAAGTGTTTTGTTTTGTGCAGAGACTTCTCGCTTATTAGTAGAAGCAGATGCGACTGTGTCAATGCAGAGCAAAACCACTACTGCGAAGAAAAGCATTCTCCTGAATTGCTTGTCAATTTCACCACGAAATAACACAATGACTTGGTTCGTAGCTTATATACGCTGTATTGGGCTTGCATCATGAAAATTATTCATTATAAATGAATGAGTATTGAAGATGCTAAAGATCTTTCATGACCAAAAAAGCATCTTGAACATCCCCTCGGTTGTACTTGAGGTGGTTTCAATATTACATTTCCGAAATACATGTAGTTGTAACATATTATAATTTCCTAATTCCGTTCGCTTCGGTGAAGATGTTGGGACCAGGAATAATCAGCTACGCGACTGTTTTAACGATCGTTGTAGAAGGGCTGGTCTCTGATCAGGTCAATACTTGGTGATATTTTGCAGCTGCTTTTGTTGTCACCGATATATCAATTCATCACCAGTTCTCACTAATTAAATAATTGATACTGAATTGCAATGCACATGTGCAACATGCTGTAGCTGTAGCGAATGTGATAGAGCCCCTCTTCTGACACATGGAGATCATGCATGTGATGCATGTGTGCATATCCCTGATTCCTGTCATATGCACCATGCAGAGCAATGTGTGTGTGTGTGTGTGTGTGTGTGTGTGTGTGTGTGAAGTGTGTGTTGTGTGTGTAATTATAACTATTATAATATATATGTGTGCATTGCTGTGAATAATCTCATAAAGCAACTGATATGAAGTTCTGCTCATGTGCGCATAAGGCATTGTGCAATGCATTGTAGTATGCTTGGTTGGTATATGAATTGTAATTAGAAAGAGGCCAGTTTCTGGTTTCCAAGGGAACCGAAGTTTTGTAACCACCTATAAGACATTTGGGGGTTGTAGTAAGAAACCACTACCTGTCTGTTGCCTTGGCCAGTGTCTCTTAAAGGCATGTTCCCCATGGTCACTCCAATACTTTTATAAATTTAATGTTCTATCCTGTCAAACGTAGACACAGCAGGCCATTCCAGCTCATAGCTGGACACAGCATTGCCAGGTACATCAATATCAGATAACCACGTAGGCACATTTCAGAATGGTCAAATTATACTTTCCTCCAGTTTACATCTGCATCAAAATGTGAATACTGACATATTTGCACACAGGCCGGCTATCATAAGTGTGGCAGTGTAAAAATTATATAAAATTACAAAAATGGCATTCATTTCTATATCAAAGTCAACATAATCAAATTATCACTTTATGTATTGCTACAAATTGGGCTTCACGTTGTTGATGTGTCTTAATGACTTCAGATATTTCCATACCAGAGTAAAATGCACTCACATCTGCTTCAACATATCCTGCTCACAAGATTTATAATGCTTGGTCCACCAATCAAATCCTCTTATCACCATTATTTCTCCACCAGAGTTTTATTTCTAAACAACACGCAATCGATTATTATAATACTATATGACGAATCGGACGGGTCCAATGCTCAACCATCTACACGCAAAATGGCGTTCCAAAGGTTCGTGAGTAGAGTTATCAAGGTGTACAACAGCGATGACAAAAGTAAATGTGGCCCAAAGGCAACTCGTACGTCTTGCAGGATGATTACATTACATATTCCAAAAGCGCTACTCATTGTGTGATTGTCTGGTTTCCACGTAAGGTGTACTTGTATGGTTATGGAAGCAAGGTTGTTTACATACCAAACATGTTTTGAGGTATTACGTACTGGAAATTAAGACGCTGATCAGTATATGCATGTAACAACGACTACTCATTTTGTGAAGTGCCGTTAGAGGCATGGTATTGGATCGTGGCGGACGCTAAATAGGGCTTCTCTGGATCCGCGTTAGAAGGTGCACGTGTTTGGTTATAGAAGCATGGTCCATACTATGTTTTGAGGATCTTATGCTAATCAGCAAATAAAACGATTCCGGAAATTTATAAAACACCTCAAGTACAATGTACAACCGAGGAGATGTTCCAGATGCCCATACATGTTTTTTTTTCTGTCATGAAAGTGCTTTATCAAATTCGATACAATTTCTCATTGATTCGACAACCAGGAGTTAGATAGCTGGTCTATTGAGGCTCTACCGTCACTCCCTCTCTTCTGGACTTGGCCATTCCGTGTATGGTGTTGAATTAGCTGTACTTGGTAGAACTGTTGGGTGTGTTTACAAGTCAAGATATTACAGGTTTCATCATGAAAGTTATATGCATTATAAATCTAAATCATATCTCCAAAAGAGAAGGAGTGACGGGTAGAGCCTCAATAGACCAGCTATCTAACTCGTGGTTGTCAACTGACTCATACTTAGAATTCCAGCACTTAAAATAGTCAGGCTATTGCAGTCCCATAGTCTGCTGTTAATAATCAATTACTATTACTACAAAACCTATCACTCCAATAAGGTAGGGAGTTATTGTGTTGAATATAATATTGCGTGGGGAAATCAACGAGCTATATACGAAAATGGTTTTCTTCACAGTAGTTGTTTTGCTATCCATTGAGACAATCATTCCTGCTCCTAATGTTAAGCGAGAAGTTTCTCTACAAAACTTGCAGATGTCAGGAAAGGTGTGGTTACCTGAAAACGTCGCTAAAGGATCATGATTTAAGTATAAATCGATTTTGAACAGATCATTCATTTGGTTTTCTACTCTCAGTGTTTAATAATGCAAAATCTCAACAGCGAGACTTCACGTGTTTGCCATTTGAGAAACAATACTAGGTCAATATCCCAGATGGACTACAATGCTTTGATTGCTGTCAAAGATGCTGTTATCAATAACTCATGCTCATGGGTAAGTGTAATGGACGCATTCAAAGTTGCATTGGTAAACGCGTTGGGAAACTTTTTTAGCTGTCGTGATTTGGCCAATCAATTTCATGAGATCATTTATCAGATTACTGCATTGCAGCAGAAGTAAGTATCAAAATGTATAACTGGCTTTGGGCTAAGCTCACAACCAGACTTTTTTTTGATTGGATTTCTGGTAATCTCGGGGACAAAAGAGAACAAATGTATTCAACAGCAGTAGTTATTACCCACACCACTATTTACATTGAATTTATTATTACGATACTCGTGTTGTGATCATGGCACATACCATACCCTGCATGCACGTGACACATTCGCAAATTATTCATGCAGATACACCAATCCAAATAAATGTAACTGAATTACACACATGCAATAGAGAAATGAAATGCACTAAAATTTAATACGCATACAATATGCATTATACATGTATGTGACATCCAGGTTAGGGAGTATTGACGATAAATGGGAAGTACATAAAATGGCATGATGATTTTACGGTCATATTTATGTACACGTACATGTATATATCAGTGGAAATGTACATCCTTTACTTGACTTTGAGACGATGATAATTCTGTTTCATGCATGGCCTTTTCCCAACTGAATAGAACGTTTATTTGATACAGTTCACATACACTGTAACTACTTAACGTACATGCATCACAAGATGAAATTTCAGTTCTTATGTTACACGCATGCAGTCGAATTGGGCAACATATATAAATGCATGTGATACCTGTACCTGCGTGGGCTGCTATCATAATACAATTCATACCTAATTGACAACATCAAAACCAAATAATTTGTTTTGCTGTGCTACAAATTAGGTTTCGCCTGGTTGATGTGTGTATGTCGATCCAATTCGCCCCATATATCACAATTAATTAAATGCGCTCACATATCGGATAGAATTGACCTGATCATAATATGGATTATGGTTGGTCCACTCTATCCAACTTCACAACACTACATTCGCAGATCCTCTATTTACAATTATCTTCTCTACCAGAAAACGATACAGGATTTGCATGCAATTCAATCGACTATTGTACCTGTATGCTCCACACGCTGTCACAACGGATGCTTAGAAGCATGCAATGAATTCAGTTTGCATAGTTAATGCTGCCCACGTGCAATAGTGAAGCCAACGATATGCGACTTTCTCGAGAAATAGTAAAGATTTGCAACGACAACATATTTGTGTAGCCGACACTAAAACCATGGAAACGCATCAACGCACTTGGTAGGGGTATATTTATGTCGCTATTTATTGTCAGTTAAATGATTCGTCACTTTTACACTGTCCTGCAGAGCGTGGCCTGCCATTTTCACAGACAAGCTCTACATTCGGCACAGTAGACTGACATGCAGATACATGCACTGTACCGGGGAGTACAGCTTATTTCTAATCTAAATGTCCATTTGAGCATGCCATGCTAGTATGTGTGTCTGTATGCAAATTTACACTGTATACATTTCTTCACCACTTTTGGCAAAAAAAAAAAGGGGGGGGGGGGGGGGTGTGTGTCTATGCAACGTACAGTGAATTGCACTTGCCCCAAACCATAGCGCTATTAATTTATGTGATATATGCGACTTGCAACTAATGACCCGAGGTATACTAAATAAAAAAATAATGGCCACGTTTGAGCAACACTATATTCGCAATGATGCGTCCATGTGGGGTGTATATAAATATTTCATATTCAGGCATCCACAGCATCCACTTACAAAATGCCGTTCATGTTGTCGCACTGGGTCCAAACGTAACATTTGCAGTTAGCCTTCAACTCTGTTGTGTATGGCGTTTGGCAACTCTTCGAGAAGGCGTGTGCCTTCAAGTTAACAAATTAATTGGTCATGTGCTATTAATGTATGCGCGTGCACAGGGTTAATTGCCAAAACTATTTGTCTTTCGAGAAGGCGTGTGCCTGCAAGTTAGCTAAATTATTTTGAAAAATTGGTTAATGTACGTACAAGTATAGTTAAATATGCTCCTCTGGCCTCATTCGTGGATTAAATTTGTTTCTCTTTATGATTTCATTTTAAGTATCAAATTGTATGTATTTCATGCTTTGATAGTTACCTATTTTGTGCATTATTCATTATGTAGTCTATGTGTATTTAGTATGGCTTTTCATATAGTTATATTAATAATCAGTGCGGCTTTATTAGATTAATGCCAAACTATTTATAATATAAAGAGGTTGTGAGAGTGAACCCAATGACCGAGAAAATGTACCTGATTAGGTTGTATATCTTTCTGTTCGTGGTGTTGGCAGCCTCATGCAACTACAGTTTTTTTAATGTTCGAGTACTGGATTCAGATGCTAATTCCTACTTGCATCGTGATGTGGGTGCTGTTGTTTCATCGATTGAACACATTAAGAAACAAAAATACTCACCAGCTCTTCTGCAAGTCTTCTTATCATTTCATTTCACAGTTTCAATCCCAAGAGAAGGCCAGATAGACACTATTCGAATTGGTGGAAAAACTTTTGATCACTGCTGAAATTCCTGTACTCATATGTGGTAACTTCAGTGATGTCATCAGGGACAGCACCAGCCTGCAGTTGTTTGTATGAAGACACACAAGTTTTTTCGAGAGTGACTTCTACACAATCTCTCCCATGCATCGATTTCATTATCCTTAGAAACACATCATCACAAGGATGTCGAATGAATGTTGAGTTAAAGAAATGGAGGCACCATCTGAATTAAGAAAGGACATTGAACAGCAGCTTTCTGGATATGGATCTGATCCCAGCCCTGAATTAATAGAGGGCAAAATTAGGCAGCTGCTTTGTAAAAATGCATGTATCTAATCACAGCCCTCTTGTTGCTACAGTGGTGATCAAGATGAAAAGTGAAAGCAAAGATGTGACCTAAACTGTATGATGCAATAGGTACATGGGTATATAATAAACTTCTGTATTCTGTACCATTGTGAACGCGCGAGGAGTACTCGTATAGCCTGCGCCGTTACTGCGACGTTAACTGTAAATCAATTACCACCGCCACCCCCTTGAATGCAAAGTACATTATATACATACCCAATCATACACTCCCGCACTTTACCCCGCGATTCTATAAATTCAATGACTATATGCTTGTCTCAATTGAAGTGACCAATGCGACCCGTGAATCCTGATCAATCTGTATTGACTAGTTCACAAGTCTGAATGGGAAGCCAGTCTTCCACAACCATCGATATTAACATAATAATATATATATATATTTGCAATATAAATGCTTTAGCTTTTTTTGCAATACAAATGCATGGCTTTTTGTACGGGCCACCCATTATGATACATGATACATGTACATACACAGCATACAGTACAGGCGTGGGATACATTATGTTCTCTCTTACCTTTAGCCTCTCATGGACCAATAGGTCTGAAGGGGCTCTTAACCAGTTAAACTCCAGCCGATTTTGATTTCAGTGTTATTTATTAATACAGAAAAAGAATGATTTGAAGATCGACTGAACAGCAACATGGATGTGTGTGGGACACAGACCTGTCATACTAGTCTCGTACCCAGACCCAAACGTACATAAGCATTATCGCTTACAGTATAATACAGCGTACATAGGGTCTGGCCAACAAGTCGAAGAAAGTTGTTCTTGGAATGTAATTGGAATGTTCGATAATTTGGGTTGTCATAGCAACGGCTACGTCATCACGATAAAACGTGAGGTTTGTTTCAGTGTGTCTGTCTTTGCTTAAGCTACGGAGAGAAAAGGCTACCACCGCAATGATAGTCTCAGAGTGATGAACACGATGGGCTGGAAAGCGATTCACGACAGATTTTAGACGTACTTCGTAATGAGTCCTTCCATATTGAAATGGCTTTACCTTCGTTTTAGACACGTGTCCATATATCACAACCTTAGCCGCGCACGCACGATCAAGCACCAGGCTCCTCTCTGTAGTGTGGAATGCTATTGGAATCTAATTACCGTGACGTCACGCAAACTCTCGATTCTGATTGGAGCGCCAAAGTTCCGGCGCACCAGAACAACTTCGATCGACTTGTTGGCCAGACCCTGATGTTATACTGTAAGCGATAATCATCGTTACGTACATTTGGGTCTGGGTACGAGACTACTGTCATACAGCCTCCATGAAGGAACACTTGCTATTTTGTGTTATACACATTCTTTTTCATACTGTGCTATTATTTTTGTTTGACTTTATATAATATACTGGCTCTGTGATGGAATGAAATCACCCATTAGACGGTGTGAAATCACCACATTTTAACACCCGTTTGTATATTCGGTGTGAAGGTACACCTGATTTGGAGTGCCTATTAGCTGCCAGCCGTCACACCACAAAACGGGTGACCTTCACCCTTTTTTTTTTGCAGTGTGCTACTCGGTTTCGTGAGTATCGTTTGAAACGTACATCAGCTGTACATGCATGTATAAGCGCGCGATTGAGTACTAGATGTAAGAAGCACTTTATCTACCCGTTTATGCAACGTAAAAACGATGCGGCTCCGATTGTCATTTGCTGAGCGGATGATGTCTATTATACGTAATGATCAAAATTAATAAGACTATTGAACAACCACAATCAACAGTCCCAGTCATGCATGATACAATCAAGCAGAAAAACATTAAGCACAATCGTGGAAGCTGTTGCAAATGTCGTACTATACTGTGGCAGACTGGCAGGCAGTGCATTGGATTAAAGGGGAAAGAAGAATATCTAACCTACCTGGAAACCCTGGAGATTTTTTGGCATTGATGAGACTACTTGGAAAGTATAACAATGATATCAAATGCACCTTGAGCAGTCTTAAAAATGCAACTTATCTTTCACCAAGAATTCAGAATGAATTGATAGTGATTATGGGAGTGCACATAATTCAAAGGAAGCTAGTAGATGAAAATAAAAAAGCCAAACTTTTCACAATCCTTGTTGACGATATAGTTCTCAATATCATAATCATAATAATTTAGGTGCGCAAGCACAATGCTAATGATGCCAAGTGCTCAGAGCTAGGCTGGTCATGTATAAATACAGAGAGATGCACCTTTGGCTATATATACACTCATTGTGGCAGGGCATCGTCTGAACCTAGTAACCAGTCATTAATGTTACATGATTGATAAAGTGAAATAATGTTACTTTCTTTGGCCAGTGAGAAGCGGCTTGTCCTGCTTACAGATATTGTTCAACATGATGTCCCTGATATCAGCATGCGAATGCTAATAATTGATCTGTATATACCAGAGAGGCATAATGCATATTCCCATTTCTATACATCTTTTAAATACATTATCATTGCTCTTGAACTGATTGCACTAGGCCTACATTGAGATGCATATGATGAGGTATTTAGAAGTGCAGTTTGGGATTCAAAGTCAAAACCAGATGCCAGTGGTTTATTACCAGGCCTAACATCTTGTTGCATTTCTAACTGCATATCAGTTTATATCTCATTTGGAAGGAATACAGTAATTATTGTAAATCTCATCACTTGATTTTATATAGGCTCATGGCATGATCAAAGAAGAAGTAAAAAGTGTGTATGCAGAACTCAGAAGTACAATTGATTCGCATTATTTGTCACAAGTAAATAAAAACATTCTCTATGAGAAAGTTGGTGGGATATAGGATTTGAAGGCAATTGGTGGTGTAAAAAGCAAGGAAACAAGGTCTTATCTGAAAGGAAAATGTAATAGTGCTATATTTAGCACACAAACAACATATACCCTAAAATGTGCTAAATATAGGACTATTACATTTTCCCTTCAGATAAGACCTTGTTTCCTTGCTTTTTACACCACCAATTGCCTTCAAATCCTATATCCCACCAACTTTCTCATAGAGAATGTTTTTATTTACTTGTTTTCTTAATTTTTTTATCACACCCAATGACTGTTGTATCACTGCTTCTCCATTTTCATTTCTTTCCATCTATACAATATAGGGACACGGTCTCCGACATGATTATGACGACGTAGTCTCGTACGCATACGTTTTATATATACGTCTGGGTACGAGGCACATATCCTGGAACGTGATGATCCCGACCTGAGTAGTCTTGTACCCAGACCCCATCACATCACAGCAGCGGATGGATTACATCACCGCTACGCTTTTTCAACCTATTAAATCTCCTTCCGCTGCTGTGATGTGATGGGGTCTGGGTACGAGACTAGCGGAGAAGCTGGTTCGCCCACCTGTCATCCCCGCAGATCTACTTACACATTCGTGGCCATGGAACCCGTCAACCCGGATGTTGGCATCAAAACTTTAACAAACGACAGTATACATGTACATGGACCAACACAGGTTAATAATAATAATTATAAACGTTTATAACTTCGGAAAAAAAGTCGCCTCGTCCGCCGCCACCTCATCTTGTGCCTCCTCCACCTCTGCCTCCTCTACCTCTGCCTCCTCCTGGACGGCCACCACGGCCACCCGGCCTCCACGGCCACCACCCCGGCCTCCACGGCCACCACGACGGCCACCACGGCCTTCTCCTCGACCTCCTCCACGGCCTTCTCCACGACCTCCTCTACGGCCTTCTTCATCACGGCCTCCTCCACGGCCACCTCCTCGACCTCCAGTGCTGCCACCTCCAGCTTCAGCCGCTTCTTCCCCTTCAAGGCCTTCTTCTCTGCCGACACCTCCATCTGAAACAGCGACCCCATCTTCTGCTGCTTCTGAATCAGCACAGCCTTCTCCATCACGGCCTCCTCCACGGCCACCTCCTCGACCTCCTCCACGGCCTAGTTAAGTGCTATTCTTAAGAATAGCCTTTTCGAGACCACCCTTATACTCGCTTAGTACGATATCCTTTGGTTCATACAGAGAGTAGCTACAATGAAAAAAGAAGCGTGTACATGTACATGCAACATTATGTATGTGCTAAACTATACACAGTACACCAAGACTTGAAAGTTATGTTATGCCCTTACATCCCACTAAAATGCATGAAATCCAATGTAAACTGAAGCCATTCAGATTCAATGCACAGATGGTATCAAAACATGCCCTGAGCAATGATTATCACCAACCACTTGGCACAACAAGACAGCATTTCTTTTTATACCCCACCCCCTCTGCCCTATAGTTACACATGCAATTGCATATGACATTTGCTACGTCGCACTAGAATATTCAAACCATGCATCTAACAGAAGGCAACGTTTGAGCTAAATGTCATATGAAAACCCTGCTAAATATCTTCATCTACATTTACATACCTTGGAATAACTCTGTCGGTAGTTCTTTTTCGATGGCCTCGTTGGTTTTGCAGGGCACGCTTGGCCTTCCCGTACCGCACTCTCTTCGCCAAGCGAGAACATTCAGGATCCTCCCAATAACGTTTCCGTTTAGCTGACCGTTTCTTTTTTGGGTCTGCATGATAACGCTCGCGTTCAGCAGTCTGTTTCTTTTCTGGGTCTGCTTCATAGCTTTCGCGTTTAGCTGACCGTTTCTTTTCTGGGTCTGCTTCATAGCTTTCGCGTTTAGCTGCCCGTTTCTTTTCTGGGTCTGCTTTATAGCTTTCGCGTTTAGCTGACCGTTTCTTTTCTGGGTCTGCTTCATAGCTTTCGCGTTTAGCTGACCGTTTCTTTTCTGGGTCTGCGTCATAGCTTTTGCGTTTAGCTGACCGTTTCTTTACTGGGTCTGCATGATAACGCTCGCGTTCCCCTGTCCGTTTCTTTTCAGGGTCTGCCTTGTAGGATGCCCGTGCCGATTCTAAAACATCGTCTCGAACTTCAAGGTATTTCGCACGTCGTTTCGCTCGTTTCTTTTCTTGACGTGAAGGCATTTTGATGAAAACAACTTCACTAATAAAAAAGTAGCACACCAAACGACGATTGAAGCTTTTCTCTAATTGTTATGCTATTTATACACATGCCGTTTATCTTTAGACCGTAATTACGAAATGATCTAATTATACAAGACATAGGCTGATATTCGATTGTGTATCAAAGTATAACAACTACTATATTTATATAAAAGCGAGTCCTGCGGCCGATTCTAAAGCTATTGGTGAAATTTACATCGCTTAAAAGTGTTCCTGACCCGAGTTATGCGTTGCCAAGAAGGAGGAGGAGGAGGAGAAGGAGACGAATTCCGAGACTAGGAACGAGAACGGGCAGCACACTCTTGTTCTCTGCAACCACGCGGTTCTGCGACATGAAACAAGAACGAAAGTACTCCTTTTTGACTTCTAGATCGATTGCTAAAACACGCTGCACGATCCGATCGTCGGGAGTGTTGTTACAGACGGGTCGCGTTTTTTTTAATGACATTCATGGTCGTGGTCAAATCCTATATGGAAGTTTCTAACGAAACTTCCGATAAGGGTCAGTTTCCGAGAAAATGAAAAGTGGCTATATATATATAAAGTTATAAAAATGCTTCACGTATAACGGTTAAAGCAATCAACTTCCTATTTCGAACACTTCGTGCCACACCACTTCTCTCTACGAAAATATATTTTAAGGAAATTGATAGCTTAAACCTTTACGGAGTTTTAGCAATTCAAACGTGAAGCATTTTTATAACTTTTTATATATATAGCCACTTTTCGGAAACTGACCCATATAGTGGGTTATAACTGATGCACGTCACGATTCTACGTCAAATGCATACCACTCAACGGTACCTTGCCTGGCTGGAAGGTATGCACATAAGTTCTAAATGCCCATGTTTATTAGCGTATCGTCCATTTCAGTACACATAGGATTGTTGGAATTTCCACTCTTTCCAAGACAGCAGCACAGAATTGCTCAGACCAGGAAGGTGGCATGCACTAAGATAGTTTTGCCTCAAGTTATTGCCCGAGGTTTGCTCTTGTGTCCCAACTGTTTACAATTTCACATTTTCTTTCTAATAAAGGTTTTAAGCTTCACAGATGTAGCCCAGGCTACTATAAAGCAGTATGTACAACAACTCGGGATGGTCAATTCCTACGACACTTGGCATAGTAAGGTATCTATTGGTTTTCAGTGGTGAATTGATTGGAGTTATTGCAGGCACTAAGAATGTGGCGAAGCAGTTCCATCATATACAGTCTTTACAAGGGATAGGACGTGGTTCACTGAACTTTCCGATAAGGGTATACGTATGTACTTTCTGGACATATTGATTAAAAATGGAATTCTGGCTAATCAGCAAGGTGCACTTGTATTGGTGCATGAGGAACTGTGGTGGCAACCCAGACCGTCTACGTGCAATGATCATGAATATCAGCCAGCACTTTCAGGTTTGTATTTACATAGTGTGTGTGTGTGTGTGTGTGTACTGCTGGTGTATAGCTCACATGGCTATGCATGTTGTCCATCACTACAGCCATGCCCTCACCTTATGTATTAAATATCACCACAAGATGGCTGCCTATCTTACTCCAGGAAGGGGTGTGGTCTACACCAGTGGTACCCTGAAGTAACCTGTGTACTGCTGGTGTATAGCCTCACATGGCCATGCATGTTGTCCATGACTAAAGCCATACCACACCCCTTCCTGACATAAGATAGTCAGCCATCTTGTGATGATTAAGGTGTGGGTCAAAACCAGTGGTACCCTGAAGTAGAGTAAGCAACCTGTGTACTGCTGGTGTATAGCCTCACATGGCCATGCATGTTGTCCATCACTACAGCCATACCCACACCTTAGATTATTAAAATCACCACAAGATGGCTGACTATCTTATGTCAGGAAGGGGTGTGGTCAAAATCAAAAATATGCAGCATGTGGTGCGCGTTATTCAGAATATTGGGATGCAATGTTTATAGCAGATACGGAACCACAGAGTGAAAACCAATTCTTACTTGGCCAAGATAGCACTATAAGCTTGTTATACAAAGGGCACTTATAATAAAGCAATAAAATAGCTATGAAGTCCTGATTTATGCCGACTTTTACCGCCAAAAGACAACTGTCTTATGCGCGGAATAAAATGCAGGCTACTCAAGGCTAACAGAAGCGTGAGACTAAATCTAATAAGAGTACTATTTTTATTCGCGTTAGATCGATAGGCTGTTGATATTCATGAGCTCATAAAGGAAAAATGCTTATTGAACCGTATCCTATGTTCTAATTATGACCCTTTTTGTTTAATCGGAGCGTGCAACACTCTGCTACACAAAGACCACGTGAACCGTTTAGCGAAACCATGAACATTTGTGTAACTAATACAACAAACATTAATTGTTTAGAGGAAAGCTTTAATTCTTTTTTAACAAGTAAATAAAAACATTCTCTAACGAGAAAGTTGTTGGTATATAGGATTGACCAATGGTGGTGTAAAAAGCACGGAAACAAGAGTGACAAAAATTTGACTGGAAAATTGAAATAGGCCTATATTTAGCCCATTACTCAGGCATGTACTGTTATAACGTTAGTGTGCTAAATATAGGCCTATTTCAATTTTCCAGTCAAATTTTTGTCACTCTTGTTTCCGTGCTTTTTACACCACCATTGGTCAATCCTATATACCAACAACTTTATCGTTAGAGAATGTTTTTATTTACTTGTTTCATTAGTTTTTTCCCCTGTCGTAGTAGCGCGTCTTTAAATGTTGTCACAAATTCATTTTAATTTTCGAAAGGAGGGAGGTTAAACATTTAATAATTGAAAATATAAGTATATGAGTTTTTAATGTACTGTACGGTTCCCCTGGCTTGTCTTCTTCCTCTCCCCAAGCCTCGTCTCTGACCTCGGCAGCCTGGTTCAGGCCATGGGAGCCATGCGGGTGGGTGGTGGCAGGGCCAGGGTGGCAGCAGGCAATGTGGTGGTGGGGGCACTGGTGCCAATACTGTAGCGGTGCTCCTGCTGCTGGCGGTGTGGGCAGCGCTGCTGCTGCTGGTGGTGGGGGCAGCGCTGCTACTGCTGGCAGCAGACGGTAGGGGGGCAGCACTGCATCTGACAGAGAGTATAGAAACAAAGTGCAAGGATTTAGTTTTTACCTTTTTCATTCTCAGCAAGCAAAGTGCACTATTTGGCAGGTGAGTCGCTTTTATACATGAAATGTGTGCCGGCTGTGCTATAATTCTATTGGTCCAATTTCATTGGTACATCACCAATTGGTCTACATATTCATGACCTCACAGATAAGGGGGAGTGGTTGTGTGTGTGTGTGTGTGTTGCCAGCTGTGCTAAAATTGTATTGGTCCAATTTTATCACTATTCACTGGATTGGTCTGCATAACTCATGACCCCCCCAAAGGTGCCATTGTGCTGAAAATTGGAGGAAGTTGTTCATGCTCCAAATTAAAAGGTATTAACAATGTTTACATGGGAATGACCTCCCCTCCAATGATGAATGGACATTTGGAACAGTGACTTTGTCCTCAACACAAATGCTACTTCTTCACTAGTGAGCTTGCGACACTCATTTGTACATTTCTATTTCAAGGGGTGCATGGTATCCTTATCTCTGTCCCCTATCTCCTCTGCCACTACACACCTACCATTGAGGTCTACTGCTCAACCCTAGCAAATGCAATTAAATTCATACACAGTTGCAGGCGGGCTACCGTTGTACATCAGATAAGGAAGCCTTTTTGTACATCAGATTAAGGATGACACCCCAATATTCAATAGACAGGTCACAAAGGAGAAAGGACTACATGTACTGTACACAACAGTTGGGTCACCATGCATGCTTTACATGTGAAGTGAATGGTTTTGTGCAGATCCCTTACATGCGTGCTGTACACATGTTGCATGCACATCTTCCTATAGCTTTTTAATGCTAGTGCAATACAACATGCCATGACATACCTTTGGGTGGTAGTGGTAGTTCGGTGACCCCTACGATACCGCTTCCCCTCGGCAGCACGTTTAGCCAATCGGACAGCGGGGTCATTCCAATACCGATTCCTTTCAGATGCCTTAATGGCAGCCGAATTGTCCTCGTATTTCTGCCTTTTAGCAGCGCGGTTCTCCTCGACGTCCTCTTGATATCGCTGCCTTTTAGCAGCATGGTTGTCCTTGACGTCCTCTTGATATCGCTGCCTTTTAGCAGCACGGTTCTCCTCGACATCCTCTTGATATCGCTGCCTTTTAGCAGCACGGTTCCCCTCGACGCTCTTTGAATTATCAAAGAAGTAAGGTTCAGCCCCAGCAGTATGAAACCTATGCCCGACTAAAATATCACTCTCTTGCAACTTCTTTGCATTAACCTTACGGATAGCTTTTAGCAGTGACCCTGCCTGTGATCTTCGTACACTGAGTGCTTTAGCAAGTAATGCATCTGCACTAATCTTACTTACTACTGCACGGGCAGATCTTGTAACAACCTTTTGAGCTAGCAATGGATGGCTATTGCAAAAAGCATTGTTTACTTCACTCAGAAGCTCACTATCCCTAAGAATTGCTTTTTCAAGCCTCACTCCATACTCTGCTAGTGTGCGAGAGTTGGGCTCAAACAGGGAGTAACTATATGGGAGAAGATAGGGTTGCAGTACTTTAATTTTACCATACATTATGCCTTAAACATTTCACCAATTGCGCATTACATGAATTATTTCATTTTCATGCAACTCAATTTTGGGTAACACTTCTGTACACACGTGTAGTGGACCTTTAAAACAACAAAGATTGACCCTTTACATGTACATGGGGGAACTTTTACTTGTGGGAAGCCTTACTGTACATCTGATAATAATTAAACACAGCAGCAGCAAGGGGTGGATGCGCATGACTGACTTGTACTATACACACTTGTGTAGTCCTTTCTTTCAACATCAGATAACTAATGTACAATGTAACAGACACAGATGCATGCACAAATAACCTTTTGTACAACCATTGACCTTTACCAGGGAACTGGGAAGCCTTACTGTACATCTGATAATATGCATGCAAGCGTACAAAGAAATGTGTTAATGTGTGCATGACAGGAAACCATGAGCAACTTACATTAGCACGTAAGAAAGCAGCCCTTAGACTTTAAATGCTACATACAGCATGCTATTTATAACATACCTTTGGGTGGTAGTGGTAGTTCTACGACCCTTCCAATACCGACTCCTTCTAACTGCCTTAATGGTAGCTGAATTGCCCCTGTATATCCGCCTTTTAGCAGCACGGTTCTCCTCGACGCCCTCTTGATATCGCTGCCTTTTAGCAGCACGGTTCTCCTCGACGCCCTCTTGATATCGCTGCCTTTTAGCAGCACGGTTCTCTCGACGTCCTCTTGATATCGCTGCCTTTTAGCAGCACGGTTCTCCTCGACGCCCTCTTGATATCGCTGCCTTTTAGCAGCACGGTTCTCCTCGACGCCCTCTTGATATCGCTGCCTTTTAGCAGCACGGTTCTCCTCGACGCCCTCTTGATATCGGTAGCAGCACGGTTCTCCTCGACGCCCTCTTGATATCGCTGCCTTTTAGCAGCACGCTTAGATACAGCATTTGCGTTGTAGGTGTCGCGTACGTACAGAGGCCTTCTTCTTTTCTGGGTCGGCCTTGTAGGTGTCGCGTACAGAGGCCTTCTTCTTTTCAGGGTCGGCCTTGTAGCGCGCTCGGGCTTTAGCCTTGTTCTCTTGTGACAAAATATCTTCTCGTTTTTGGAGGTATTCCGCTCGTTGCTTAGATCTCTTCTTTTGATTACGCGAAGGCATTTTTAGAAAAACAACTTCACTAGCCAAAGTAAGTAACGACTAAACTGCGATAGGAACACCAAATAAATTTAGTGCCTGTTCGAGTATTTATACTCCCTAAAATTATACATTTTATTAAGAACTTGCTAGAACTTGCTAGATGGCCATAGAACTTGCAACCAAATAAGGTATTTCTCGCTGTAGTTTCTTTCTAGATGTGATATGTGTCCAAATGACATGCTAGGATAACGTGCCGGTAAATTCTGAAGAGATTGGTACTATTGTCGTTTTTTAAAACCGTTCGTAGCTCGAGTTATACCTTCATAAGGAAGAAGACGACGACGACGACGAACAATTTTTTTGGGAGTGGGCACGAGAAGCAGGTTCTTTGTTTATCTGGAAGCGCATAGTTTAATGACATGAAACTAGCATGAAAACGTAGATCTTGGTGTTGTCGTTCGATTGCTGCAACGAGATAAGTGATCCGTTTCTCCGTTGTCCCTCCCGACGCGATTTAAAATTTTTAATGACATTCATCATTCCTCAATCAATCCTATATTGAACCTGCTGACGCAGGTTCAGATGTCAGCAGAAGAGAAAATGAAATTGCTTGTGTTAGGTGACGGAGCACTTGTGAATGCATTACAAAGTACAGTTCATTGTCCCGTTCAGGGTACCGGTACTAGTGGAAGCGGGCCGGATTGATCATGTGTTGCCTTATCAAAGGCAGACTGAGGCGCGGCTGTAAAGCTAAGTTGCCACCTTCGACTTAGAAGCATTTCCGCAAATGGTTGTGTTCGTGGTTCCTCAAACGCTTCTTCACATTCTCAGACCTGCATTATGCAATACACATTGCGTCATATTGGTGGGAACGAAACTAGCTTCAGTACTGTGTGCATCGATCGACGTTTCCTATAGATGCATGGTACATCCAGTTACACAATTCGACAATTCTGCCACTTACCTGCATATAATGTGAAATTTAAAAAAGTGACGAAAAACGTTCAGTACGGCCAGAATCAGATGCAAGTAGTAACTTATCTTTTGCATGCCAGAGACAGCCAAGATACGTTATACATGTATACGATTTAGTGGATAATTATGTAATGACGTTAAATTTCATAATACTATTATTATTTTCCGCGATCCATTTTAATACAACATTCAAGAATACGGGCTATTAATAATGTACAGCAAAAACCTGTACTTGATCATTACTAACTATTCCAAGATTGCGACAATGGAATCTTGTTGCTCAGTATCCTCTGTCTTAGAATCTAAAAAGAAAATACCACCAAAGCTTTGGTTCCTGGAGGCAAAATAGTGCTTTCCGTAGACAAGTACATAAAATACAGTTTTCCTGACCTGCAAGCCTTACAGCCATTCTGAAATGTGCCTACGTGGTTATAGTATATGGTTATATTGATGTACCTGTCATTGTTGTGTCCAGCTATGAGCTGGTATGGCAGTCCTGCTGTGTCTACGTTTGACAGAATAGAACATTTAATTCATAGAAGTATAGGAGTGACCATGGGGAACATGCCTTTAAGAGACACTGGCCGAGGCAACAGTCAGGTAGTCTTCTCTCCTGGTTTCTTACTACAACCCGCAAATGTCTTATAGGTGGTTAGAAAACTTTGGTTCCCTTGGAAACCAGAAACTGGCCTCTTTCTGATTACAATTCATACACCAACCAAGAATACCATGTATCTCTTCAGAAGGTAAATGGCTAGCAAATGCACGAGTTTGAAGTAACTATCTTTGTTGTTCAACCAGGCCCTTTCTTAGGCCATCCATTACACCATTCATTATTTCAGTGGCTGGTGATGAATCTGCGAGGGCACATTTTGTTTCATTTCCACAGAATGCCTGCAACTTGTTCAGCGAAACAATTTCTGAGCTGTACAGCAAATTAGTGTCACACCTAAGCTTTGAAAATGACTTCATTTTAAGCACACAGGACGCTGTTAGTAAGCTGAGCTGTGTGGATAGTGCAATAAAGGAGTACATCCATGTAAGCAAAGCTTCATTTTACATACCACGCATCTTTAAATATAAATATCAAGTGATGTTTGTTTCTGACTAATGTGCAGTTGTTGCTATTTTATGATCAACTTAAAGGATTCTGAAATTTCAAGTAGAGACTGACAGTTTAAAATTTCTTTTATTTGAAATTTCTAAGTTTAAAGACATTCCCTATCTGAAATTTTAAAGTGTTAAGTCTAAATTTCAAAACACTAGGCATACCATTTCATAAATTTTCTAAGTGCTAGACATACCTTTTCTGAAAATTCAAACTCTTAGGCATTGCATTTTTACAATTTGTACTGTTTAGATGCACCTCACATGATAAACATCTTCGTACTCTCTAAATAAATAATGGCTGTGTGCCTTACATTAACTTAGCATGCATATATGCTGTTACAACTCAAATTGCAGATCCTGCTTGGATGGCACTTGAAAAAAAGTGAAATGCTTATGCCATGAAGCAAATGACATAAAGGCAGCCATCGAGAATGCAATAGAAACAGCCTTGCCAGCAGATGATGAAGCAACTAATTCAGTTAGGGAGAAAAATGGCAACAAAGAGGAAGAGAAAGATGACGAGAAAGAGGAAGAGGAGGAAAAGAAATAGGAGTAAGAGAAAGATGAGGAAGTTAAAGAGGAGAAAGAGAAAGAGGAGGAAGAGAAAGAGGAGGAAGAGAAAGAGGAGGAAGAGAAAGAGGAGGAAGAGAAAGAGGAGGAAGAGAAAGAGGAGGAAGAGAAAGAGGAGGAAGAGAAAGAAGATGAACATAGTCATCTGCATAATAGTATTGAGTGGACTACAGAACTAAACACGTTTCATTGAACCGTGTACATGTGAACAATTTAGCCATGCATGTAACATGAAAAAAAAACATGAAAAAAAAAGCAGTGTGGCTAAATGTGAAACTCCACAGTGCAATGAGAATCCATACATTTTAAAAATAAAATAAAACGATTTTAATACAGATACTGTCCAGGAAAAAAAGAAATGAGAAATTCCACAGTGAAATTGGAAGAAGGTAAAAAAAAGAAAATGAGAAGACTTTGTATGTTGGTGTAAATGCTGTTGTAACAAACGGTACTATGATGACAGCTCTAGTTGCGCATATCCAGAACATTATAAATTTTTGAAATGGCAACTGAATGTTGCTTTGAATATTGCTAATGGGTTGGGCTTAAAATGTGTTGGGCTTAAAATGTGTTTTATGTTATTTTCGCCAGCAATAAATTGCCGCTAATTTAAATTCCTCCAATTGCAAATCGCCAGTTAGTTAAAATCAATTATTTAGGTCCCGCCGAATAGTAATCTTCGCCATTACGTCTTAGCAGTACGGTATAGCGGGACTTGAAACAAGGATATTGCCTAGTGCACAAAATCATTTTAGAACGCTGAGAGAAGATAGTAGGTGGCGCGAAGCTGTACTGGATGGAACAAATGGCATTCCTTCTAACCGTTCTTATCTAATATTAGTTCATATCCGAAACCAAGGAAGAAGGAAAAAACGAGTCTGGGTACGTCTGCACACTTATAGTTATTTTTATGAACCATTGTGTTTCTATTAAATGGAAAGGCACCAAGCAGTTCAAGCATTGTCTACTCATCAGTTCAATCAGTTACTATTGGTGATGGTGTCTAGTAATGAGATCAATAACATAATGTGCTAACGTAACATCCGAATCCAGCGGCATAATACCCTATTTCTAAATACATATGTGCTTACTAGGTACCTACGTATTCAAATCTAAGCGCTAATATAACACTCATTCTCCGCAAAACTTTTTTATTTGAAGTGGGCAACTTTGTCAACAAGTCTCGTCTGGTCTTCTTGTTTCTTCCCATTGTTCAGTATCTGGTCAGTATAGGTTTTGGCCTTTTTTTCTGTGACCCGGAATTTGCTTGGCAAACCCAAAAAGGTATACAGCTGTAGAACCGAAAGGCCACAAACAAAGAAACTAGTGTTAATATGATGGCACTAAATCAAATGAAATGGCGTCTTTAACTACATGTAGTCGATCAGTGGATCAGTGAAGTTAGTGACGTTCACAGAGTAGGCAGTCTGAGACCGTGACTACATGTAAGTGTGAGTATCTTTCCATAGCAAAAAATAAAATGAAATAAAATAAAAACGCTTTTAAAAAATTAATTATTCATCATTTCACAATGTATTTACAACGTTGAATTGGTATGGCTGAGTAAATCATGCGTTGATAGAAGCAAATTTATGAAATCAATAACTGATTTGACGCGTTGTGAGCTCTGTTTGGATCCGGCGATAATGATCTCTAACACATATATAATATGCAGCATGTACGTATAGCGGATTCCATGCATAATTAACAATCATTTAATGCAACAAATTAAGCAACTGGAGGCACGCATAATAGTAATCTACAACGTTCTAATCTAGCAGCTATTGTGTTCATAGTAGCCTCATTGTTTACCGGCCGCACAAGTTCTACTAGAAATTTATAACTGCGCAGCAGCAGAAATTCGGACCACAGGAGGGTTGCTCGCAATCACTGTGAGCCGTCTTCAAGCCTAATGTCGCTGTTTTGGTGTCGCCATTAATAAATGTTGGTTTCCGACCGGGGTAAACGTGAATTGCAGTTACACACTCCCATTTGCCATTAACGGTTTGAGGATCCTGGGCGTGAAGGTTCGCGCTCGTGCAGATCGAAGTGCAAGTGTCCGTGTGCGCAGGCCACCTGCAATCCCGTCCAACCGCGTACGTCCAGAACGAGGTATATCCTTCTTCCAAAACGGCACTGTGACAGATTGCTTGAGCCACAGTTTCGTCTGTTGTGAAACCGCCTTGTTGTCCCTGCACGTTTATACGGTGCGAGGTATACAGGTAAGCTGCCCTCCCATGTTTACTAATACACAGCAGGATTACTTACGTGAATTGCTTTCTCCTCATAGTTTGAATCAACAGCACCCTATAACAAGATACGACGGAATACTCATGCAGAAGTTACTAAACTTCACCGCTATACAGACATATTAGAATGTGTGTAAGAAGTGCTTAGAATGATCTCTTATACTTTTATATGATCGGCTTACACCTTAGGTTAGAGAGAGAACATTCATGTATTCACCTCGTCTTCAATAATTCGAGCATTTGCTATGCCAAGTATCGCTATTCCAACGCAGACGGCAAAGATGGTCTTCATACTTGTCTCCATTGTACAGGTATACCGCATTGAAGTGCTTATACCTTTGGAGTGTGAGCATTTATAAACAACACTGGCCTACATGTACATGGCGGAAGGAAGCTATAATATAGTGTGTACTTGCTGCACTAGTTTTAAAGCCGTATGCATGCGTGGTATAGGCCTGTTTCGTACATGTTTTGCGAAACAAGTACATGTACAAGCACTTCCGCTTAGTGAGAAAACTTTCTTTGTAAACAACTCCTGTGTATCCGCCGAGCAACAAAGGCGCCGTCCAGTCATTGTGATGTTGGTTACAAAGCGGTTAACGGTTTATAATTAGCTACATGTACATGTACATGTATTTAAAACGATGCATCAAGCAACACCAAACACCTAAATCATCCTCAATGTTTGACAACATAGTTGAGTATGCAAAAAAAAAACTTAATCCCGAGGGTTAATTCAAGGATGCAATTAATCAAGGTGATGATGGCACAAGTGTCAGGCACAACTTATCCTTGCCACTGGTCATAAACACTATGCCTTGAGGCTCTGTATCTTTTAACACAAAACTATTTGACCTTATATACATCTTGTTTCACTGAACAAATGATTTGGGGAAGATTTATACACTATGAAGGGCAACATCTCAGACGGAGCACATAAATCGTCTTTGCAAAGATGCTGTCATTCATTGGGGAGCAAAAGTAACAAACAGAGCAAGCTGGTGTGAGCAGGAAAAGCAGCAGGTAGATTTAAATCATTTCAATTCATTATCAGAAATACTGCATCTGGTGCGCACACAAGGAAATCTGCGGAAGAAGATCTCAGAACCAAAGTTTCAAAACTTCTGCAGCATGAAGTATTTAAGATTACACTTGGAAGAAAGCATTTTGGAACAATTTATTAATAACTTCAGCTGCTACATATGTGTGTTGATCTGTGGACTATGTGGACTATACAGCTTTTACATTGGTGGGTGTTTTAATTTCTTAATTGCTATATCTTTACCACAAGGTCAGGGGATGATTTGAGATCTTCATGCTGAAGATCTCACATTGTGTAGCACCACGGGCACTTCAAGATGCCTTTATATTATTATACTGAACATGGCATGTACAGCGCACACATGTAATCACGGCATGGGCAATTCTATTGCCTGACTGAATATGTCCAAACAAATCGACCAGGATAGTGTATCTGCTGTGGATAATACCTCCGTAGCAACGAGTAAGGTCCTTGGCTCCCTTGATCACTGCAAGTGGAGTAAGATCCTCTGTGACCTGGATGTGGGCGATCATTTCAGTCATGACGGTCTGCAGTGAGCTGTGTCATCTGTTGCTGTCTTACAGTCCTATTTATTTGCATAGGAGTGTCTGATTGAGTGAGGGGGTGAGTGAGAGGTACTTGAAGAAACCAAGCACTTAAAGTGATTCTTTTGCTCACAAGAATGCGGTTCATAGGTTAATGGTGCAAAACATTTGTGTAGATCTCAGGAGCCACCAGGAGCTAGTCAGCATAGCCGATGTATGGTGATGGCTCTGGTTGCTCGCCCCTTTGCTTTGATCCCTCTATGCAATTTGCACCTGTACACTCGGCGGAAATCAGATAACCGATACTTATGATGCGATTTCATTCTTAATATGCAGCATGTGGTGCGCGTTATTCAGAATTTTCGTATGTAATGTTTATAGCAGATACGGAACCACAGAGTGAAAACCAATTCTTACTTGGCCAAGATAGCACTAGAAGCTTGTTATACAGAGGGCACTTATAAAGGCAATGAAGTCCTGATTTATGCAACTTTTCCCACCAAAAGACAATCGTCTTATGCGCGGAATAAAAGGCAGGCTACTCAAGGCTAATGGATGCATGAGACTAAATCTAATAAGAGGACTATTCGCGTTTTATTTTTATTCGCGTTTTATTTTTATTCGCGTTAGATCGACAGGCTGTTAAGGTCTTCTATTCATGAGTTCATAAAGGAGAAATGTTTATTAAACCGTATCCTATGCTCTAATTATGACCCTCTTTATCTAATTGAAGCAGCCGTGAATATAGGTCTTTTTATAGCAGGGTCATTGGCGCGTGCAACACTGTTCAATATTGCGCCACAGCTGCTATACAAAGACCACGTGAACCGTTTAGCGAAACCATGAAAATTTGTGTAACTAATACAACAAACATTAATTGTCAAGAGGAAAGCTTTAATTCTTGTCTAATTCGCGGAGACGTTTACAAAGGACTGTTTCTTGCAACGCGGAAGAGTATATTGAATCCTCATGCATGAAATCAGTGCATATATCGCCATGTTTTCCACAATAAAATTGGTCTCACCCGCAACAAAAGTAACAGTAACCGGCCTACGCGACAAGTCAGTATCTGTCTATACCCGTCAAATGTCTTAATTGGATCGTTATGAACTTATTATACCATAAAGACAAGAAACTTGTCTGGTCACTCTCCATGAATCTGAATAAAGGTGTGACAGTGTACGTGGAGCATGTGACATTAAGAGTCAAGCTAGTCTTTCCAGTTAACGTTTCGAATATCTGTTTAGCTCTCCTTCCAAACTATAGACGCACTTCTCACAAATTTTTGGCGGAATCGAGCGGGAAAATGTGCGTAAACGATGCACAGCGATATCTCCGTATCGGATAACTGAGATACAAATTAACAAACTAAACAAATCAATAGCGACAGGCCCCTCTACGTAAACACCGAATTTGAACACTCCTACCTAAAGATGTGGAAGTTTAAAACCTGACGGAGAATCGGACCTCGTAAAGTCGGCACTATGATTGTGCAAGGCACCAAAATACATTTTCACATAGTGAAATGGATGGTGTAGAACGAAGTGCTGAAAATTGGAGTTGCTAGCGTTATCAGGTCATAAGCTATACCAATTTGAGTTTTATGTTAAACACATAAATCCTCTAGAGTCACTACCTCGTAGAACGTTCCATATACCATGGATGTTTTGGATTAGAAACTATGGTCCTAAAAAGAATATACGCTATCGCTCCATCTATGCAATGTTTAATGAGCTCATTATCGCAACCGTTTGTGATAGAAGAGTTTCAAAGTAGGAGTTGCCGTTTAAAAGGACCAAAATTTTCAACCGGCCGTGCGGTTGTTTTAGATTAATTAAAAATGGTGGATCCATATATATACATAGAGCTAGAGGCTTGGCAACACCAGTTACAGCGTACAGCTTCAAGCACACATGCATGTTTTGAATGCCATATCATGCCATTCTGAAGTTAATAACACTATAAGTTAACAAACTGTGCATGGATCACATGTTCGTATAATGGCGACCTCTTCACCAGAAGATACGTACATCTGTAAGGGTCCTTTTCCTCTCAAGAGGAAAAGGAAAATTTTCTGAGTAGATTTGAGGCAGCGAAGCAACTACTTGCACCCGGTTGCAAGCGGAACGCTACTATCAGCGTGTTGAATGCTTTGCTGGACCGTGTATTGACATAACCCGAGAATATTCGGCCTCAAATAGCAGAACATCCTTTTCTAGGAATGAAATGATGTTCGATTCTGCAGGTTGGTTGGATAGATATATTCATGTACATACGGGTATACTAAATTGGGGATCTAAACGGGAGACGAAGACGCCAGTGACCAAGACCTCTTTGTGGTCGAGCGTAAGACCTTCAAGAGTCTTTGTTCAGGCCTTGTCCAGCAGTGTGGCTGTCTCTCCAACCCATCTTGGACTATAGTTTCTTTCATAAAGGTACGAGTACCATAAGTAATTCTGTCCAATGCTCTGTATAAAACTCATTTACTACTCACTTAGAAGGGACATGTATAGCTAGGGTCCAGTTTGTTTGCCCACACTGCATGCAAGCAGTCACGTGTCTGGGCTAGTTCCAGAGTGCATTACATTGTTAATCAGAAGTAAGAGTACCATTTGAATTTAGTAATACCAATGCAAATGTGATTCTTTTTGCAGACTGGTTCATGCTTTCACCTGTGCTGTCACGTTGCCTCGCCAGAACATGAATTTCTCTTTATTTACTGGTATGGGCGTAGTGAAGCAGAAATACATCAGCTCAGGTGGGGTCGATTTATATTATTTTACATCCTGTTGTAATCCATGTTCATTCAGTTTGTCTGAACAACTTTACCAGCAAGTGGTGGCAGATGTAGCAGAAGAGTTGAACGAGTGAAGGAAAGCCCTCACCATGCTAAGTGGAGAGGTTATAGAGTGCCACATAAAATATATATTAGGTCAGTTTCCGAGAAAATGAAAAGTGGCTGTATATATAAAAAGTTATAAAAATGCTTCACGTTTGAATCGCTAAAACTTCATAACGGTTTAAGCAATCAACTTCCTATTTCGAACACTTCGTGCCACACCACTTCTCTCTACGAACATATATTTTGGTGTCTTACCCTTGCTCCTTGCCGACGTTACAAGGCACAGTACCCCGAGTGGTTCAAAATCCAGGTAGCTCCCTGCAGGAATGTCCAAATCACTTCAAAATCGATATGCACGTAAAGGAGTCCTGTCACTCTTGATTTCTGCAGATCGTTGGTTTTTACGACTTCCATTATGGAGATACAGCAATGCAGAGTAAGTCCACGTTTCCCGCTCGAATCGCGCCTTTCTCAGGAAAGGCGGGGTACTGTACCTTGTAACGTCGATAAGGAGCAAGGGTAAGGCACCATAATATATTTTCGTAGAGAGAAGTGGTGTGGCACGAAGTGTTCGAAATAGGAAGTTGATAGCTTAAATCCTTACGGAGTTTTAGCGATTCAAACGTGAAGCATTTTTATAACTTTTTATATATATAGCCACTTTTCATTTTCTCGGAAACTGACCCAGATAATGTATTATTAAATGTAATTAATTTGATATAGGTTGTTGTTTTTTTTTGGGGGGGGGGGGGGGAGGGGGGTTAAGGTTGGTCACTTTATGATTAAAGGAATAGCTTCAATTAATTTTTGAATTAACTAACCGAAACTTAATGCTCGCATGTCGCATTACCAAGTTACGCCTGATACTCAGTTGATAATTGCAGTGAAAATTCAATGACTTACAGGGTGCATTTGGGTTGATTATAAGGGCCACTGTTTCAACTTGTCTTTAGTTGCATATCATTTATTTCTAAAACTAATTTTGCTTAACATATACATCATACATGTATATGATAATAAGTTTACATATCATAATTTATCTCATAAGCAAACATACATTCATTAATTGACAGAGAGTATAAAATAAGAAATGAACCGTGGACAAGATAAGAATTGTTCACTGATGACCAACCCTCTGCACCATACACTTTGTCTGCCCTGCCAGTACTGGCTGGCAGGGCAGATAAGTAAATGGCAGAGACAAGGATGGAGAAACACCCACATTCTAGTATTTTCACAAACAGAGGCACTTGTCAATTGAGAATACTCGGCAACCTACAAAAATAAATTTATCTCTGAGAAACTGAAACTGTGCTGATCAACAGGACGCATAACCTGCATGAATATATATTGTGTATGGGACCATGGCATAGTGTAACCTCACCAGGGAACATTTAGAATCCATCTAATCTTTGTATGTGTGTGATCTATTGATAGACGTAGGAAGGCGGGGGGAAGGGAAGGGATTGGTGGGATGGGAGGGTATCATTCATGTACGCAGACACCCATGCACACACACATACATGTACACATTCAGACACACATGCACACACACATGCACACACACATACACACACATACATACATGCTCATGTACACAACACACACCAAAGTTGGCAGTTCTGTACATGGGTGTATGGGTGCCGGGTTTGGTTAGCTAAATACACTGTACATGTACATGCACAACGTGAGTGAGTGCGCATTGAGAGTGACATTTCTTACCTTGTACACAATTGGAGGGTTGGCTTACTGTGTGCACTCATCCAAAGACATCTAGGGCGGGCAGCAGCCTTGCAACCAGCACATGCTCATGCTACCATGGCATGGGTGTGGTTCCCACCTCAACAATGTACTTTCAAGACAACACGGCAGGCTGTGTGCATGCATCTGTGTGTGTGCATGTGGATGCACACAAGTATGTGTGTCAAGAGTTCATGTGTGTGTACGTGTGCGCAATAAGAATGAAATTCCTTGCCCTGAACCCCACTAGAACATAGTTTTACTGAGGTTGGGCAACACTCCCTCCTATGAACAGCCAACAAATCCACCAGTACCACCATGGAATAGGTGTGGCTCACAACCTGAACAACATACCCCTCCAGAAAACACACTACGGCATGTGAAATGATGCAGCACAACAGAGGAGACCCCAACAAGCTCCACCCTGTGGTGATTGTATGGAAGCTGGTATTACCATCCCCAAGATGAGACAAGCAATAATGCTTTCAGCATTTTGACTGATTGCAAAAGTCCCCATACCATGATTCTACATTAACACCTTTCATCCTGGTCCCACCCCAATGTACATGTATCTGCTCACATCACTGGTCGTAGACACATATCTGTGACACAAGCATTACCAACGGAGCATGAGGCAATGGTGCTGGGCTTTAAATAAAGACATCACTGTCCCCTAAGCCTTCGGAAGTGGAAATAAGTCCTACCACACACCACAAAGGCCCCACATGTGTGCATAACATATAATGTTGAATAAAATAAACTCACATCAGTATCGGTGTATGGAAGCACATGGCAGTTCCCAAAGGACTCCAAAGGAAACATTGGCTATTTCTTTCTCTCACTGACACCATCCTTGCACAAAATTAACAGTCGTATGACAGTCTTTGTGTGCAGCTCAAACGTTCGTGTAGTACACAGTGCAGCCAAGGCAACCGAGTAGCATCATGAATCCGTCAAAAGAAATGAAGACGATGAAAGTCTCAGTTAAGAAAGAGGAAGTCACTCCCGCTGAATATGGGGCCGATTCGAGGCCACAGCCTGAAAGAGAACAAACGGTTCAAGTTAAGGAACAGGAAATCTCTTCATCAAGAGATAATGCTTAAGATGAAGATGTAACTGAGCCTCGTGATGGGACCGATTCCACACCACGGTCTGATGCGACATTCGATGGAACATCAACAATGAAGGAGCGGCGGATAATCGACACAAAGTAGTGAGTAATACGTTAACGTGATCTGCTTTGCATTCAAGAAAATACGTTAAAATACCCCGGTCACAAATTTTCAATGCGCAGTATGATGTCATACATGCAACAGAGGGTGTGACCTGCCCGCATAACCCAGTAATATACAATAAGGGCATCTTTGAGGTGACTAGTGATTTTGATGAGGGTCTTATGCGCTGATGGACTACAAAAAGGAGATTGTTGACTGGATTGCACAGGGCGGGGATGTCAGAAAGAAAGATTTCCATACTACGCTGCAAAATGGCATATTCTGATAAGTTGCCCTGCTTCCAATGCCATAAAAATTTTTGCAACACAATCGTATAGCGGATTTAAAGACAAAATGCAGTAGTCGTGAATATGAGAAATGTATGGAAAAGTTCATTCTTCATGACAATACAGTAACAAAGACAGCGTGCGAGTAAGGGCAGAGCTGCAATGGTGTTCCTAAAATCCAGAAGTGCTCCATCCTCTTCCACCACTCCGGCCACGCTCACCAGCTCTTCTGCAAGTCTTCTTATCATTTCGTTTCACAGTTTCAATCCCAAGAGAAGGCAATCCCAAGAGAAGGCCAGATAGACACTATTCGAATTGGTGGAAAACTTTCTTGATCACTGCTGAAATTCCTGTACACATATGCGATGACTTCAGTGATGTCATCTGGGACAGCACCAGCCTGCAGTTGTTTGTATGAAGACACACCAGTTTTTTTCGAGAGTGACTTCTACACAATCTCTTCCATACATTGATTTCATTATCCTTAGAAACACATCATCACAAGCATGTACAATGAATGTTAAGATAAAGAAATGGAGGTACCACCTGAATTAAGAAAGGACATTGAACAGCAGCTTTCTGGAAATGGATGTGATCCCAGCCCTGAATTAATAGAGGACAAAATTAGGCAGCTTTGTAAAAATGCATGTATCAAATCACAGCCCTCTTGTTGCTACAGTGGTGATCAAGATGAAAAGTGAAAGCAAAGATGTGACCTAAACTGTATGGTGCAATAAACTTCTGTATTCTGTACCATTGTGAACGCGCGAGGAGTACTGCGCCGTTACCGCCGTTTTCTGCGACGTTAACTGTAAGTCAATTACCACCGCACCCCCTTCAATGCAAAGATACACTCCCGCACTTTACCCCGCAATTCTATAAATTCAATGACTAAGTTCTTGTCTTCAATTGAAGTGACCAATGCGACCCGTGACTCCTGATCAATCTGTATTGACGAGTTCACAAGTCTGGGAAGCCAGTCTTCCACAACCATCGATATTAACATAAATATATAATATATATATATTTGCAATACAAATGCTTTTGCTTTTTTTTGCTATACAAATGCATGCTTTCTGTACGGGCCACCCGTACATACACAGCATACAGTACAGGCGTGGGGTACATGATGTTCGAATTCTCTCTTAACTTTAGCCTCTCATGGACCAATAGGTTAGAAGGGGCACTGGTGAATTCTGCGTTCATTGACCCTGGATGAAGTCTCAGAGAAGGTTTAAATAAATATATATATGAAGTACTGCACCTCAATGGTTTGGCCTAATTATGCACGTGATGTCCAACTCTACAGAGCCAAACCTCAACTCAGTGCCACCTCAAAATCCTGTGATGTCCACCATTCTAATCAGTGCCACTTTGGCTGTTACATGCAACATATATGTAGTGAGGTGTCATAGTGTACACGTACAGTGCCACCCCTGACATACACGTAGCTTGGAGGTCTTGCGACACTTGTGGTCTTGTCAGCAACAGGCTGTCACTGTGTAATGTTACTCCTGGGAAATACTCGATTCATCATTGCTGTGAAAAGCAAGCCAAAGTCGGTGGTCACTACAGAAATACGCCCCCATCCCAGATCTGCACATTTACCACCATTGGCTTTGAGCTTATTATTATTATTATTATTATTGAAACAGTCATATTGTAATGGGGGTGAGGAAGCCAGGCGAACCTTCACTCTTTTCTCCACACACCTAGCCTTGGACCCCTCACCCCACAAAGCCAGGGTAATAAATGACATGTTTGGGAGGCTGAATATCACCCTAGTGAGAGCCATCACAAAGGTCATTCTAGGTAGGCATGGTGACTTTTAATAGTTTGTAGTTTAATGTAGTTAGATTGTTTTTTTTTTTTAATAATATAGATGACATAAAAATAACAACATTACAGCATTACAGGGAATACACAAAAGTAATCACTGATAACAAACTTTCCATAAACACACTATACCCTACCCACACACCAATTCACACAGTGAAGGCTACCTTCAACCCATGTCCTCTGCATGCTGCAACCTTGACCGGGAGAGCAAGGCTTTAGCATTGCATCGAACTATAGTGAGGTTAAGCCTCTGGTAAATGTTCGTGATGGCCTTTGATTTGCTACACTGCAGCTGCAGGGGCCAGCCGAGCGGAATTATTAATAATATTGTAATTATCAGCGTGTTGTATATGTATTATTATTGTAATAATAACATTTAGATTATTAAACTGTGTTTAGGACCATTTATGTATTCCGGTGTTTGTATAATGGATGTCTGTAACCCCATCTGAGAGCTTTGGAATTCACCTGGATCCTCCCATCATCCAGGTTGCCATCAAGTGGTGGCTTGGTCTTGACACTACAGAGGGCTCTCAATGTGATCTGTGCCTTGGTAATGCACTCAATCACCTAAGCCATCATACATTAACCTGCAAGTATGGTGGCGATGTGGTCACCTGCCACAACAGGGTTAGAGACATCTTAGTAGAAACCTGCTGTCGAGCACACATAGCTAGAGGTCCTGGTGGAATGGGCAACAACCTGACTCGTGACTACAGCAAATGACATGTTGCGCCTAACTGGTTCTTGGGGAAAACAGCAGCACTTGATGTCTCAATCACCCCACTGCTTAACCCTCTAACCCTTTTGGAAGCGGGAGTGTTGGCCTATCTAGACTGCTGCTCAGGCAAGGAAACACCTGGTCAATGACCCCAAGTGTTCTGAACTTGGGTGGGTGTGTGTCCCCATGGTCGCTGAATCATATGGAGTCTGGGGTGAAGAAGCCTCTGCCATCATCTCTTCTATCGCCTCAAGACTGGCCACCTCCACATGCAGGCAAGCCAAAGTCGGTGGTGCTCAATGACATTTATGGCCGATTGAATGTTCATCTGGTTCATGCCAATGCCATAGTATACTTTCAAGGATAGCACCACCAGCACAGAGCAAAGCATACTTTTTCTTGTGTACATGTGATGTGTGCATCTAAGCCATTTATAAAAATTAAGTTAAAAAATTTTTTATAGACGTATTGGTCCGTAATATAAATAGGCGAACTATAATATGAATACATAATTAATACATGTAGCAAAAATGCGCACACACAAACTAGATGATTTAAAAACATAAAACATATTACAAAATAAACACGAGAAACAGTGCTGAAATTTATTCTGGCAGGTATGGAAGCTCAGCTCCATTTTCAATCTCCATCCTTCTCCATTTAATTCTACTGCCCCGAATGCACAGATTTGTAGCTCAAAGGACAGCAAAAAAATCCTTGCTCGCATATGCCCGAGCACTTCACTATGAGACTTGTGTGCCATCTTGTCAGCTAAATGACGCATAAATGTCTATGCCTCATGTCCCAGTGCCCCGCCCCATCAGCTGTCACAACAAATGGCATAAACGATGCATTGTGATTCTTTCGGCAGCTTGGGAGTATTTTTGTTTCTTAGTGTGTTCAATCGATGAAACAACAGCACCCACATCACGATGCAAGTAGGAATTAGCATCTGAATCCAGTACTCGAACATTAAAAAAACTGTAGTTGCATGAGGCTGCCAACACCACGAACAGAAAGATATACAACCAAATCAGGTACATTTTCTCGGTCATTGGCTTCACTTATGTGTCACAACCTCTTTATATTATTAATAGTTTGGCATTAATTTAATAAAGCCGCATCGATTATTAATTTAACTATATGAGAAGCCATACTAAATACACATAGACTACATAATGAATAATGCACAAAATAGGTAACTATCAAAGCATGAAATACATAAAATTAGATGATACTTAGAATGGAAACAAATTTAATCCATGAATGAGGCCAGAGGAGCATATTTAACTATACTTGTACGTACATTAACCAATCTTTCAAAACAATTTTGCTAACTTGCAGGCACACGCCTTCTCGAAAAACAAATAGTTTTGGCAATTAACCCTGTGCACGCGCATACATTAATAACACATGACCAATTAATTTGTTAACTTGAAGGCACACGCCTTCTCGAAGAGTTGCCAAACGCCATACACAACAGAGTTGAAGGCTAACTGCAAATGTTACGTTTGGACCCAGTGCGACAACATGAACGGCATTTTGTAAGTGGATGCTGTGGATACCTGAAAATGAAATATGTATATACACCCCACATGGACGCATCATTGCGAATGTCAAACATGTCATATTATTTTGTTGTTTAGTATACCTCGGGTACAATAAGCGGTACTCCCCGGTACAGTGCATGTATCTGCATGTCAGTCTACTGTGCCGAATGTAGAGCTTGTCTGTGAAAATGGCAGGCCACGCTCTGCAGGACAGTGTAAAAGTGACGAATTATTTAACTGACAATAAATAGCGACATAAATGTACAGACATAAAATGCTCCTACCAAGTGCGTTGACGCGTTTCCATGGTTTTAGTGTCGGCTACACAAATATGTGTCGTTGCAAAACTTTACTATTTCTCGAGAAAGTCGCATATCGTTGGCTTCACTATTGCACGTGGGCAGCATTAACTATGCAAACTGAATTCATTGCATGCTTCTATTGTGACAGCGTGTGGAGCATTCAGGTGCAATAGTCGATTGAATTGCATGCAAATCCTGTATCGTTTTCTGGTAGAGAAGATAATGGTAAATAGAGGATCTATGAATTTAGTGTCGTGAAGTTGGATAGAGTGGACCAACCATAATCCATATTATGATCAGGTCAATTCTATCCGATATGTGATGCATTTAATTGTGATATATGGGGCGAACTGGATCGACATACACACATCAACCAGGTGATGCCTAATTTGTAGCACAGCAAAACAAATTAGGTATGAATTGTATTATGATAGCAGCCCACGCAGGTACAGGCATCACATACATTTATATAAGTTGCCCAATTCGACTGCATGCGTGTAACATTAGAACTGAAATTTCATTTTGTGATGCATGTACGTTAAGTAGTTACAGTGTATGCGAACTGTATCAATTAACCGTTCTATTCAGTTGGGAAAAGGCCATGCATGAAACAGAATTATCATCGTCTCAAAGTCAAGTAAATGATGTACATTTCCACTGGATACATACATGTACATGTACATAAATATGACCGTAAAATCATCATGCCATTTTATGTACTTCCCATTCATCGTCAATACACCCTAACCTGGATGTCACATACATAAATAATGCATATTGTATGCGTATAAAATTTTTAGTGCATTTCATTTCTCTATTGCATGTGTGTAATTCAGTTACATTTATTTGGGTTGGTGTATATACATGTAAGCTAATTTGAGAATGTCTCACGTGCATGCATGGTATATGGAATGTGCCATGATCACAATAAGAGTATTGTAATAATAAAATCAATGTAAAGCCAATGATGCCAAGTGTTTCGAGTTGGGGTGGACGTGTATTCCCCTTGTGGCTGAGTCATATGGAGCTTAGGGCAGCGAATTTGACTCTTGTGCGAGCCAATGCCCGAGCCCTCCTCTTACGATGTGGATGTTCCCTTCAGGAAGGGGATAGTTCCTCATTGTAACTTTCATAGCTAGTGTGTCTCAGTGTGTCAGGGTATGTATGTATGTATTATATTATTGTTGTACATGTATACTATAAATAAATAAAAACAAAATTAATAATTTTACTATTAAAAAATAGTGGTGTGGGTAATAACTACTGCTGTTGAATACATTTGTTCTCTTTTTGTCCCCGAGATTACCAGAAATACAATTAACAGCAGACTATGGGACTGCAATAGAACTTTCTAGACTAACAGGCACGTGAGCCTGACTCTTTTAAGTGCTGGAATTCTAAGTATGAGTCAGTTGGCAACCACGAGTTAGATAGCTGGTCTATTGAGGCTCTACCCGTCACTCCTTCTCTTCTGGACTTGGCCATTCCGTGTATGGTGTTGATTATGCTGTACTTGTAGAACTGTTGGGTGTGTTTACAAGTCGAGATATTACAGGTTTCATCATGAAAGTTATATGCATTATAAATCTGAATCATATCGAATTTGATAAAGCACTTTCATGACAGAAAAAACCCTGTATGGGCATCTGGAACATCTCCTCGGTTGTACATTGTACTTGAGGTGTTTTATAAATTTCCGGAATCGTTTTATTAACTGATTAGCGTCTGTCCCGTACATAAAATCCTCAAAACATAGTATGTGCTTTTGAAACGACCATGCTTCTATAACCATACACGTGCACGTTCTAACGCGGATCCAGAGAAGCCCTATTTGGCGTCCGCCACGATCCAATACGTACCATGCCTCCAACGACACTTCACAAAATGAGTAGTCGTTGTTACATGTATATACTGATCAGCGTCTGTCCAGTACGTAATACCTCAAAACATGTTTGGTATGTAAACAACCATGCTTCCATAACCATACAAGTACAACTTTTCAACCCTAACGCGGAAACCACTACTGTCCACACAATGAGTAGCGCTTTGGAATATGTAGTGTAATCATCCTGCAAGACGTATGAGTTGCCATTGGGCCACATTTACATTTGTCATCGCTGTTGTACACCTTGATAACTCTACACACTAACCTTCGGTACGTCATTTCGTGTTGATGGTTGAGCGTTTTGGACCCATTCCGATTCGTCATATAGTATTATAATAATCGATTGCGTGTTGTTTAGAAATACAACTCTGGTGGAGAAATAATGGTGATTAGAGAATTTGATTGGTGGACCAAGCATTATAAATTTTGTGAGCAGAATATGTAGTGCATTTTACTCTGGATATGGAAATGAATTGAAGTCATGTAGACACATCAACAACGTGAAGCCCAATTTGTAGCAAAGCATAAAGTTTGATAATTTGATTATGTTGATTTGTGATATAGAAATGAATGCCATTTTTAAAATTTTTACATTGCCACACTTATGAAAGCTGGCCAGTGTGCAAATGTGTCAGTATTCACATTTTGATGCAGATGTAAACTGAAATGTGCTTACGTGGTTATAGTGTATAGTAATATTGATGTACCTGGCAATGCTGTGTCCAGCTATGAGCTGGTATGGCAGTCCTGCTGTGTCTACGTTTGACAGGATAGAACATTTAATTCACAGAAGTATAGGAGTGACCATGGGGAACATGCCTTTTAAAGACACTGGCCAAGGCAAAAGTCAGGTAGTCGCTCTCCTGGTTTCTTACAACAACCCCCAAATGTCTTATAGGTGGTTAGAAAACTTTGGTTCCCTTGGAAATCAGAAACTGGCCTCATTCTAATTACAATTCATATACCAACCAAGAATACTACAATGCATTGCACAAAAGCTTATATGCACATGAACAGAACTTCATATCGGTTGCTTTATGAGGTTATTCACAGCAATGCACATACATATACATAATATATATAATTATATAATTATAATAATAGTTAGACATTTAATTACACACACAAGCACACACACACACATTGCTCTGCATGGTGCATATGACAGGAATCAGGGATATGCACACATGCATCACATGCATGATCTCCATGTGTCAGAAGAAGTCTCTATGACATTCGCTAAAGCTACAGCATGTATGTGCACAGCATGTATGTACATGTGCATATATACTTCATTGAAATTCAGTATCAATTATTTAATTAGTGAGAACTGGTGATAAATTTATAAACTATATCGGTGAAAACAAAAGCAGCGGCCAAATATCACCAAGTACTGACCTGATCAGACACCAGCCCTTCTACAACGATCGTTAAAACAGTCGCGTAGCTGATTATGCCTGGTCCCAACATCTTCGCCGAAGCGAAAGGAATTGGGAAATTATAATATGTTACAACTATTTCGGAAATGTAATATTGAAACCACCTCAAGTACAACCCAGGGGATGTTCAAGATACTTTTTCGGTCATGAATGAGCTTTAGCATCTTCAATACTCATTCATTTATAATGAATAAGTTTCATGAGGCAAGCCCAATACAGTGTATATAAGCTACGAACCAAGTTATTGTGTTATTTCGTGGTGAAATTGACAAGCAATTCAGGAGAATGCTTTTCTTCGCAGTAGTTGGTATGATGGTTTTGCTCTCCATTGACACAGTAGCATCTGCTTCTACTAATAAGCGAGAAGTCTCTGCACGCAACAGAAGACTTGCAGATATCAGGGAAGGTGTTGCTCTCCTTGGAAACGTCGCTAACGGATCGAGGGTGGGTATGATTAAAGAGTACATTTATTTAAGCCAATGATTCATACTGTTCTTTATACTCACAGCCACTTATGGTGAACATTCTTACCAATGAGACTTCTAGCGTACTTTTCGCAGTTTGCCTTTTGAGAAACTATACGTGGTCAAGAAATACCCTTTCCCAGTTGGACTACGATGCTTTGATTGCTGTCAAAGATGCTGTTATCAATAGCTCGTGCTCATGGGTAAGTTACATGACATCAAAAGTATGCGTTGGTTAACGCGTTGTGAACATTTTCAGCTGTCGTCACTTGGTCAATCAATTTTATGTGACAATTTATCAGACTATTGCAGTACAGCGGAAGTAATGATGAAAATTCATAACTGGCTTTACGCCAAACTCGCAACCAGACTATGTTTGGATTGGATATCCGGTAATCTCGGTGACAACAGAGTCGAAATCAGCAAATTATGTATTCAACAACAGTAGTTGAAGTCACACAACTGTTTAATTGGTCTTTAATTATTATGATTTATATGTGATTACCGCGTACCGTGCATGCACATCAGGCATTAATAAATTATTTAATATGCATGTTTACGGGCAATCGTGCAATATAACATAAAACGTGCTGTACTAAGTAACAACCACATCCTTCATTTTTCCCAATGTGTGGTGCACATGGAACGCGGGATAAAGCAGTAAAGTAACCTTTTAATGAGGCTACTACATGTACAAAAACAAAAAGGAAAATGTCTGTTGTACAAAGACGGTCGTATAGCCAAAACTAAACACTATACACGACAGTTACCATTTCTTCCACCAAGTACACATGTAACTGAATTTCACATAAGTGAGAAATGAAATAGAGTACTGCATAAAATGCAGGCAAACCTTGATCTGTATATATTGCATGCATTCTACACGTGTACAGAGTATGTTGAATCCAAGAGGGAGAGTTATGGCTACGAAAGGGGAGTACATAAATCAGTATGCAAAAGACATATAAATTACTGTATGCAACCGTTAAACCGGCACTGCATGCATTAAATGGTCTATTCGAAGAAGGCCACGAGAAAGAACTTCCATTCATTATACTCATCTCATAGTAATTGGTTTACATACATACTCACACCAAAGAGCGTTAATGTGTTTCCATGGTTTTTGTATAGCCTACTCTAAATAGACACTTTACTATTTCTTGCTTGGCACATCGTTGTCACTACTAGTTTTTATTGCACATGCCTAGTACGGGCACTCATAACGATGCAAATGAATGTATTTAGTGCGTAAGAAGCGATTTGTAAAGGATATTCCAGACTTCTAGAAACACACACACAAAAAAAAAAGAAATCTTGATAAAACATGCTTTACATGTATAGGTCCTTATCGCGGAAACGATCCCATCTAGTTAGCTATTCATGTAAGTATTGCTTATGCCTACTATTCGAATGTTGTGTGTGTACTACATCATATCCATGCAATAACAGTAGTATCTGTCTAATGGAAAGCAGATAGGCCAGACGTTTGTACATGTACATGATAGTGGCACGAGCACTAATGCCTCCGAAGTTGAGAGAACTAATGGTGAAAAAGAACCCTTGTTCGACTTCCCGGATTCTAGTAGTGTTATATCGTTTTATAGTGCATATCATCCGTAATTATGATCTCATACAGTGCATTGTATAAGGACATTTTTCTCAGCCACTGCTTGCACTGCAACCAAAATCTCTCACTGCTTTTAACTTTTAAACTTATTATTTAGAAGAAGGAATATATTTACCCCAACGGCCCTTCACTCCCCGTATAAAAACCAGGAAAACGCGCCTGTGTTCTTCACAATTAACAGTCAGAGGAGGTTGGAGAGACAATGAGTGCACGTACGCTAGGTGCCTTTTCATGTGATTTATCATGTGACTTCTACTGGCGGGAAACCGTCTTTTTTTTTACTCAGAACCACTAGGTACTCACTTCTGTGGCCATATCTTGTGGATTGCGGTATTTAGACGATAATAACAGCGGCGTCTCTGTGCCCGTGTTGCAATGCGGACATTGCGGAGAGAAGCTTCTTTACACTGTTTCTTGTTCTTACCGTAGAAATACATGTACGAAGGATTAAATACCAATTCATTCATGTAGTTGTGCTAAAACTGTTCAGATGGAGCCTGAAACAGACAATCCAAGTCTGGTGCACCTTCCAATTACCAGCAGTGTAATTCACGTAATAGATCTTCTGAAACAGTATGGTTGCTTCTAATAGCATACAAGTAAATAAAAACATTCTCTAACGAGAAAGTTGCTGGTATATACATGTAGGATTGACCAATGGTGGTGTAAAAAGCACGGAAACAAGAGCGACAGAAATTTGACTGGAAAATTGAAATAGGCCTATATTTAGCCCATTACTCAGGCATGTACTGTACTGTTATAAGTATGTATTGATCCATTGTCCTGAACTGTATATATTATGTATAAAACTGATCAGAATAATGATATGTACGTATCACAAGTAAACATTGAACCTGAACCAGGCATTCCTATTGACAAGAGCCGTATAGCTTTTAAGTGCTTTACATTGATGAGTCATGGTGCACAATTGGCTACGTAAAGTCAATTAAGAGGAGGTGCATATAGCACTATACATTTTGTGAAGTACATAATCTATTGGTAAACCCCAGATGATAGCTGATGATGTTTTTCTTCTCTGCTAGTGCTATATGCGCCTCTTCAAGGACCTCACTCATACACTGATAGTCAATTGTGCACCATGACTCATCAATGAAGTATTAGAAACGGAACGGCCGTACTTAGGCACACATATGGCCACTTCATTCATTCTGCAGTGTTAATACTTACAGTGTCTTGCAATGAGTAACTTTGTCAGGCATACTGCAGAACCATGTGAATGCATGCACGAGATCGAAATAGTATATCTCAAATTATGCCATGCGATCGATTGTATTGAACATCCTATATACCACTACACCCGCCGTCCAACACAGACTTCATCTGGCGTTAGATCTCTATTTAGGCGAGCACAGAATATACATCTAGTGTGTTTTCTCATGACACGATACTACGTCATCGTGTATTGATCGTGCGTGCGTTAAAAACTGATATCAGGACCAGCGGTAGCTACAGTCCTATGTAGGATTGGCTTCGACATCCTTGCCCCATACTCCACTCCAAGCAGAATGCAAACCATCCCTAACCCAGCACACAGTATGTTCATTCAGTGTTAGTATGCTTTGGTCAGCTCCTGCACAGCATGTATATGCAAAAACTGAGATTCACTGTAAAAATTACATTATCCTAATATTGAATAACATCGGTCTCTGGTATTGTATATCCACTGACAAAAATAATCCATTTCAGATGGAGATATTAAATAGTAGATTCCACCAAGGACATGCATTGACTTCAGTGATAGATTGCAGAATTTCATCCAAATGTTCATAATGGCATTGGCTGTAATCACTGTACGTGGACCAGTTGGACATAAATCGATGGAGAAAAACTTTTTTTGAACTTGTCAAACTCAGTTTGATGTTTTTCATTAACAATGAAAAAATCTCCATTGCACACCTCTCTCAGTGATTCTTCTCCATAAAATTTTCTGAAATCAATCCAAACCGAAACTGTTGTGTCTTTGCTGAGTGCATATTTATCATTATGTAATCCAAGTGATTCCCACTGTTGATGAGATATTTAAGATTAATGGTATTAAAGTTATTTATGTACCAAAATACATTCCTTCACTTACATCAAACTCTTCATCTTCCTCTGCTCTATAGCACAATCTATCTGCCCCTGATCGCAGTAAGCGCAAAAGTTGTGGTGAGCATAACTGCTCATGAAGTAAATGTTCATTGTATTGCAATGCTTCTTGACAGTGCCTATCACCACTCTGCCCTATATCATTATGAAATGGCTCTTCATCATCTGCATTACCTTTTTGCATAAGTTCAACTTGACCGCATGAGGAACCATCATCAATATCACCATTATCTTCACGTCATCATCACAATACCAATCATCACCATCACCAATGTCTTCATTATCATCATCATTATCTGGAAAGAACAATGTATTAACCTTCATGTGTGTTGCATCTGCAATACAACATTTAATTCCAATACACATTGACTGACTGATTTCCTGTGCTCCATCCTAAATTTGGGGGGATAGGTGAAAATCATTACTATTCCATACAGCATGCTTAAAGGCAAGTAATCAGTACACGGAAAAAGTAATCTAAATGAGCTACATATACCTTATGTCAAATGGTTGAAGATATTCCTTAAGAAGAAAACTGTTATAAGCTTTTTTCAAAATGGAACCACCTGATGATTTCAATCTGTAACGTCCTTTGCTTAAGCTTTCAACAACTTCGTAAGGACCTAGCCACTTTTTGTCCAGTTTTCCTCCCATTCGATGTGAGTTTCGCATGTTCTTCAACATAACCATCGTACCAGAGCTAAAACTCTAAGTAGGATTTCAAAACGTTTAAATATATACACGCAAAATACCATTATTACCCATACATGGAGAGTGCCACGTTTTGCATTGTATTGTGCCTTTTGTCGTTGCTGAGCTCGTTCAATGTTTTTAAGGACCTTCTGATGGTATTTCTCCCGGATTGCTACTAGATTACCATAAGTTTCTTCCATATCATATGTACATGTGTTCTCGCCCGTGACATTAGTGGTTGCCTTGCAGCTGAATTCATGATCGATTGCCATATGAGGGTTACGATTGTACATAATGAAGAAGGGGCTAAACTGTGAAGAATCCTGCTTTGCTATGCAATAAGCATACAAGGCTGCATCTATATTTAAATCTCAGTTTTCTTTAGCCTCTGAAAATTTGATCAAAGCCCTTGTCAGTATTTGATTAGTGAGCTCATCCAAACCATTAGTTTGAGGGTGATAGGGTCTGCTAATCCTGTGCTCAATCCCTGTCAGCTTAAAAAAACAGCTGAAAAGGATAATAAACAATAATGGTTTAAATGCATGAAACGGTTGAAAATTACCTTGAAAGTTGATTTACAAATTCCCTTCCCTGATCTGATATGATAATGTCAGGCCAGCCATGACGACAAAACACTGTAAATAAAAAATCAGCAACACCAACTGCTGTCTTATCTTTAAGTGGAGCACCTTCAGGCCACTTTGAGAAGTAATCTGTTACTGTCACAATATATTTATTTTTCCTACACCTTTCAGGTAATGGACCTACAAATATGAGAATGATTGGAAATAAAAACGTTCTCTAGAGAGCGTTGGTGGTGTATAGGATTCATAGGCAATGATGGTGTAAAAAAACAAGGAAACATTGGTCTAATCAGTAATACAACAATCTTATATTATATGTTGCACACATGCAACATATCCTACAAACGTGCTAAAAATAGGATTATTACATTATCTCATATTACTGATAAGACCCTTGTTTCCTTGCCTTTGACATAATCATTGCCTAGGAATCCCATACACCAGCAAAGTTCACTTAGAGAATTTTCTGTTCTGTTAACGTGTTAAATATACATACCTATCAGATCAATGCCTATTTGACTCCATACTTTGCTTGGAACTGGAATGGGGTGAAGTTCAGCTTTCTTCCCTTCAAGTTTTGCATTGACCCGCTGACATATATTATACGTCTGCAGTACTGGTCTACATCTCTGTTAAGTCCTTTCCACCAGTATGTTTGTCCGATCTGCAACAACATCAGATACACAATAGTAAATGAACTATACATTTAAAAAGTAATTTAAGGTCATGCCTATTTATGATACATCTGGTGCATCCTGTATATGGCAATGTAACACCATAAATACATTACATGCAACATATGTGTTAAAAGGTGGGGTAATAGACAAAAAGACTACCAGACATGCATGTTCGATGCACTAAATGTTTGGTCTTTTTCACAAGTACGTCCTCCATTTGTAAGGCATTCTATACAAGTACTCTGTTGCATGTCAATGCAATTTTATTTGGGGCAATCAAGTGCATGCTTGTACAAGACCATTTTTTGCACCACTCGATACGCTTACAGAAATTAAACAAGAGCTAGATCACCGGAGAGGACTCCTTACGTTATTTTGCGACATTCAGTCACTCAGTCACTTACCTTAGCTCGCGTTTTGTCCCTGCCGTAGTGGCAACCATCAACACCATCATGGCAGGCACGAATGATCTTGGTTCTCTCCTTTACGTTTGCAATCGCCCGTTTGAGACATATCTCTGTAACGACATCACGTGCTGATCTGCTCTAGAACATTCTTTTATGTTATATAAGAAGTCACTTGTATGCATGTAAATGTTCTTCTCATTTACCTATTTCCGGTGTATGCGTTACATCTCATTCACTGCATCTGTTGCTCGGTAATACAGCAATCGTTCTTTCAGCACAAACATAGCAGCTTGCTGGCGTATTCTCCGTTTCTCGTTTGCTGAAGCTCCAACAGGATACACACGTGAATCCCGAAGGTCACCCTCCGCTTTACAAGAAGTGAGATAGTCAACCAAGACGCTATACCGTTTCTCGTCGATATGCGAAGACATTATTTCAAGCCGAACAAACAACACGTGCTATGGCGGATAAAGTATCCTAGGGTAGGTTAAAATATACTATCCGACCGGATAAAAAATACTCGCACATTTTATCCCCCCCCCGGATAAAATATTCGGGAGGATAAAATATGCTGTGACACCGGAGAAATATACGAAGAATAAATACCAATTCATAGTTGTGCTAAAACTGTTCAAATTGAGCCTGAACTAGGCAATATAAATCCTGTGCATCTCCCTACATACATGTACATTCATATCTCCAGCAGTGTCTCTCACGTATACATGTAACGGATCTTCTGAAACAGCAGGGTTGCTTCAGTGGCGTAGCTACGGTAGGGCCCAGGCCCTACCAGCATAATAACTCTTGAAGTAATTGATCTAGCCATAGATAAATATATTAGCGCAAGCTCGAGCCTCCACTCGAGTCGAGTTGTGAACGTTCAAATTTCAGTACACGCGAGTATGGCATGCGTGCAAGGGATATGGGAAGAGGGATTCAACATTGTTGACAGATCTAGATTTGCTTCCCAGGAGGAAAAAAACAAAACAAAAACTGAAGAATTTATATGTTGGTGTAATGTAAATTCACTGTTGTAACAAACGGTACTATGATGACAGCTCATAGTTGCGCATATCCAGAACATTATAAATTTTTGAAATGGCAACTGAATGTTGCTTTGAATATTGTTAAGGGGTTGGGCTTAAAATGTGTTTTATGATATTTTCGCCAACAATAAATCGAAATTCCGCCAATTGCAAATCACCAGTTAGTTAAAATTAATTATTTTGGTCCCACCAAATAGTAATCTTCGCCATTACGTCTTAGCAGTACGGTATAGCGGGACTTGAAACAATGATATTCTAAATAATGCCTAGTGCACAATATCCTTTTTAGAACACTGACAGAAGATAGTAGGTGGATTCGTATCGAAGCTGTACTGGATGGAACAAATGGAATTCCTTCTAACTGTCCTTAAAGTATCTAATATTAGTTCATATCCGAAACCAAGGAAGAAGCGGACAAAAATGAGTCTGGGTACGTCTGCACACTTATAGTTATTTTTATGAACCAACGTGTTTCTATTAAATGGAAAGGCACCACACAGTTCAAGCATTGTCTTCTCATCAGTTCAATCAGTTACTATTGGTTATATGGTATAGAACATACATGTACTGTGTTAACGTAACATCCGAATCCATCTATCTCTAAATACCTATGTGCTTACTAGGTACGTACGTGTTCAAATCTATATAAGTGCTATTATAACACTCTCTCTCCGCATAAACTTTTATTTTTGAAGTGGGCAACTTTGTCAACCAGTCTCGTCTGGTCTTCTTGTTTCCTCCACATTGTCCAGTATTTAGTCAGTAAAGGTTTTGGAATTTTTTTTTTCTGAGACACGGAATTTGCTTGGCAAACCCAAAAAGGTACAGCTGTAGACTAGATCCCAACCGAAAGGCCATGCACAAACAAAGAAATTAGTGTTAATACGATGGCACTAAATCAAATGAAATGGCGTCTTTCACTACATGTAGTCGATCAGTGGATCAGTGGAGTTAGTGACGTTCACAGAGTAGGCAGTCTGAGAACGTGACTAAGTGTGAGTATCTTTCCATAGCACACAAAAAAACAGTTTAAATCAATTATTCGTCATTTCACAATGTATTTACAAAGTTATATGCGTTGAATTGGTATGGCTGTGTAAATCATGCGTTGATAGAAGCAAAATGCCGTCGTGAAATCAATAACTGCGTTGTGAGCGACAATTAACTCTGATACATATATGATATGCAGCATGTACGTAGCAGATTCCATGCATAATTAACAATCATTTAATTAATACAGCAAATTAAACAACTGGAGGCACGCATAATAGCAATCTACAACGTACTAATCTAGCAGCTATTGTGTTCATAGCGGTAGCCTCATTGTTACCGCACAAGTTATACTAGAAATTTATAACTGCGCAGCAGCAGAAATTCGGACCACAGGTGGGTTGATCGCAATTATCCTGATACGTCTTCAAGCCTAATGTCGCTGTTTTGGTGTCGCCATTAGTAAATGTTGCTTTCCGGCCAGAGTAAACGTGTATTCCAGTTATACACTCCCATTTGCCATGAACGGTTTGAGCATCCTGGACGTGAAGGTTCGCGCTCTGGCAGATCGAAGTGCAAGTATCCGTGTGCGTAGGCCACTGGCAAAGCCGTCCAACCGCATAGGTCCAGAACGAGGAATATCCTTCTTCCAAAACGGCACTGTGACAGATTGCTTGAGCCACAGTTTCTTCTGTTGTGAAGCCGCCTTGTCCCTGCACGTTTATATAGTGTGAGGTATTCAGGTAAACTGCCCTCCCATGTTTACTAATACAGAACAGGATCACTTACATGAATTGCTTTCTCCTCATAGTTTGATTCAACAGCACCCTGTAACAAGATAAGACGGGATACTCAGAAGTTACTCAACTTCACCGCTATACGCTTAATGTATAATCCTATATGCTTGCAGTACAGTCATAATAGAATGTGGGCGTAAGAAGTGCTTAGAATGATCTCTAATACTTTATTATGCTTGGCTTTTGGAATCGGCGAAGGATTAAAATACATCTATAAATGCACGCAACAAATGACATTTGCGTGCAGGGATGTTAAAAGCAGGGCAATCGCCGGCCAGGCATGCGAATTATATAACATTCGTTTCAAGACCGTTGTATGCTGTTTGTATTAGCCTCCTTTTTTACGCATGCACCCTTAGGTTAGAGAGAGAACATGTACTCACCTCGTCTTCGACAGCTCGAGCATTTGCTATGCCCAGTATCGCTATTCCAACGCAGACGGCAAAGATGGTCTTCATACTTGTCCCCGTTGTACAGGATTGAAGTGCTTATACCTTTGGAGTGTGAGCATTTATATACAACACTGGCCAACATGCACATGGCGAAGGAAGCTACATAGTGTGTATACTTGCTGCGCTCGTTTTAAAGTCGTATGCATGCGTCCTGTTTCGTACATGTACATGTACAGCTGTACATGTACATGACATGTACATGTACATGACATGTACATGACATGTACATGTACATATACAAGCACTTCCGCTTAGTGAGAAAACTTTCTTTGAAAACAACTCCTGTGTATCCGCCGAGCAAGAAAGGCGCCTTCCAGTCATTGTGTTGTTGGCTACAAAGCGGTTAACGGTTTATAATTAGCTACATGTACATGTACATGTATTTATAACGAAGAGGTATGGAATATGACATTTAACGTCATGCATGACAATTATCCATGCACTAAACCATACATGTACATGTATATACATGTAACGTATCGTGGTTGTCAGCATGTGGCATCCACAAAAATAAGTAACTATCTCATTACTTTTTTCGTCACTGTTTCGAATTTCACATTCTTCGCAGGTGAGTAGCAGAATTGTCGAATTGGGAGGACTGATGGTTGTCATTGAAGACTGGCACGCCAAAATGTGCCTTATGAAAGCAAGTTTTAAATTAGATATAGTAAAAGGATTCAATTGATCTTATGTATATAAACACTGTTACTTACTTCTTACATGTAGGTCATGATGAAAAGGCTTTACAGGACGACACAGAATCAATTATGAAAATTGATCAATAGAAGGAACGTTACCAAAAATAGGAATGCTTCAGACGATTTTCTGCAGCTTACATTGACTGCACATATCATTGCAGCAGCATTTCAGGTAGTTGAATGTAGCAACGTGGATAATGTGTGTAGAAACCTGGCATCTATTACAGTATCACAAGATCAGTTAGCACAGCTAATGACGGTAACCAAATGGATTTGTACCAGTTTGTGGATGTAAGTTTTGCATCAAGCAACACCAAACACCTAAATCATCCTCAAAGTTTGACACATAGTTGAGTATGCAAAAAAGACTTAATCCCTAGGGTTACGTGAATTCAAGAATGCAATTAATCAAGGTGATGCACAAGTGTGTTAAGGTGCTGGAAATACTTTCTACTTATTTTCCTTGCCACCACTGGTCATAGACACTATGCCTTGAGGCTCTGTATCTTTTAACACAAAACTATTCGACCCTTACATCTTGTTTCGCTGAACAAATGATTTGGGGAAGATTTATACACTGTGAAGGGAAAAAGTCACAACATCTCAGATGGAGCACATAAATCGTCTTTGCAAAGATGCTGCCATCAAGTTCATTGGGGAGCCAAAAAAAACAACAGAGCAAGCTGGTGTGAGAGTAGGAAAAGCAGCAGGTAGATTTAAATCATTTCGATTCATTATCAGAAATACTGTATCTGCTCACACAAGGAAATCTGCGGAAGAAGATCTCAGAACAAAAGTGTCCAAACTTCTGCAGCATGAAGTATTTTAGATTACACTTGGAAGAAGCATTTTGGAACAATTGATTAATAACTTCAGCTGCTGCATGTGTGTGTTGATCTGTGGACTATCCTTAAATGCTATCAGATTACATCATTTTTGCACGAAGGGCAGCAGTAGCTTTACCACAAGGTCAAGGGATGATTTGAGATCGTCAGGCTGAAGATCCCACATTGTGTAGCAGCACGGGCACTTCAGGCACAAAGATGCCTTTATATACTGATCATGGCATGTACAGCACACACATGCACTCACGGATGGTCAATTCTATTGCCTGACTGAATATGTCCAAACAAATCGAACAGGATAGTGTATCTGCTGTGGATAGCACATCCGTAGCAACGAGTAATGTCCTCACTGTAGATGCATGGAGTAAGTTCCTCTGTGACCTGGATGTGGGTGATCATTTCAGCCATGACGGTCTGCAGTGAGCTGTGTCATCTGTTGCTGTTATAGATGGCTTACAATCCTATTTATTTGCATATGAGTGTCTGAGTCAGGGCCGAAGACAAAGGGGGGCGGAGATGATATTCATTAGTAGTAAGACCAAAATTGATAGTGAATATCATCTCAGCCCCCCTTTGTCTCCGGCCCTGTGAGTCACGCTAGTGGTAGCACAATATAAGTGCCAATTGTGTAGCTGAACATAGCACTTAAAGGGATTCTTCTGCTCACAAGAATACGTGTCATAGGTTAATCTGGTGCGAATCATTTATGGGTGGATTTCAGGATGTCAAAAGCCACCAGGAGCTCGTCAGCGTAGCGGATGTACGGTGATGGCTCTGGTTTTACTGCTCGCCCCTTTGCTTTGATCTCTCTATGCAATTTGCACCCTCAACTCGGCGGAAATCAGATAACCGATACTTATGATGCGATTTCATTCTTATGCAGCATGTGGTGCGCGTTATTCAGAATTTTCGTATGTAATGTTTATAGCAGATGCGGAACCACAGAGTGAAAACCAATTCTTACTTGGCCAAGATAGCACTATAAGCTTGTTTTATAGAGGGCACTTATAAAGGCAATAAATAAGCTATGAAGTCCTGATTTATGCAACTTTTAACGCCAAAAGACAACCCTCTTATGCGCGGAACTAAATGCAGGCTACTCAAGGCTAATGGATGCGTGAGACTAAATCTAATAAGAGGACTAATTCTAGTTAACGTTTGTTGCAATTGTATTCGCGTTAGATCGATTGGCTGTTGAGGTCTACTATTCATGAGCTCAAACGGTCAGCTAATAAAGGAAAAATATTTATTGAACCGTATCCTATGCTCTAATTATGACCCTTTTTGTCTATTTGAAACAGCCGTGAATATAGGTCTTTTTATAGCAGGTCATTGGCGCGTGCAACACTGTTCAATATTGCGCCATAGCTGCTATACAAAGACCACGTTAACTGTTTAGCGAAACCATGGAAATCTATTGTAACTGATACAACAAACATTAATTGTCTAGAGGAAAGCTTTTATGCTTGTCTTTTTTGCGGAGACGTTTACAAAGGACTGTTTCTTGCAACACGGAAGAGTTTATTGAATACCTCATGAAATCAGTGCATACATCGCCACAACAAAATTGGTCTCACCGCAACAAAAGTAACAGTAACCGGCCTAGACGACAAGTCAGTATCTGTCTATACCCCTCAAATGACTTAATTAGATCGTTATATAGAGTTTATTATACCATAAAACCAAGAAACTTGCCTGGTCACTCTCCATTTCCCAAATGAACTGAATAAAGGTATGACAGTGCACGTGGAGCATGTGCCATTAAGAGTCAAGCTATAGTCTTTCCAGTTCAAGTCTTCGAATATGTGTTTAACTCTCCTCCCGAACTATATAGACGCACTTCCCCGGCTCCATTTGGAAATATTAATAAGCATCACATTACAGTGGGTGTTCGATTATAAGACCACCCGATTATAAGACCATAAAGTGCCGCTATCGATGAGATTAAGAAACCACAGTTGTTTACAATGTACTGGGATTGTACCGAAAATCCAGTGCACGCGACATAACTTTTTAAATAACTGCATACGCTCGATCGCAAACGTTTGTATCAATCGATCGATACCACCATATTACAAATCTTTCGTTACATTGCTACAAATTACGAGATTGAGGATGGTGCTGTGCATGCATGGTCGCCGGTCGGCCAATCATCAACGCATTGCATGTGCTTATATAGGTCGGTCTCGCTTGAAAACGCATTGCATGTGCTTATATAGGTCGGTCTCGCTTGAAATAAAGACCTTTGTACGTTCCTACCCTATACATGCATAGAGACCTGATCCCACATTCACCTGCACACGTGATAACATATTCAACCATAAATGAACAAAATGAAACTAGTATAGGGACCAACATATTTATGGGCTGGTCCCCAAACTAGCACAAGACAGCAATACAAAGTTGTTGTGGTATATGTTCAAGAGAGCTACACTTTACCAGCTATGATCAATTTGCTGTGTGCAGACAACCATAACTGTTTGGCAATGGATAACAGCTGTGGATCGTTGAGCTCACCAGCAATGCAGTGTGCCTGACGTGCAGCCATCAACTTTTTTCACTGAATTCTTTGGTGACAGGAGGCTTCTCCAGGCCATTGTCACCTTCATCATCATCATCATCATCATCATCATCACCACCACCACCACCATCATCAGGCTGTTCAACTGCAGCTTCATCCAAATCACTACAAATTTTGTCAAGGACTTGCAATTCAATAGATGCTGCAACTTCTTGGTCATCCTCAACGTCTATCCATTTCTCCATCAGCGAGGTGTCCCCTTTCCCCACAGCACTGACTGCATCTAAAATTCCAATTGATTGGAGTGTACCAACAGTGCTGTCAGATTGCAAGTCAAGACTCTTCAGTTGATCACACATTTTTGTTACAATACTATCAGTGGTAGCTTTGCGATAGTCACGGTGTTCACTTGCCACAATGGCTTCATCTGTAACAGGAAGGCAATGAGAGTGCACCCAGCAAGAGACAATAACTGATTGGTCCAATTCATCCCATGCCTTTTTCCAGATGATAGCTGTATCAAGCAGATTTGGAGGTAAGCAGTATTCAAGCCCTCGACATCCAGCTACAATGTGGCTAGCCATTAGGTGCAATTCATCATACTTATCAATGCCTGTCAGTAACCTGTCCAGAACACAATACTTGTAAGTACACTTTACAGCTGAAATGATGCCTTGGTCAAGCGGCTGATACATTGAGGTCAAATTAGGTGGGAAAAACAAAACTGAGACTTGACCCTTAGGATCACCAATGTCTTTGCAATGGCCAGAGAACCCATCTAAAAGGAGAGCCACTTTGGAGTCTGTCCATTTTCGAATGCAGGGTAGGAATACATCATTAAACCAGAATTTAAAGCGTTCTCCATCACTCCATGCATTGGGCTGTGAGGTATATGGAAACGGTGGCCTTTGTTTTTTGAAACAGCGGGGATTTTTTGATGTACCAATCATCAATGGGGCAACTTTACAAGTACCAGTAGCATTGCAACAAAGCACTAAAGTCACTCGATCCTTAGCAGTCAAAGCTTTTGTCCCTCTTCCTTTTTGCCTCACATCAACGTCTGGTAATACATAACTCTGCTTAGGTAACGCTCGGTAAAAAAGCCCCGTTTCGTCCATGTTAAATATATTCTGTAAAGCATAGCCCCCCTCACTAAGTTGAGAACGCAAAACATCCATCTTCTTTTCAGCATCAATCAGACAAATATCTCCCGCTTCACCATGGAGGTGAACACTTGGTGGGACATTAAATCGCTTACGCCATCGCCTAACCCACCCATCTGACGCTTTGAAGTTATGAACATTTCTTAATCTTGCCTCATGGCGAGCACGAGCTTGCAAAGCAGCTAGTGATACGGGTAAAGGCTTGCGGAGTCCCACTGGTGTTCTCACGCGACAAAACCAATCAAATACAGCCTTGTCAATGTCCGCAAATTTGCCAAATTTCGCTACCTTTGAGGTAAGTTGACGTTTATATAGCGCTGCTCTGCAGCGACTAATGTTTAAAACTTGAGTTTTTGATACGCCCAACTGTGCTGCTACCTCCCTCTGGGTCTTTCCTTTATCAAGCATTTCGATGACATCAAGCTTTTTCTGTACATCTAGCACCCTTCTCCCCTTTCTGGTACCTTTAAGAAATTCATTTCTTTGCTCTTCTACTGGGCTGCCAGCGCTGTTCTTCTTTCTCTTTGCCTTTGCCTTAGGCGCAGAGCCAGGCGTCTCCATACTACACACACTGACAAACCCGCCAAAAAAACGCGAATATTTAGAATCAAATATTCATATCATAATCATTGTGGCCTTAATTGCATTTAGGTAAATTCTAACATCGATAGCGGCACTTTATGGTCTTATAATCGGGTGGTCTTATAATCGAACACCCACTGTAACGTTAATACATAATTTGACGCAACTATCAATAACAGCTCAATTTATAATTTCTGCAAGATATTTAGAACTAACACCTCAAGTCACCTTTTTTTTTTTTCATATACAAGGTCAGTTACTTTAGTACGTATTACACTCTGTGTGCGTACCGATACGCTTGCATTTATGCATGTATGCCTATAAGAAGGCTTGTACTACATTCATACTACCCATCATTATTGTACATGTATTTGCGTGCGTTGACACCGAGTAGACAAACGCAAGCGTTCAATCTCCTCCCTTCGTGACACGCACATAAACACGCATGCCATACCACGCACCCACACATTGACAAGGCTTTTGGAGAAGGGCGTTCGTATATGGGAAGGCATGGTATTATGTATTAGGTCAAGCCTGGCAATATGCATACATCGGGGCACACTGGCATACATACGTTGTGGCATACGATTAGAGTGTGCGAGGGGGGGAGAGGCCGGGGGAGGGAGACAAAGTTGTAGGCATGCAGCTACATGTATACATACATAGAGCCATGTGCATGTGTGTGTCTTAGAGATACGCAAATCTTATACTTGTAGCCTTTTCTAAAAGTGACTGCATGCCGCGACCTTTTGCTGAGCTGGTTACATACCATCAGTTGCTTTCCAACCACTGTGGTTTAAGCTCAATGCAAGTATAAAATGTGGTACATACAGCACTTTGGTCATTTGCAGGCTGTCTACTGTTTGATTGGCAGTGTGAAATCATTGTGAGCTTGAGTACAAAGTACAAGTGATTAGTTAATCTCCTATACCACTTGTCCTGTAAAACAGGTGTCATCACTCGGCCACAATCATCTGTGTAAGTGTTTGTTGAGTTCGGCCATCCTGCCCACCTTGGAGTGAGGGTAGAGTCGGGCAGCGGTCTTAAACCTGACCTAAGCCATACCTGGCCAGCGGATGTACTTGTCCAATTGGGAGAGAGGGAAACATGCTGCCTCTTTGACATCACGGTGACCTCTCCCTTAATTCCTTCAATCCTAACAGCAACAATCCTGTCTGAAGGGGCTGCACAGAGGAGGCTGAGACCAGAAAGCATAAACAAAGTGTTTAAATCGTCATAATAAATAAAATTGGCATGCAGTAAAGTAATATTGAAACGTACTTGCGTCATCCATAGCAACCACCCCGACAACGTTAATGTCCTATGGAATTTGCAGCTGTACAAGGTACCAACGTTTACGGCAGTAAATACACCAATGACCTTTGCTCTTTGCACAATAGTAATCACGTGCTCAGTGTTTCATTGCTCTACATTGAGCCATGGGACTCGAAAGCGGACCGTTTGAAATTGATATGTCGCAGCATAGATATGGTCGCAGCAAGTGCAGTATATTCGCCAAACGGCGCATAAACGGCCAAAAAACCGACTTGCCAGGTAAAGTTAAGTCCCCAAAGTACCTTTTTCTTGTTTTCTGAAATCGAGAAGGATAATTCTGGGGAAGTTGTGTGTCACCAAACAGTGGCATTTTTACACGCGTAAATTCATATACCGTGTACGACAAGTGGAACGACATAAAGTTACTGCTTTCTCCTATTTTGTAGTGGTATGTGAGGTGTGGTGATAAGAGTTAAAAAGTGTTGCTTGACGATGCACAGTAGTTTTGAACCTTGTTGTGCATGGTGGTATATTGGGAGAGCAGGGAAGTGAACTTTGCATGTATAGATTTGGAACCCTGCTCTCCAAGAAAACCAAACCCGACATGCATTTTGTTGGCCCATTGTAATGTATGGTGTTCCAGGAGGTGCATCTTGATGGGAGTAGTGGCTTTTGGAAATGCTTTCCTGAAACTTTCCATAAAGCTCTGTATGGCTGTGGCTATTGAAAGCAAAAGGACAAATGGACCTACAAATGGACCTTCATTTGCACCTTTTAGATATGATAAATACACTTAACTCAGACTCTTGTAGGGACTTTGATCAGACACTCATCAGGGGACTGTTGGAGACCACATGCCTAAGAACATCACCTGCCATATTTGCTTCACTTCTTGTAAGTGAACTGGTGCACTCGTGACCAACAAATGCACCAGTTCTCATATTCCTGCCACAGGAAGTGCACTGAATCAAGATATCGTTTAGCATTAATATTATTAATCAAAAGCTGGCCTCAAGGAAGCCGGAGAAACTGCTGAGTGGCAGCATGGGCACAAAACAGTACCTGCGACTTTTAGCCATGCAATGATACATTCGGCACACACAAGAACACTGCACTGCAGCTCAATTGGCTGAGAAAGGATCTCAATGCACAAAGCCATAGGGCATTAAGGGCATTCCAGTTTGCTTGGGCAAGACAAACTGTCAGGGCCCGGGACAGCCAGGACCAGTTACAGTAGCTGGTGCAATGACCTGGATATGTTTTATCAGTGTGCTTGGCCAGACACCAGTTTGACGAATCAACTTCACCATTCGCACCCCTTTGCAGGTTTTTTGAAAGTACTCATAAAGCCGCCGAACATGCGTATAATTATTTATTTGAACCTTAATTCTTACTATGCATCCTTCAGCTTTGTGAGCATACCACTGAAAAGGGATAATGTGCTTCATGGGGACACTAGAACATACAATTGCGCACCAGTTTTCTAACGCTCGAGGACAATGCGCAAGCTTGTTTTGAAGGAGTTGCATTAAGCAAGAAACTCTTCTCGAAACGTATATCACAAAACGGATGCGATAATGAGCTCATTAACTAGTTCATGACGTAAAGCGCGACTTACAGCATTACGTAATGACCGCGACCGCAAGTACTAATTACTTTTTCTTTGACAATTTTTAGCCCTTTTCCTTTCAGTGCAAATGCCATAAAATATATAAAGTTATGACTTTGCGATTTCTCTCTATCCATTGATGCAATCAGAAAATATTTCGACTTAAAATGCATAGATGTCCTCTCGATACATGTATGTGACGATCGAGCAGGTTGTTTCTCTGGTTCAGACAAACTAAGCAAAAAAATGATATAATAAAATAAAGGTCAGGTTACAGTATGCATATGAGACATGTCTGACCTTAAATCTTGGTGCAGCCGTCACGTTCGCGAAGCAGACTGTAACAATAGCAACGTCAACTGTACTGGTCGTTAAGCTTACCTCGAAAGCATGGTAGGGTATGTCCATTTAGTCTTATGAACTTTCTGAAATAAAATAGGGGTGTATTTGAACGTGAAAAGGGATTTAGACCTTAAGCAGTGGCCCATACAGTGATGTAGCGTACGCTGTAGTAGCTGGGTAGCAAGCGGTAGTAGAATTTTGCTTAGCGTATATGGCAGTCTGCAGAGACGTGGAGTTATAGAGGCATTCCGAACTGCTATACTTAGTCTAGTATTCTTACCACGAAAAACGCAATGCAATCTCTTCAAAGCGCTCAACTTTTGTATACGTAACTCGAACGACGCATCGCTAAACGTTGGAAGAAATCAACTGGGTTAAAAACTGGGTTAATAACAAGCAAAAAAATCACCATGCAAACCTACCTTTCACGAACAGATCTCGAACGCGCTATAATTAAAGGTCAGGAACAGAGAACAAATATAATTCTGTTTAGTTTAAAATTTGCTCTTTCTATTGCTCAGCAGTCACATGGCAACCAGACTAATAAAAGGCACATGATACCCTCCAAAATGATGTTCAAATGGCATTGAGGAGTGCCTGTGTATACAATAGCACATGTGAAAACAAAACCCTACCCTGCTATTGACAGGCACATCACATGATCTTCATGGCAACCAGTCTGGCCCAAATCACATGATTCCCTGCATGGCAACCTTTGATGATGTACAAGGGTAAACAGCCATCATGAGTGCCTGTATACAAAAATGAAACCCTACCCAGCAATTCACTCACCTCGATGAGATCACACCCGTCACATGATCTCCATGGAGACCACACACATCCAAGTCACATAATCCCCTCCATGGCAACCTTTGATTATGTACAAGGGTAAATAGCCATCGGAAGTGCCTGTGTACAAAAATGAAACTCCGCCCAGCTATTGACAATGAGATCACACTGACCCGTCACATGATCTCCATGGAGACCACACACATCCAAGTCACATGATCTCCCACCTTTGAAAGGGTAAACAGCCTTTAGGAGTGCCTGGGTATACAATGAAACAAAACCCTGCAGCCCTGCAGGCACATCACTTGATCTTCATGGCAACCAGTCTGGTCCAAGCTTGTCACATGATTCCCTCCATGGCAATGTAAAAGGGTAGCTGTGGAAATATTAGCCTATGTGCAAGATTATTGAGTTAACTTAAAAGTGCAATATCACTCAGTGGTCCCAATAGCCAACTCCTCACCTCTAAAACCTTGTCTGCATCATGACTTTTCTCTGTTGTCTCTAACTTTACCAATTGGTGTTCCCTACCCTCTCTCTCATACTACTTGCTTCTCCCTCCCACTTTCACTAAAGCCTCGCCCTCCCATTCCTTTTAAAACGCGCGGATTATGCAACGTTGCCATCCATTCTCGTCTGGTCTCCTTGTTTCTCCCCATTGTCCAGTATCTGGTCAGTAGGTTTTATTCTGTGACACGGAACTATTACCCAAAATGTTACAGCTGTGACTGCTGATCCCAACAGAAAGGGTACAATCAAAGAATTGTGGGTTGATATGATGGCCACTACTTCATATGAGATGGCGTCTTGTCCTACTGGTAGAAAAGGTATGCAAGGTCACATTATTTATGTATGTAACACTATACATTCAAATTACTACCCATTGTTCACATACACTGCGACCTGATTCCAGGCCTGTACATGCATTCAATATGCAAGCCAATACTAAATAGCAGCATATCCTCGAAAGGGTTTCCAACTATTAGTTCTTCGGAGTGCATGAAGGGATTTCAAAAGGGCATACATCTTCTAGTCTTTCTATTAATTGTGACACAGTTGAATAAGTTTTTTGAATTTCAGCCTTAAAGTTTTATGGCTGTGACAATCATACACTTACTACATCACACACAGACCCACTTCCATTTGCCCTATGGTAACTGAGTAGACCACAAAGCTAGGACCAGATGTGTTCAATTCAAACATAGTTTCCTCTGTCCTCAGACTCAGAGATAGTTGGGAACACCACGCAGCGTGCTAATGTTACGCGCGATCGACGCGATCCATCAATTGCGCTGCACCATCGATGGATCCATTGATTGCGCACCTATCGATCGATCGCGCAATCATCGATCGATCGCGCAACCATCTATCGATCGTGCACTACTGCGCTTGCGCGATCGATGTATGGAATATGCTGCACGTGCTTTGGTGTGAAACAGTACTTCAGTTGCTAAGGCATTACTTGAAACCAGTCGCTTCATTCACTACAATCGCTTCGTGTTGAGATGGATTCGCTTTTCAAGGAGCGCATGACGGCTATTGCTACTGCCAAAGGAGCCTCGACTAAGAGCTGTGTTTTAAGTCAAGAAAGGTTCGATGCCATCGTCCACCATCTATCGTCCCCACAAGACAATGTTGATCTCCATTTCAAGCACTGGGTTAGAAGTAGAAACTTTCAACTTGCTGATCTACCAGGACTGGGACTTTTCAAAGTGCTTGTAATTTCAAATGAAGGGAACAACAAGGTTTGTATAATACAGTTGCATACACCTGTGTAACTTTAAACCTATCATTGTAGGAGGATGGTGTGAAATTATTGCGTGTTGTACATGCAAATCAGCTATGTGACATCGTTCAGGCTGTTCATGCCAGATGAGTTGAAGCATAGTGGCTACAAGAAGATGTCAGACTATGTCTCGAGATTTCGTAACCATGTTAACAATGTTGAATGAACTTGCACTTATATGTTAGGATGACATTCATCTGTCCCTTCAGACTTAGATCTACATTTTTGTAGATTAGGTTGACTGAGGGAGGATAACATTTAGAAAAATATAAAGAATACCATGGTGATAGCTGGTAGGTAATATCCTAGCCTTAGCGTTACACCTGACAGGAGGTTACTGGAGGACATAATATTTTCCTTACGCAGGATTTACGTGCAGTATATGGTTGATTAGTCCTTCAGTGATTGTAATTGTAATTGCATACAGTACTTATAATGTGCAGAGGGTACTACAGGTAAATGAGACCTAGTACATGTAAGCTTCACAACAGCTTTGATTTGATTTGGCTTTCATTATGGCATGCATTATTGTTCCTTATGAAGGTGCAACGTCATTACTTTGGAATAACAAGAGGCTTTATGCAGGAGTTTTGCACACACTGTCCTGTCTGCCAACTAAGTCAGCCACAAATCACAAGGCCTCTATTACATCCAATATCATAGATATGAGACACAGTCCTGACAATGTGTGTAACTACATAGGTCATTTTATGGACCATTTCGTGTACTTTTTCCATTGAAGAGGAAGACAGCAGAAGAAGTGTCTTACATGTTACAAGAACATGTATTGGCATATTTGGGCCCACCCAAGATATTTCACTCTGACAATGGAAGGAGCCAAAACAGACATGTCAAGACTTCCTTGTGAAATAACTGAAGTATTTGGAGACAAAGTAAAGACTTACAGGCTTGTTTGGAACTATTAAGGGAATTTCCGTGGTGGAGATCTGCAGAGTTATGATGGTAGTGTAGCTGTTGTGCGTGGAGACATTACTTTGTCGCTTTGTGAAGCATCCCAGAAATTTAATCCATGTAATAAGTTCACCTGCTGCAAATGTTCAAGTGGGTGCAAGACAAATTGGTGCATCTGTAGAAAAAACGGAATACAGTGCTCCTCCATCTGTCGTAATGCTACAGTTTGCATAAACACTCAAGTGCCAACACAGGCATCAAGAGCACCATTATTGTCAACAGGTGATAGAGCAATACTTGACAAAATTGGATGGTTGAGTGATATGCATATGGAGGCTGCTAATGTACTACTCAGAGAAGCATTTTCTGCAGTTGGCGGGCTCCAAAATCATATCCTTCAACAGAACATGTCCTTCAGTGTCCCTAGCTTTGAATTTGTGCAGTTTCTTCTGGTTAAAAAAAACAACTGGCTGGTGATCTAACATTGAAAAAGAAATGGATACTGTTTGCATCTATGACTCAATGCAAAATAGACCTGACGGGGAATGCATTTCACCTGTTGCTAGATATGTGCAATGTCCAGATTCTCACATGACAATCAAAGTCATGAATGTTCAGCTGCAAGATAATTCATGTGGGGAATTAGCTGTGGCCTTTGCAATATCACTGATCCACGGGGAAGATCCAACACAACTGCATTACAAGGAATTGCGTAGTCACTTCAAGAGCTGTGTTGACACATACAGCATATTAACCCCATTTCCTTCCACTGTTGTAAGCCATCAGCCACGTGTTGTACATGAGATTACGAAAAGGTATACTGCAAATGCCGAGCTCCTGACAATGGCAAACCAATGATCCGTTGCTGTGCTTGTAGGCAGTGCTTCCACCCCGAATGCATTGGAGTCGGAATACAACCTGACAAGTGGAAGTGTCCCACTTGCACTGAAGCACTTTAATTCATGTGCATGCTTCAATGATTATTAGTTGATTCATGTCAGTATTCACAATTTTTGGTGATCAGTGTACATACAAGCTCTTTGATTATTCAATTCACTTACTAACGTATCTCTATGTACTCTGGTTGAGCTGTGCACAACACCAGTTTTTAACATAGACGCATAATTTAATGTACGAACGTACAGCAGGAACTTTGCGGGAACATTGGTTCCCGCCCGGGAACCACTTTCCGTGCATGCAGTTCTATTTCATTATTTGCCAAGTTATGATTGTAAGCGTATACAGGTGCCAATGCTGTCTCTTCCCCATAACACTGAACTCCATGTGCTTGCTAGATGCTGAGATATGCAATGGTACAACGATCAGCTCGCGAGCGTAATTTCCCGTTTGTATGGAAGGTTCCCGCGGCATGGTCCCATTCTGTTGGCTATTGTCTACTAGTGGAAAAAGCAGTGTTTGTTTTAATTACTCAAATAGCTATATAAGTGATGGTTTCCCCATATATATGACGACTATAAAGTCATCCAAACGGGCTGGAAATAGAAACTAATAGGTACATTACTACATTCGGTTCCCGCGCCGCGTAATTATTAACGAAACTGGTATAGTGCCGTATTTACAAAAGCGCATGCGCACAAAAAGAGAGATCGGGAAACTGCCCAGTACCTCAACAACCGTTCCATGGGCTTCTCGCCTCGAGGTCCAAATATATCTACTACGCAGGCAATCGACAGATTGCGCATATTCTATAGCTGCGCGATCGATCGATTGCGCAAACTCAGCATTGCGCAATTCGTCGATCGCGCAATTCCTATAGTTGCGCGATCGATCGATGATTGCGCGATCGACCGATAGGTGTGCAATCAATGAATCCATCGATGGCGCAGCGCTATCGATGGATCGCGCAAATCCATCGATCGCCTAACATGACCACTGCACCAGAGTAAAGGGGATGGAGCCATCTCTAGTCCAGACCACACCCGTTCACAGCGAAACCATTACATTGAGACGGTAACGTCTCATCACGTGACCTTACCCGTCACTCAGATGTAGGCGGATACCGTTGATATCAATACCAACGGTCCGTCTGTGGACGGAGAGTGGACGGCAACGTCCTTCCCCTCCGTCGCTCTGTCACGTCTTTAAACGTTATAATCCGTCAGTCCGGGAAATCCACGGTTAAAGGCGGTTCGCTTTTTACCGCATCGTATACCGTCGGTACGTAAAGTTGGATTTCTGGCTACCGGTACTACAGCGGTACCGCTTCTACTTTCTATCCATGCAGCTTTAACGTATACGTGCACCATCCCATTCACTTTTCTCAAGGTTAGTTCTTCAAAAAACCATACACAAATACAAATGCATATAAAAAGGAAGAGCAAGTGTCAGTTTTGCTTAATTGGTCTCCACATTAGGCAAAAAGCCGAATTCCGTTCTGTTGAAAGATAATTATGTGTAGCATCAATCATGAATGCATGAACCACAGAAGTACTTGCTTACACATTTGCGCCGGTATTGACAATCTGCGCGCGATGACACTGGCACAAACGTGGAGCCACTCACGTCATCAAACGTTCATCTTGTGTAAAAAGTCACAGATGAGAAAAAAACATACCTCATTGCGTTCCAAAGCCAAAAAAAATAAAGGTGGCTGGGTAGAGGAAATACAATTAAATAACGTACCAATAATACGTTACACCTACTAATATGTGTTCGCGTTACAACCTATTCCTGTAGATGGAAGAAAAGTGGTTGTGATATCTTCGACACCCCAAAAATGGCACTTACGCAGCACTCATGTCAGTATGTGGCGAATCAACAAGTTTATTCGGATCCATAACTTCCACGCCAATCTTTGAACCTGAAAGTTGCTATAGAGGAGGACAAAGGCCGATAGCGAAACGCTTACCATATCGTGCTCTTTGCTGCGCTGATGCACGTTGTACTTTGGCGCCAAAATAGGTTGCGATAAAATAGGTAACATCCATCGGCTACACCACTGTTTCCCCGCCAAAAACCTAATATTAATAGTCACGTGAATTGGTCAAGGGAAAGTTATAGTTGAATTAACCAGCAACTGTCAATCAATTGCAATTAGCGAGCTTATACCGCTTGTTATTGGTATGCGATGTGTTGCCATGGCAATGAGGTAACAGTCCAGTACATGTATGTGCGATTTAAATCTTTTATCAGCCTTGAAATTGATTCATTAAGGTCCAATACAAGAATGCAGAACATACAACATGTACATGGAATCAGTTTTAGTTTGAGTGAGGATGGAAGACATAATCCTTTATCCCTACACATGTAAAGAATGAACGAAGTACTTCTATAATGTTGCACACAGCCACACACACGTCACACAAACAGGCACACATCACACACAGGCACACATCACACAAGGCATACATCACACATAGGCACACATCACACAGGCACATATCACACATAGGCACACATCACACAGAGGCACACATCACACAGAGGCACACATCACACAGGATACATAACACAGAGGCACCATCACACAGGTACACATCACACAGGCACACATCACACAGTGGCACACATCACAGAGGCACTCATCACTAAGGCTACAAACACACACAGGCACACATCACACACAGGCACACATCACACCAACAGGCCCACATCACAAAGGCACACATCATACAGGCACACATCACACAGGCACACATCAACAGACACATCACACACAGGCACACATCACACACAGGCACACATCACACAAACAGGCACACATCACACACAGGCATACATCACTCATAGGCACAAATGACACACAGGCACACATCACACACAGAGGCACACATCACACAGGCACACATAACACAGAAGCACCATCACACAGGTACACATCACACAGACACACATCACACACAGGTACACATCACACAAACAGGCACACATCACACACAGGCATACACACGCACAGGCACAAATGACACACAGGCACAAATCACACAGGCACACATCACACATAGGCACAAATCACACATCACACAGGCACACACAGAGGCACACATCACACAGGCACACATCACACAGGCACACATCACACAGGCTCATGTCACACACAGACACAGACACTCATCACGAAGGCTACATATCACAGAGGCACACATCACACACATGCACACATCACACACATGCACACTCACACAGGCACATATCACACACGTTACACATATTGGCACACATTACAGACAGGCTCACATCACACAGAGGTATGCACACAGACACACATAGCACACAGCCATACATCACACATAGACACACATCACTAAGGCTACAGGCACAAATGACACATAGGCACATATCACACACAGGCACACATCACACACAGGTTACACATATTGGCACACATTACACACAGGCACACATCACACATCACACAGAGGCACACATCACACAGAGGCATGTGTATATCACACACAGGCACACATCACACGCAGGCATACATCACACACAGCCACATCACACACAGGCACACATTGCACATAGGCACACATCACACAGGCACACATCACACATCTCACACAGGCACAAGCACACATCACATAGGCACACATCACACACAGGCACACATCACACACACAGGCACATATCACACACAGAGGCACACATCACACACAGAGGCACACATCACACACAGCCACACATCACACACAGGCACACATCACACACAAGTTACACATTGGCACACATCACACACAAGGACACATCATAAACAGAGGAACACATCACACAGGCACTCATCACTAAGACTACACATTACAGAGAGGCAAACATCACACACGGGCACTCATCACACAGCAATACATCACACAGAGGCAAGTGCACATTACTCAGAGGCATACATCACGCACAGAGCAGAGGGACACATCACACAGAGGCACGTGTACATCACAAATCACACACAGGAACACATCACACAGAGGCATGTGTTCATCACACGTAGGCTACACATATTGGCACACATTACACACAGGGACACATGTATCATAAACAGAGGCGCATATCACACAGAGGCACTCATCACTAAGGCTACATATTACACAGAGGCACACATTGACACAGGCACACATCAACACACAGGCACACATACACAGTGGCACACATCTCACACAGAGGCACACATCACATACACACACAGGCAACTGGTGCCATTTATAGTTATGGAGTCCTTGCTGAAAAGATTCTTTACTTGATGACAAATCTGACTCAGAGCCGGAGAGGTATTCTATATGCTCTCCTGTCTGCCATAGTACCGGTACCCAGTACGTCTGTATAATAAAAAAGGATACAATTAGCTACCGCTCAGCACTAGCTATATCTCGCGAATCGAGTATGCAGCTGCGCATATGCATACATAATCGGTGCACGTGTATGATATACGATACATACCTTCCGCAGGAAGCTGTTGTTTAGCTTGAAGAGAACTATCAGCTTTGGATGACGACTCTACTAGCATTTGGTGTTCAAAAAATGTAGATCCACACACGTATTCCCCGCAGTGGTGACAGTAACGTCACTTGCCGCTCATTTTTTGAATTCGGAAGGAGTTACTTGTATCACGTGACCATGCGTCAATAATAGTGGAGGACGCGGTACCGTGCGGTAGCGTTCGTCGATTCACGTTCATAAATACACGGATACCGTCACTAAACGTTTCCGTGAAATTTACGTGGAAGTCCGTCTTGATCGAAAGTGACGGGGCACCGTTGCAACCCGTCTCCGGATAGCGGTTTCGCTGTGGTTGTGCACTCTGTACATGAACCTATATTACATGAGAGGGAGAAGTCAATGAGGTTCCTGCAGTAGGATGATGGCCTACTGTATAGTGGACAATATATCTGATTAGGAAAGCAAAAGGCTAGAGATAGCAATACAGTGGAGAGGAGGGAAAATGAAGTGTCGGAGAACTGAGGGAGGACTAGTGAGGATGTGGCTAGGTAAATGGTTGATGCTCGTGCTCACATGGCATGATGATAAGATAAGAAGATAGGTCCAGCAGACCTCTCTAGCTCCACTCTAGTCGGGCACAACTAATATGCTGAGGTCAATTGGCTAACACGCCATTGCCTCACAATGGTTTGAAATACATCGTATTCAGGGAGCTAGGGTATGGCATTCAATGCACACCTTCACTTGCTAACCGTCTATGCTGGAACATGGGGCACCCATGTACACTATATGTGCATGCACATGATATGTACATGTATACTGATCAAAATGCATCCCTATAAAACGATCCATTCTATAGGATGTGTGCATAAACTGCATATAGTACACACATGTAAAGTGCAGTGCACCTTCTAGTGTCACTACGGTATTGTGAATTATTGGAGCTACGCACACACAATACCGTAGTGGCACTCGTCTCGGCCTCAGACCCAATGGATGCAGCTGCGGATGGATGTAAAACATCACCGCTGTGCGTACCGGTGATGTAATTCATCCACAGCGAAACAAATTCAGATCGAAGTGTAGCTGTCATCCATCCACTCAATTATGCGCATGCATGAAAGTGTGTATACTAGTTGGAATCTAGTCTTCATATGTTTCGTGTGCTTCACATCTAAATTAGTATATACAATAGGCACATAAAGCAGTTCCTAGTGAACTGATGTGCATTTAGATGATGATTTGGTATAGTCATAAGTGACCAAGGCAACGGAAACGTTTTAACAATTCAGTAGTAGGATTCGCATCGTGGTATTATAATGCGCATACATGTATACATTGTATATGTACCAAGAGAAATCCACAATTTGATGTGACTACAACTATATACAAATAAATGAAACAAAGAAACATATAAACAAACAGCTTTACTCCATGAATGTGGCCAAGGGAGCCCCATCATCAACACTTGTCCATTTGATACATGACCCTTGCAGGCACAAACTCACAGCTCAAGCACACACACAACAAAAGCAAGCCTGATATAACTGTAGGTTGCAGAATAGACTTTGTCCCATGTGTTAGATAGGGCAGTGGCCATGCACTTGAGAAAGTGTTCAGCCTCTTTATGCAGTAGTCGATCAACTAAAGGAACAAATGGGGTGAATGTACCTCATTTGTCTTCTGTAAATTCCCTTCTTTTCCTGGGTGCTGGATTCAACAATGGCTTCATGTGCTCGATGGCAATGTGATGGGGCGTCTATGTCTATGACATGAACATCAAACGCCTCCACCTGTGGTTGCCAGATATACTATGTACCTCTGATGCTGAGGTCAAGCCTCTGATGCCGAGGTCAAGCCTTAGTTCTGCCGGATTATTTGAAATTGCTTCATTCATTATGGGCCCTTGATGACTTAGCTTGAGGCCACCCTAGACTGGCCATTTCCCAAAATGCAGTCATGAATCCCGCTGTGACGGAGTATAACGAGTCCCCCTTTCTAGTAGTCAAGGGCATGTTGGAGTGTGAAATCTGCTTCACAGCCATCACAATTTGCTTACAGATTAGATGCATGTCGCAAATAGTGCAGGGTGAGGCCATCCCTGAATTGTACTTGAGCCTGATCAAAGTGGCAGCTTTGAGGTGGCGACCAGCTTGACGTTTTCCCTGCACTGTCCTCCTGATTGCACGTTGTCTACCTGATGCAAACATTGCAGAAACTGCATCAAATATTTCTTTTTGACAATTTACTCAGATGCCTTTCTTGATTCTTGTCTTGCCTTTCTGATTGCATCCAGTTGGCAGCAGAGATAAATTCTGCACATCCTTCAATAATTATGGCTTCTATCACCTTGGTGCCCTCGATCATAATATGATCGGATAATGCTCTTACAGTAGGGGTATTGATTCCCAAGCCAGCCAAGCAAGTTGGCATACACTCAGCATCTGACATGTCTCCTAGAAATGGCGACTTGCAACGTGATAAGGGCTATGCATTACATGACCATTGGCATTGAGCTAGGGATTTAGAAAGACCAACATAGGCTGCTTGGGGTAACTTGGCAGCTGCCATGGACAGTTCCTTAACATAATCTACCTACTTTTCAACCTTCTTCACCATAAAACTACTTACTGTTCTGCAATCTCCTATTATACATTCCCTAGAAATCGATGCCCGTTCACAATCTGCACATCTAGATCACCAGACCCAGACCCGGCCTCTTCTTCAAAATGAGGGGTAGCAATCAGGTATAGCTTTTCTTGGGCTCAGGAAAGTACCCAAATGCTGGACCATTTCATCATACCAAAGGCAAACCTCCTAGAGGTTAGAAGTGCAACTGCATAAATAAGCATTCAATTTGGTAGAGGCCATCTTAGACATTCATCAGATCCTCTCAACACAGGCCTAACAAACCCACAATAGTGTCAAAACGGCTGCATGTAGGCCATAGCACCCCGAGCATTCCATGACCACAAAGCGAGCTCGGTTCACCATGTTGAAGGCATTCTCGGGGGCATCCACTAACAAAAGCCCCCATAAGCGCGGGTCAGCTAGCAGCTCGCGTTGATTACGTCCCTGCCCTTTGTACACACCATGCACCCGTCGCTATCGCTACGTCCAGCAACGGCCGTGGTACTGACCATTACTCAGTCCAGCTTCCATTCATTTGTCCATGCACTTTTTACAACATCCACAAGAGTGAAGTTCTCGAGGTCAATAGTCAATGGCTAGACATCCTCACGGGGTGCACGGGCAATTGTATTCATGCATTGATACACGTGATTGGCCTTTGGCGCGCGCCATTGTGTGCGTCGTCGAACTCTCCGTCCCACACTGACGCAATGTTTTATTTTAATGTTTATAATTATTTTTATTATTTTGTATATAACTGCGCACCGTAGCTAATCAGCTTTTAGTTGTTACGCTGTGGCAGTGACTACACGGGCAATTCAGTACTTAAGTGCCGTTGATCAATATCATAAGAGAGACAAAATGAGTCGCTGCAGACAAAACTATCACGAAGAATGCGAGGCTGGTGTCAACAAACAGATCAACCTGGAGCTCTACGCCATGTACACATACACATCACTGGTGGGTTCGCCGTAGTGAGCACACACTGCCCAACGAGTTATACATGCAAGTATATAATTTTTATTCCCCTTCGCACAAATATCCCACTGTGCAGGCTTTCTACTTTGAGCGTGATGACGTGGACCTGAAAGGGTTCGCCGAATACTTCCGAAACAGTGGCAAAGAAGAGTGGGAACACGCCCAGAAGTTTATGAAGTTCCAGACTGACCGCGGAGGAAGAATCGTTCTCCAGGACATCAAGAAGCCCGACAAGGACGAGTGGGGCACGGGACAGGACGCAATGGAGACCGCCCTGGCTCTGGAGAAGACTGTGAACCAGGCTCTCCTGGACCTCCACAAGGTCTCCGACAAGCACAACGACTACTACGTAGGTTACAACAGAACCGCACGGGGGTGGGGGAATCACTTGGGAACGAGAGCAAACGTGCATGAGGAATTAATGCTGCAAAATGTACCTCTTGCTCGGATAGATGTCTGACTTCATCGAGAGGGAGTTCCTTGGCGAGCAAGTTGAGTCCATCAAGAAGATTTCTGGATACATCACCAATTTGAAGCGTGTTGGCCCTGGTCACGGTGAATACCACTTCGACAGCGAGACCCTCGGCGATTAAGGCCTGCATCTGTATAGTGTAACCGCACCACAAACAATGCTGCATTTCTGTACACCTGCTAGTGGTGAAGCACAAGTGTTTTACACAGCCCAACCACAATTATTGTATTTAGTCTTCGCCCACATGTTTAGGTAGCCAGGTGGTCATTTTTGTATAAAGGAATAAGGGAACAATTAGCATATTAAAACGACCTGAAGACAAAAGGCTAACTTAGTGACAATCGCTGTATTGAACGATGAAAGCTTATGGTGGAACTTGATATTCGTCGCATCCGTCAATCTGGTGGGGGGCACTGGCCCGGGGCAGGGACTCACGAGGGGTCACTGTACGGCGACGGACACGATGAATTGAAACACATATACTGTTTCAATAATCCCATTATTGTACATGCATGCGCAAGTCGCATGATTTCGCCTTAAGTTGATACGGGAATTTTTTGGAGAGTTAAATTGAAGCTGATCAGATCTGGTGTCAGAGAAATTCTGTCGCTAGGGATGAGGAAACTCTGTCGCTCTATAATTTATCGAAGAGACCGTATTTCCTAAGGTTGGTTAGGAGGCGCATGATCAAAGAGCTATCGATTCCTCGTGACTTACGCTTCTTACCATGCACGGAGCAAACTGAGTATGAGATGTTGCTGTCATTCTGAGTGTTGCGTTTGCAAACACCCACCCGAGTGTTCAAAGAACGAAAAGGATTGTATCTGGAGAAGATTAAAGACCTTTATAGTGAAGGGAGGTTATTTATCGAGACAAACACAACAAGAAAAACTGTAATCTATAACTCCTATGCACTACTCTTCGAATGATAAATACATCTAAGCACGCAAGCTAGCCACCGAGAAAGAAAACGAAAGTTCTTGAGGGCTGTCATAGTGCAGAGATAGGTGGAGGGCACTTCAAAACACTGTTGAAGATATCTGAAGGGTTATTCTACGGCAATGTCACCATCATAGTTATACAGTATGCATCATACATAGAAGGCTCACCTGTACGATTAGGTATCCCAGCTTGTTGTAACTTATCCACAGCTAAAAACATGTACCGTAAAGTACCGCGTACAAACCCACCTCCCTCCGCCCCCAACGTGCATGAGACCCTGAAAAAAATGGCTAGTTTTTTTAACGATTGTATCTCCTGAACCATAAACGTTGCCATGCCTCACGACAAACAAGCAAGGTCTGAAAACATACGACATATTTGGAGCGCTGATGAGATCGTATTCATAGCCCTGCTAAACTGAATTTCCTATTCAAAGCTCGCATCTGTGTACACTCCTGTCTGCACTCTGAATGTAACTGCCGCTTCATTTACATTAGTGAGGTAATGTCGTGCAGACATGGTTCGGAATTGGGCCTAGTTGGTCAATGGAAATAAGAAATGGTGGAGCGATGTGGACTGACTATGTTGTTAATGGTTTACTGCCATCAATTACAAGGTAAATGGAACAAAAACATGCCGCATGTGTTGGACGCTGTTTGTATGATATAAACACCGAAATTGGGGATGAGCGATATGGCTGTTCTGAACCAGGCATGTTTTCAGACTTTGTTTGTCGTGAGGCATGTCAATGCGATTCCAAACAGGATATTATTTTTAGAAAGGAATGGTAGTACAACAAGACTTTGAAAAAGGTAGGTCGCACCGTTTATGGTTCAGGAGATACGATCGTTAAAAAAAACTAGCCATTTTTTTCAGGGTGTACTTTACGGTATTACGTTTTCTATTCTAAGGAAACATCTCAAAGGACGATACTTGCAAATGTAAGACGAGAAGTGCCACAAAGTTAGTCTTGTAGGAGAAAAACCAGCCATGTATTAGCTGGTGCCATGCTGAAGGAATTAAGCTGCTGCAATGCGTCCGAAATAACTAACTCACCATGTCATCAAAGATGAGGTGCTTAGTACAGAGTTACCTTAAGTTGTGTTTGATGGAGCCGCTGTGTTGGAAGATCCTGATGGCTGGGTTTGATGTTGAACACATAACTGCAGCTCAGCAGGAATAGCACCCAGATGTGGCAGGCCTGCAAGAAGTAGATCACTGCATGCAGTATGCAGAATATTTGATGCTCATAAAGACCACCCATTTGTCCAGTGTCCATGAGAACGGCAACCTCTGGTTAACTGCATCAACAGTTGGATGTTCAACTAAGTGTTTGACAGCTCACACCATCTGAAACTTTCGTGCTCACTTAAGTGCATATGCTGCTGTCAAGCAAGGATTCCGTTGTACTGCCATACATCAAGATACATGTACAAGAGCAATCTGGAAAAGTGATTGTGGCCTTTTTGCTTTTGCGACTGCCACTGCAATATATGCAATGGGCAAGACCTTTTGCATGCTAGAATTTGACCAGTTTCTGATGAGGAAAAGCTTGTTACAGTGCTTCCAAAATGATGCCATGTTATCTTTCCCTTCACTCGGTATTGCAGCGAGGAAGCCTGAAGTCCTGAACGAAGAAGTGGTTGAAAAGTGTAGGCCTCCATATACAGGCAGAAAGATGCAATGCGATGGATGCCAGAAGGGCCTTCGTTGCGATTGCTTGCGTGTACATGTATCTCCAGGCTCATCAGGATATCCACAAATTGGTACTGTTCCCCTGTATGTTCTAAAACAGTCTAAATTCTTAACAAGTAAATAAAAACATTCTCTAACGAGAAAGTTGTTGGTTATAGGATTGACCAATAGTGGTGTAAAAAGCACAGAAACAAGAGTGACAGAAATTTGACTGGAAAATTGAAATAGGCCTATATTTAGCCCATTTCAGGCATGTACTGTTACAACGTTAGTGTGCTAAATATAGGCCTATTTCAATTTTCCAGTCAAATTTCTGTCACTCTTGTTTCTGTGCTTTTTACACCACTATTGGTCAATCCTATAACCAACAACTTTCTCGTTAGAGAATGTTTTTATTTACTTGTTTCATAAGTTTTTTCCTCTGGCGTCTTTATAAGTGGTCACAAATTAATTTTAATTTTTGAAGGGAGGGAGGTTAAACAATTTAATAATAGAAATTATGTGTATATGAGTTCTTAATGTTCTGTACGGTTCCGCCTTGTCCTCTTTGTCTCCCCCAGCCTCTTCTATGGCCGCGGCGGCCTGGTTCTGGCCATGGGAGCCATGCGGGTGGTGGTGGCAGCGGCCAGGGTGGCAGCAGGCAAAGTGGTGGTGGGGGTACTGGTGCCAATACTGGTGCCGGTGGTGGGGCTGGTGCAGGTAGCGGCGGTGCTCCTGCTTCTGCTGCTGGAGGTGGGGGCAGCTCTGCTGTTGGCGGTGGGGCAGCGGTGGGGGCAGCTCTGCTCGGCAGGGGCAGTGCTGCAGCTGCTGCTGGCGGCGGACAGTAGGGGGGCAGCAATGTATCTAGCAGCGGTGGCTGCGTAAAGGGAAGAGGAGTTGGAGGATGTACTTCGTCCTCCGACTAATGCATCTGCACCAATCTTACTTACTGCTGCACGGGCAGATCTTGTAACAACCTTTTGAGCTAGCAATGGATGAGACTTACAAAAGGCATCATTTACTTCACTTAGAAGCTCACTATCCCTAAGAATAGCTTAAGCACTCAGTGTACGAAGATCACAGGCAGGGTCACTGCTAAAAACTATCCGTAAGGTTAATGCAAAGAAGTTGCAAGAGAGTGATATTTTCGTCGGGCATAGGTTTCATACTGCTGGGGCTGCCGCAGGTTCAGATTATGTCACAATTTAAAACAAAACATGCATGCTTCATGCGCGCGACAGAATTTTCTCAGGAAATATGGTGAGTCCCACGTTTAGTTAACGTTTAATTAATTAATCTCCGGCTCATGGTCCTTATTTAATTAAGGACGCTAATGATAATGCACTTCTCTTCAGTAAATTTCCATGAAGAAATAAAATGAAGAGAAATTCATTGATCATGCACCTACATAACGCCTTGATTGTCGCTTTAGAATATAAAAATACATTTACATAAGTTATGTTGTAATAATCTCAATAATATGCACTTGGAACACGTTGATAATGTACGCATGATTTTCGCATACATTATTGACGGAATTAAGATGACGGAACAAAGTGCCACAAATTAATGTTGGATGATTGTGCTTTACTTTAGGTGTTATACATTGCGAATCGGACGTAAAACTTCGAAGTTATATCATTCATTGACTAAGTTACATGAAATATGAAATCCTATAAACATTTACATGTATGGCCTCAGTAGTACATTGAAACTATCAGTGTCAACTTGCAAAGCAAGAACTCTTTGCTACTAATGTGCCATTCAGATAATATTAACTCTTACATGTTGCCTTCAGTTTCCCTACAAGGACGTGACAGATATCTTGTGACCAAGTCTACTTTCTAGCAATAGTGATTAAGCCGTGGAGCTCATTTCATTGTTTTTTTATTTCAACATTGTCCTTATTTAAGGACCAACGCCCTTAAAAAAGGACGTTTGGAGATTAAACATTAAAGCGACAGAATTCGTTAGGAAATATTGTCGTCGCGACAGAATTTCCTGTGACGTAGATTATAGTTAAGTAGTGGTTATTTCATTGTTGAAGCAATTAAACAGCGGTCCGTCTTTGAAAGCCTTTTTCCATTTAGCGTGCTACGCACGTATAAACGTAACTGAAAGTCTGCCAATATACTGGTATTTTGTAGCTAGTCAAGTAAATATAATATGTTTACTTGACTCAATGCGTACTTAGTGAAGTGTCCTATGTAATAACGCATGGCTAATTTAGCTGTTCCTTTTGAAGCATGCTTAGAATTGACAGGCAGACTGAGCAGAAGAATATTTCTTATCAATGTAATTAGTAACTGCACGGAGAATATACGATTCACATGCAATGCATGACTGATACAAGACTAAAATCGATGTGCCAGACCATCCATATGATAATCTTTTGTATCAGATATGAAACAATGTCACCGGGGCAATAGGAACGAAGTACGTGTCTCTGTCATGTGATGTATTCTTCGCTGTGACGAAAGATGTACCCCAGTGCTGCTAGAAATTGATTGTAAACATAAACATGTATCTTTGAAGGCCTCCAATATTTGATGTGTTGATAGAAAAAAAAACAACGTTGCGCGTTGTATTCATTACTGTATGCTAATAACAATAATATTGCTAAAATCATCACGTGACACGCAGCAGTAATAGAGGAACGACTGGTGTGTGTGTGTGTGTGTGTGTGTGTGTGTGTGTGTGTGTGTGTGTGTGTGTGTGTGTGTGTGTGTGTGTGTGTGTGTGTGTGTGTGTGTGTGTGTGTGTGTGTGTGTGTGTGTGTGCGTTTGTGTGAAATGAATGCAGTTATTCAGTCATATCATTCATAAACACATGCACCCTCATGTCATCTCCACCTGTCTGAAATATTATTATAACCTTCATTTATAGTCAACATAGAGCTGCCAATGCAGATGACTGTGTGAAGTGAATTTGCACAACGATTCATAAACAACATGTACAAACCGGAGCCTCGCGTATTTCTTTTGGCTGAGCAGAACTAGATATATCTTCAAGTCATAGAAGTTCTACGCGCAGAGCGAAACGTACATGTATACATGTATCATATTTCAGCGATTACGTCACCCTCACACCATTTTAAAGATTTTACCCGTTTGAGCGGAGCCCCATATCATATCTCTTAGGGAGAGCTTCATACCCCCTAGTTTGTCGGGAGAGGAATCCCCTCCCGCGCACCCTCTCGCTCATTTAGTATTCGTTGTACGTCACTCCTCTCACAACATTGTGGTTAAAAAAAAATGCTGAAGAGAGCATGGTATTGTCTTGTACACACACGGCCTAATTGCTAGCGCAGCAATAATCAATATTTCATTGTTGCATTGAGAATCATCCACTGTATTAAAATGTACGACTACAAGGCGCGGTCACTTCTTTTTGAATTGTTAAATCGATTCACTATGTGGCCACATAATTATTTGCAGGCATGCGCAAAGGTTTTTTTTTTTTTTTTTTTTTTTATATAAAGCAGCTTCATTTCAAAATTGGTTGTCCTACGAGCGTCCAACACCGAAGAATAAGCATGAGTCGTGCGAGGCATCATTACAGCGCAGAGGCCGAGGCTGGAGTCAACAAGCAGATCAACATGGAGCTCCACGCCATGTACACGTACCTCTCACTCGTGAGTTAAAACTAAGTGCGTGCTTGTCTCAGTGCGCATGCGTCACCTAAAGCGCCATGCATGCGCGGATGTTTCTATAGGCTTACTACTTCGAGCGGGACGATGTGGATCTAAAGGGATTCGCCAAGTTCTTCCGTGACTCCGCCAAGGAGGAGCTCGAACACGCCGAGAAGTTCATGAAGTTCCAGACCGAACGTGGAGGAAGGATCGTTCTCCAGGACATCAAGAAACCTGAAAGGGACGAGTGGGGCTCTGGGCTAGAGGCTATGGAAGCTGCCCTGGTTCTGGAGAAGACAGTGAACCAGGCTCTCCTGGATCTCCACACCATTTCTGATAATCACAACGACTTCCACGTACGTCGACCCTTGTTACTACCACTTGCATGATTGCGAAATCACATAATATGTCTGTTTCTTTGTCCATCCTCTCTCCCTACCCACCACCCCTCACACTTGGGGTCCTATGTAACTCCAACCTCTTATTTCTACTGCGCTCTCTGCCATGGCGATCGATATAGATGTCGGAGTTCATTGAACGGGAGTACCTTGATGAGCAAGTGAAATCGATTAGAAGACTCGCTGGCTACATCACCAACCTGAAGCGCGTTGGTCCTGGCCACGGTGAATACCACTTTAACAGAGAGACTCTGGAGGAATAGGCCATTAAATTATGTAGCACGTATTGAATTTCGAGCTAAGAGATTGAAGTATTACACGTAGATATCCAACGTCAATGTTATCGCGAATTTTTGGCCATTTGTATGTGTATATGGTATAATAACCGATTATCCACAATTATTTCAACGCGCTCGGGCCACGGATGTTTGAGTATTGCGACACTTTTTAAAATTGCTACACTTTTAATTCCCTCACATCGCTAGCTGATTCCGCATTTCTCACATATACCATGTGATTCAAATACAATGCAGGGCATATGAAGCATATGGATATATAGAAGAATGCGTGCCAATTGAAGCACATACATATTGGCGTACGTTACCCCGCGGACTTATTAATTCAACACTTTTTTGTGTAATAAAATGTACCAGTCTAAGGTACGTTAATTTGTTTTGTGGTAATACATTCCATTCAACGCCATATTGCTTGCATGTATAGGGTGTGTACAGAAAATAATCATATCGCAGCGCAGGCACACAGCAAATTCATAATAAATACCATGTATATACATATGTGTGGATACACAAACAAACATAAGGTGGTCGCCTGGGAACACAAACGTAGAATGCACATGTACGTGTTTTGCTAACGGCGTCCACATTTCCAATCATATACATGGTGCAACGCGTGCAAGCGGTTCATGATGGGTGTGGGCTCATACAATCAATTTGAGAATAAGTCGTTGCAGTGAACAAGACGCGTTATTGTTCGCCACATTGTGCAATTATAGCTGTGTTGGCGATGACTGTGACATCCGCGGTGTGTAGACGTATGAGAATACAAATTTCAGATCAAATTTCATATGGGAAGTACATTCAACTTACCCAGCAAGCAGTGCCCGGGTAGGGGAGGGGGGGTGGGGGAGAGGGGGAGGAGAGTTGAAAGGTGTTTTGCTAAACAAGCAATCAAAAACTGCTTGCATATGTAGATACATGTAGATGGACACGTTCTTGCCTTAAAAGAGGTGGGGCTGAAGCTGAGGCAGAAGTCAGTGCTAATATAGTCGGAGACATGATGAAAAAAACAAGGATGCTATTCGTGAGCACGTGCTCTCGCCACTGCATTCATAAGGCTAGCCACCTCAATTCTGATAATTAAGAAGCCATGCATTCAAAATGCAGCTCGCTGCGTGTGAGAGTGGGACGAGGTGCGTCGTGAAAACAAGTACGGAGTGTTCACAAGACACATTGTGTGGGTCCTGCCGATATGGTCATGTTACAGTATATGTACTTTAAAAACCGTTTTCGATATGCCGCATGTGAGTGCAGATTTGTGTTTTGCATGTTACATGTGCATATACATGTAGGTACAGGTGATTAATTTAGCATTTCACATACATGTATTGTATGTTTACCAATGGGTTTCACTATTCTATTTGTGTATGGCGCACATATGCAACGTAGTGTTATATAAGTCACCAGGGATACAAAAGACAGGCACACTAGATGACAACAACTAACACGTGTCTAAACCAGTCCATGCAGCTGGTATATATGATTATCGCATTAGGTGGTATCATTACAATTCTTCTCTCAGTTTCTTGTGTCCACACAACAGATTATGTATCAGAGACTCAAAATCTGCACTGGTGGGTGCCTATCATGCTGAGGGCATCTTCTTAGGCACTGCTATTTGTGTGGGAACATCACCTAGCTAACCTTCATCACTATCAACATTGCCCCCATCGTATCTTCATGCACATGTATTTTAAATACAAGTTGTTTAATGGTACATTCAGGCTGCTTGTTTTCTGGTTCAACCCAACTCTTGGCACTTCTCCTTCGATCCCGACAGCTAGGACTAGTGCCATGAAAGTGCTTCACCGAGCAAGCTAATAAGTAGGTCACTTGTAGTGCATGCAAGGTGGATTTTATGGTCACAGGAGGGCACACAGGCTGACAATACCTGGAGTACATGGCCTCTTTTGGTAATATGGAGCAATTCCTTAAAAATAGAATAAATGTGTATGTCACTATACTGATTTGGAATGATAGACACATTCTCAATCATTGCATAGCAGCGATATCGATAGCTAGTCATCATTATCCAATAAAGAGTGACAGAACGCATGCTATACACAGCATTGATCTGTATTGCATTGTATTATTCTGCACACGGAGAAGGATGATTCTATTCGCAAATGCTCATGTACAGTTTAAAGGGGAACACTCAACAGGCACGAAAAAATAATGCTATCTCAGTTTATAGCATTTGAGTAGAATATAAGAACTGCAAATATCATTTATTAAATACTTTCTTTAATATTCAAGATAAATCTATAACACAACAAATTAAATTTGGTCGCCATGTTTTTATTAAAATAAATTACCATTACGTCACGGGTCTCAGGACTCCATTACTCGCGCGCGTATATAGAATGCCGCATTGCCAAACTGAAAGGATGTATGAACCGAGATAATAAGTGCCAAAAGCGAGTTAGTTTTCATCGTTTGCCAAGAAAAAACCCATCTCTGCTTCATCAGGTAAGTTTTGTCATGCTTCTCGGCTTGCGTACGTAAATATCAAATGCTGAGATAATATCGATAGCTTGGCAGTGGTTCTGGGTCTGATTGGGGTGGCTCTGATAGCAGACTACTCTCACGATCCTTTCTTGCAGCTCTCAATTCGCTAGTCTACGACATTTTGGAACAGAAGTATAGCAGAAAAGTGAAGGAACAGCATCTGGCTTCAGTGTTGGCTATGAAGGCCCCAAATTCACTGATAACAGGCTAGATGTGTCGTCTTGAATGAAATGCTCGCTACATCCACGAGCGTTTGCGTCATTTATGCAAACATCACTCAAATGGAGATCAAGTAACAACTGAAACGGCAGAGTCTTCAGAAACATCTTCAACTTCAAAAACAAAGGGTGTTGGAGTACAATGTGGTAAGTTGTTGCATATGAAGAAATTACGGGTCAAGCTTCACTCATTTAAATATCCAACATAACTTGACATGCTCTCCTGTAAGATATATTAACATCTACCCTGAGCCAGTGATTCAGCATCATATTAGTACTCAAGCTGACATGTTCCTGGCTTGTTCCACTCCAGAAATTCCTGATACATCTACATACACATCTCAGACGCTTGGAGATAGACTCCAATACCTCCTACTCTCCTTCACAAGAGCAAGCTGAGAAAGTGTTGAATGAGGGGGAAGAGCAAACTGCTGATGATATAGAGGCATGCAGAAAATTTCTTGTTTACTTTTCTATCGTTGCTGTGGCAATGTTATGTTTGTGGTCTTGATGTCGAGCTGAAGACTTTCTCCTCAGGGAGATTGTTGGTTGTGCAGGGCCTTGCCCTGATGGACATGATCTGCACTGGAAGTCACAGCCAATAGTTAATGGCATAGCAGCAGGGAACCTTGCTCTATCCGCAGCTATTCTCTCTTCTGTGGCCTGACTTACACTATTGCATGTTTGTGCACACCACCAAAGATGGTTTGAAATGGAATGGATCCATAGCAATAGCTTCTCACAATGCTTAGCCTTACCATGCTTTGTCAATTGTTTGGTAACACCCTTAGTTAAATGCCACATATCATACTGGTGTTCTATTTATGGGTATGTTTTCTTCATTAGATCAGTTGCAATGGAAAGAACTTGAACACCACTGTCTAGTACATGAGTTAGGCAGCGTCTTAAGCCCTCAGTTTCCATTGTTACTGACCTGCCTGTCTCAGTTACTTGTATTAAACTGTAGTCTAGGATAAGATTGGTGGCATTGTCCATAAGGGTGTAGGAACAATATACCCAGGACTGTCACAACGACCATGACCAGACAAATGTTTTGGTGAGCCCTTTAGAAATTCTACCACAGTCTACTGTTGCTGGATGTATGATGCGTGCAAAACAGGGTACAAAAACTCCTTCTGAAACCTATGAAATGACTATCACTGAGGATTTGCATATTTAGCAAACTTGCCATATGAGTCACCCTAAAGATCCAGAATTACTGTGCCAAATGGATATCAATAATCCCCCACATCTCTAATGTCCTTGAGGATTATTTGATAAATGTTCACATGATATACATGTAACATGCAGTGCAACAAAGTGGTTGAAACCAAATACAATGCATTGGCTAAGGTAGTGCAGAAAAATACATTGCTGCGGGATACTAAGAAACTAACATGGTTTCAACATACTCTTCCATTCTCTTGTAACGAAGTACTGCCCCAAAAGGCAGCATCAGTTACATGGGAATACAAGCTCGTATAGAACAACTACATTTAGCAATCCTAGACCACAACCATAATACCGAACGACAGTAGAGTGTCACCCACCATCAGGTACATCCAGTGTGCACAAACATGTTAAATACATTTAGATCATTATTTACTACAGGTAAACTTCGGTTCAAGGCTGAGTACAACAAGCGGAGTAAGAAATGGGTTGTAAAGCCTATTCCTGAGCGAAAGCAGTACTCCTATTTGCACAACTTGGTCGAAGATGTGATATGGTTACAACTAAATGGCAGCCAAGATAACATTTGTGAGATTGAGATTCCATAAACGATTCCAAAGAGAAGTGCGGCCCAATAAAGACAAGATAATAAAGGAACACTGTTCACGATTTAGTTAGGTATTACAATGCAGCATTTCTTTATAGCCTCTAAATATTGTCCAGTTCCCTACAAAAAGCAACAAACGCGTTCGGTTGGGAGAGCAGCACACTTGGTACACCCCAGTGAAAAAATCTTGGGCAAGATCTTGAGTTAAATTCTTGAGTATCTTGGGATATTTCTTAGGCAAGATAAACAGTAAGATCTCACCTGTCTTGGCCAAGATAATAATAATAATAATCATTTATGTGCACATATATCACACAATGGCAAGTAATGGCATAAATGAATATGCTAATATACTGCCGGTCCTAAAATGGGTAACACTTACAAAATGGAGACAAGTCTACGTTGCTGAGTTTAGACCTAAATATTTTTTCGGAGGATGCTGTAACCACAGAGTCTGTTAATGAATTCCAAATGTGTATAACTCTGATTGGAGAATAAGTTTGAGCGAAAATTATGGTGAGGTGATGACAAAGGACTAAGTTTGATTGAGTTCCCTCTTGTACTGGATACAAGGATTATGGCCGCCACATTTCTTGTATCTTGGCCAAAATATTCAAGATCTTGAGTATAGTCTTCGGTCATTCTTGGGCAATATTTATCCATGATCTTGTCTATCTTGGTAAAGATCTTGGTCAAGATTCAGGATTATCTTTCTTGTTTCCATCTTGGCCAAGAGACAAGATTATGGTTAGGCCACATGTATCGTTTTCTGGTCAGGATATTCAGGGTCTTGACATTATCCTTCTTGAGTTGCACAATTTCTGACATTCCATTAACTTCCAAAAAAAATTACAATATGACATTAATTGGACTACAAGATACAAAACACAACACATAACATATACTAAATGCAGTGGCACTTAAAGTTTCTTATTGTTATCCCTACACTTTTGATTACATTTGTTTCTTATTCTACTACTGTTCTCTCTAAAGGAGGCTTGAGTGTATCTTTCTGCTATGCAACCTGAATAAAGGTTAATGTGATGGCAACACAGGTGCTTAATTTTCATAGTCATACAAAACTTTTCTTCAGGTACCTTCCAACAGTCGTAAACGTCAAGGAGACAGAAGAGGCTTTTCACTACATGTGCACTTGTCTGCCTGCTGAAAGCAGGATGATGCCATCTCAGGTTCAGTGAACAGAGCATCCATCAATGTTAGAGCATATTTAAATATATGTTGGGGGATTTGATTTTCAGCACGTCAATGCCATTCTCCTATACTAGGATGAGAATAGTAGTTAATTCAAACTTAAATAAGACATTACTTACCAACACATGCTTTGTCCCTTGTCTCTCTGTATCCTGTTCTTTATCTGTCAACCCTCTTACTGCCTCCTCTCTCTGCTGGCACCCCATTGAACTTGCATCTATCCTTCCATTCTAAAGCTTCAATTGATACATGAATGCTATTGATTTATTGCTAATTGGAATCAAGATTTTACTTTGGACTGCACCATTGAGAGTTTTAATTGAAGTTTCCATAATGCCATTAAGGGTAATCATAGTTTGCTGCATGGATACAGGATTCACGTACGGTACATAGTTGTAAATTTATCTTACTGTCAGATTGGAATTGGAGTCTTCAAGCTTCACAGTAGAACATGAGAGAGAATGAGTAGCGATGAGAATGAAAGATTTACTTTGTTATTTGAGCCAATTGAGACTTCTAGCTGCTCTTGTTGTTCCTACATTTAAAAAAAATTTGTTTATCCTTGGTGAATTTCAAGAAACACTTCAGTGGATACAATACAGTAATATAGTTAGTCGATTTGTAACCAATGTTACATAATATTATTTCTAGGTTTTGCATTCATCTAAAAATAAGTGTGCTGAGAGCATTTATTATTATCATATACTTCAATGCCATTTTGTCAAAACATTCACATGTAGCGAATCCAACATAATACAGATCGTGCATGGAATGAATTATTGTTTGATGCTACTTTCTCCTGCCTGTGATGACCACATAACAGGCACTGATGGTACCTTCTTTGTCACACGAATCATTGTGGAAATAACAATATATTCATTCACATGCATGTATGTTAATGAACTTATAGATTTATCATCACTTGAGTCTGAGTCTTCTCTGTACCTGACTGCTCTAGGGTGATTTATGAGCACCTTCATAAAGAACAAATTGCATAAACATGTACCAACCTAATAGTGATGGACAAGCTATCTATAACACACAAGAAACTTTAAAAGTGCACCCTATAAGTGTAATGCATTGATTGTGTACATACGATCATTGAACACATGCAGTACAAGGTTTCTAGTCATGTACCATCATTGTCGCTGGCTTTCAATCCCACTGCTAGCTTCTGGCCTTTGTGACTCCAGATTAATTCTTTTTCAGGCTGCTTTAAATCACCAGTAGTCACCAAATCATTGTCTTCTGTTGAAAGTGATGTTGAATAACAATGATAGGTTCTGTTGTCTTCAACACAGACCACAGTACACCATTCTGACAAAAATGCAACAAGTGAATGTGGGTGGATTCATGTGCATAACAAAAATAAATAGTGATGCAAGTGACACAAGGTGAACTGATAATGGTGGGCCATAATATTGAGGTGGGCGGCGATGAGAGATAACTAATTAATTACACAAAGCAAAAGTAATGGAATTTTTACAACACAGTATTCATACAAAAAATTATATTCATTGTAAACCTCAGTATACATTGTACATACGCAATAGACCGTTACCTTTAAGAACTCCGGACGTGACATCACTAATCAACGTACTTCACGAATTGGGTTAAGTATACGTTAATGAGTGATGTCACGTCCGGAGTTCTTTAAAGGGAAGGGTCTATTAATGCTGGGTCAGTTGGTCATATTAGCCGATCTGATTCAGTTTGCTACCGCAGCGTCAATATTTCACTGGGAGTCATGTTTGTGTCTATAACTAACATTTTTGCGATAAAAATACGCGCAAAAACCAGGACTGTTCGCGTTGTCACACTCATTTTCTATCGGCCAACGGAAAGCCGGCCAAATACCGTGGTTATGAATCTCTTTGTGTCCCAATACAAATATAATGGCCATCGAACATGCCAAGGCGCGTGTGCAGCACGCATGCGCATGCACTGCTGTAGCAAGCTTGATATCAAGCTATGCATTGAAAATTCAAGCCAATGTAAGTACACATACCCCGGCAGGATATTACGGGTCGTTGACGGACCGGCCGGCACCATGCGTACATGTACATGATACGTATATACATATTGCGCTATAGTACTACGTCAAGAGAGGCGCAGGTATTCGCTATAAATGAAGTCTATATGCAATACACATACGTTTTCCGTTTCTATAGTTTCCCCTAGCTCCGTGTTGTCTTGCAGCCTGAGAGGCAGCTTCTTTTATCGTTTCGGTGTCATGCTGCACGTGTCAGAGATAATTATCTCTCCCCGCGCACGTGTACTGACGACAATAGCAATTGCAATTTTAGCTAATTTGCAATGAGCGTGGCTGATGAGTGTGCTGCTTCACCTGTTGTACAACGAAAGCGATACAGAGAATATCTGTGGAATCCCAGCGCTGCTGTGTTAAGCGATTGAAACTGAACTCTATTACATCATCGACGTCGAGCTCGCATTGTACGTACATGTACATGTACATAGTACAGTGAATTATATTATCCTGGGATTGCGTTGTTAATATATACATGCTACATGCATTTTACATTACATTTCGTTATATATATCCTGAGTGCACTATGGCGTACAGATATTTACATGACTTGAGCCGCTTTATACATTAATATCCAATTGGGGCTGAAAGTTTTTTTCGTTGCTGCATCTTAATACTGAATAGGTGATCCAAATACAATAAATAAACACCAATGTGAATAAAAATGGGTACAAAGTAAGGAACGTAGATGTGCACACAAAGGATGCAGTTAATGAGATACTGAGGGAACCTTGGCTTCTGCAACAGCCAGATCAATCACGCTGGATCTTGAGTGCTGGCCCCTGTGATGCACCTCAGTCTTAGGCACATGATAGAAGAGCGCAAGAGAGAGAAACTAAGGCAGCATCTCACCCAAGCAATAGTGCGCCAGTGCTTTGCTCTTTCTTGGTTGATAGAAGCGAGGCAAGTCTCTTGACTGTATGTTACGCGCGGAAGCACACTTCCCCATTCCTCCTGATGTGGTAAATACTAGTGGAGTGAAGGAGCCATGTTCTACCTCCCGTACACGTTGTCATAAGACCTCTGCATGCTTTTGGCGTTCATGAAGGGAGTATGCATGCGGACGGTAACTGCATTTTTCGATAAGAGGGAGCATTTGGGTGGAAAACACGTACCGGTGTACATCAAAAAATGCCCGTTGGTGACCATCACCCCAAAAACCTTGTGCACTGACGTCAAGACGAGCACCATCTGTTTCATGCGACAGCAGTTCTCCAGTTAAAGCTTGTGTAATGCAAATATCTCTTTGCGCATGTGCACGCATGCGCCAGATGGGCTCGAACTTGCCAGAACATTTGCATGTGACATCGTGTGCGCACTTGTATGTATAAATACTCTCTTTTTGTGTTCTTAGTCAGTCTGTACACGTGTTACTATATATCCTTTGGCCACTGCTACATTGGCGTAGTCGGCTTAGCGGAATGGCGAAACCGCTACTGTTGCCGGAACCCTTTGACGGCGAGACCACTGGTTGGTTGGAATGGATGGACCATTTCGAAAGTGTAGCCGCCGTTAACAAATGGGTCAGTGGAGAAGACAGGCTGAAATGGCTCCGGGTGCGCCTAACGGGGAAAGCTCAAACGGCTTTCAGAAGGCTGCCAGACGACGTTAAAGCGGACTATGGTACGTGCGTAGAAGCATTACAGCGTCGTTTCAATCCCGACAGCAAAAGACAGCTGTACATGGTGGAGCTGAACGCAAGAACAAAGCGTAGGGACGAGGACTGGGCTGCTTTTGGTGACGCGGTGCGAGTGCTTGCAGATAAAGCGTATCCCGAACTAGCAGAGAACGCGCGCGAGCGACTGGCGCTGAACCAGTTTCTAGAGCAAATTGAAAACTCCCAAGTCGCCTTCAGCGTTAAACAGAAACGACCGCGAAACGTCGAAGAAGCGGCTGCGGCTGTAATTGAACTGGAGTCATACTTGCGAAGCACAGGTAAACCGTCACGTGTTAACGCTGTGTCCTCACAGGAACAAGAGCCAGAGACGCACCATACCGTACCAGCGGAACCAGTCTCAGCGGTCACTTCGCAAGACGGGCGCGACTCGTTAACAGCCACCATGAAATCACTGTGCGAGAGACTGCAGCGAGTGGAGGTGCTCATAGGAGAAAAAGAGCGGTTAGGAACACGTGGGGCAAGTAAGCCTACCAGGGAGAATGACGATGGGAAGCGTAGGACAATCGTTTGTTGGAGTTGCGGGAAGAAAGGCCATGTCGCACGATTTTGCAGTCGGGGCCGATACTCAGAACAGCGTCAGGGAAACTTCCGTCCCTCAGTGGTACGAGCCTGCCACATGGGGGAAGAAGACCTGTAAAGGCTCAGGATGATAAGCTGACCGTACCATCCCTCGCTGTAAATAGTGGAGTAAGTTACCGCATAAGGGGAGTTATTGGGGCTGTTGGTGTAGACTTTGTGATAGACACGGGTGCAGCAGTGTCGCTTGTCCGAAGGGACGTCTGGGAACAAATTGTGAAAGGTGACTGTACACTTGTTCTTGAACAATGGGCTGGTAGACGACTTGTCGGAGTAAATGGCGCTCCATTGTCAGTTAGTGGATGCAAAAAGGTAGATATTTTTCTGAACGGCATGCCATTTAAGGTTATGTGCGTAGTCACTGATGATATAATGGTAGAAGCAATTCTTGGGTTGGACTTTGTAAACGCCCATAATGGTATTATTGATTGTGGTTCAAAGAGGCTCACCTTTCCGTCCAGAAACATTTCCGTTCCCCTTCAAATGCAGAGTTGTCCACTGCAGCAGAATCCCATCGGACTTATTGTCAAAGAGAACATTGTCATTCCAGCAGCGAGTGAGGTAGAACTTATGGTTGATCTGGCAACACCAGTCGCGAAGGGTACATGGGTTGTGACTGGCAATACCTCTGCTCGACATGGAGTAATGGTTGCTCATGCAGTGGTGTGCCCTAACGCCAAACCAGTCCCTGTGCGCGTGGTCAACCCTCGAGAAGAAATCGTTGTATTGAAGAAAGGGACGGAGATTGCTCATATGGAGCTGCTGGAACAGGACCCAGTCATAGAAATCTCAACTGTTGCAGAAAAGTTCAACATTTCACGGGAAGATCAAAGCCTCTTATGGGAAATGGTATCGAGGGTTGGGGATGATGTTAATAAGGATGAAAAAGAAGAACTTTTTTCGTTGTTGTTGGAATTTGCAGATGTTTTCTCACTCAGCACCAAGAACCTAGGTCATACAAAAGTGCTCCAACACCGCATTGACACTGGCAATGCCCAACCAGTGCACCTCCCACCCCGCCGGATCCCTCACGCACGTAGGGAGGAACTGAAGGAGATGTTGCGAGATATGTTGGAGAAGAATGCCATTGAACACTCTGATAGCCCATGGTCCTCCCCGATAGTACTGGTCAAGAAAAAAGACGGGACAACAAGATTTTGTGTGGACTATAGGAAGGTCAACGAGGTTACCAGGAAAGATGCCTATCCGCTACCCCGAGTGGACGATACACTTGACACGCTGGCCGGCTCCAAATTTTTCTCCACACTGGACCTTACTACCGGCTACTGGCAAGTCGAAGTCGCCCCTGAAGATCAGCCGAAAACAGCTTTTACTACACCGGAAGGTCTGTACCAATTTAAAGTAATGCCCTTCGGTTTATGTAACGCTCCAGCTACATTCCAGCGACTGATGGATAGGGTATTGGGTGGTTTGAAATGGTCGAGTTGCTTGGTTTACTTTGATGATATTATTGTTGTGGGTCGTACATTTAAGAATCATTTGCACCACCTTAGCAAGGTTTTGGCCCAGTTGAGGGGGGCAGGGCTCAAACTGAAGCCAACGAAGTGTAGTCTGTGTCAACAACGGGTTGCATTTTTGGGGCATATAGTATCAGCTGAGGGAATCGCTACAGACCCGAGCAAAACCGACGCTGTGTCAAAATGGCCCACCCCGCTAAGTAAGAAGGAGGTACAACAATTTTTAGGGCTGGCAAACTACTATAGGCGGTTTGTCAAAAATTTTGCGTCTATCTCGAAACCACTGCATCGTTTGACGGAAAAAAACGTTCCCTTCGATTGGACAATACACTGTCAGAATGCCTTTGACGAATTGCGTAAATGCCTGGTTTCCTCCCCAATTCTTGCCTACCCAGATTACAACCGACGTTATATCCTCGATACGGATGCGAGCGACACAGGGATTGGTGCCGTGCTATCCCAGATCAGCGACGAAGGGTCAGAACGTGTCATTGCCTACGCCAGCCGTTCACTAAGCAGACCGGAACAGAGGTACTGTGTCACTCGTAAAGAACTATTAGCTGTAGTATCGTTTGTACAGCAATTCCGACAGTACCTTCTTGGACGAGAGTTCACCCTTCGAACAGACCACGGATCGTTGGTCTGGATCCGGAACTTCAAAGAGCCTGAAGGTCAACTTGCACGCTGGCTAGAGAAACTTCAGGAGTACAACTTTACCGTCGTGCATCGTCAAGGATCTCGCCATTGCAACGCAGACGCGCTCTCCAGAGTTCCTTGCCGTCAGTGTGGTCGAGAGAATCAAAACGTTGAAACAAGTCAGGGTGACAATGCTGTGATTACAGGTATTGGCGCGGTCTTATCGCCGTTCCAGACGTGTACTCCCAATGAGATGCGTAAATTGCAACTTCAAGACGAAGCTATAGGACCAGTCTACCGCGCAGTGCTCGATCGCAAGACACCGTCTGCAGACGTATCCAAGTCATGGAGCTGGGAAAGTCGCGTCTTGATGCAGCACTGGGGCTCTCTCAACATCCAAAACGGAGTTCTTTGGAGAAAATGCATCGATAAGTGTCGTGATTACTTGCAGCTCGTATTACCCGCCAAGTTGCAGGTGGATACCCTTCGGGACCTTCATGAAGGCGCCATTGGTGGTCATCTTGGTGAAGAAAAAATGCTAAACAAACTCAAAGAGCGTTTTTACTGGCCAGGATGTACCGAAGCAGTCAAAGATTGGTGCAGAACCTGCATTCGTTGTACAACAAGGAAGACAGCTGCTCCGAAAAGAAAGGCGCCCCTACAATCATTACGAGCTGGGTATCCGATGCAAATAGTGTGTGTTGATATCATGGGACCCCTTCCTGAGACCGAGGATGGCTGCAAGTATGTTCTGGTAGCCTCAGATTGCTTTACTCGGTGGGTAGAAGTGTATGGAATACCTAATCAAGAAGCCACAACTGTAGCCAAAAAACTTGTAGATGAAATGTTCTGCCGTTTCTCTCCCCCCGAACAACTTCACAGTGATCAAGGACGTCAGTTCGAGTCAGAGTTGGTAAAAGAAATATGCGTGCTTCTGCAGATCAGAAAAACGCATACTACGCCATACCACCCCCAATGCAACGGGATGGTGGAGCGCTTTAATAGAACTCTGTTAGACATGCTAGCCACAACAATTGACAACCACCAGGCCGATTGGCAGCACCACATTCGTAAGCTCTGCCTGGCGTATAATTCGAGCATTCATTCCACTACAGGTTTTAGCCCGTTCTTTCTGATGTTTGGTCGCCAAGTCAAACTACCGATCGATCTTATGTATGGAACTAACCGGACAGGGCCGGATACCGCAGCAGGTTTTGCGCAGAAGTTGAAGGAGGGGTTGCAAGAAGCATACAAGCTAGTGAGAGAAAAATGCCAAGCTGAACATAAAAGACAAAAGGCGCTATACGATGAGAGAGTCCACGGGAAACCGTTCAGCCCCGGTGATTTGGTATGGCTTCATTCACCAGCAGTCCCTCGCGGACGATCCAGGAAGCTACACCACCCCTGGAAAGGGCCACTGAAAGTTGTTGAACGCCTGGGCGAAAGCAATTACAAAATCAAAAGCCTTCAGGGTCGAAAGAAAACTCAAATTGTTCACTTCGACAGGCTGAAACCATGTGTAGCTTCTACCGCTGAGGATCGACAAAATAGTAGACCGCCTACAACGCCCGAGACTCAAATTGATCGTCAACCAACAGGAAAATATGTAGAGCTGCTGGACAGCTATGATGACGAGCCAGTGGCAGAAGAACCAGCCACGGACGCTGCCCCCCCTCCACCGCAAGAAATTAACATTCAACCACGGTACCCAGTACGAAACAGACACCCTCCGGATCGCTATGGAGCCTACGTGGAACACTAAAAGAGAGGGAGCAGTGTAATGCAAATATCTCTTTGCGCATGTGCACGCATGCGCCAGATGGGCTCGAACTTGCCAGAACATTTGCATGTGACATCGTGTGCGCACTTGTATGTATAAATACTCTCTTTTTGTGTTCTTAGTCAGTCTGTACACGTGTTACTATATATCCTTTGGCCACTGCTACACTTGCAATGGTGGTTCTATACACACATCGGTACATACCTCAGTCAACAGACTAGCTGTAAAATCCCTCAGATCATTGTGGCGCACAGAAGGAAAACCACCTGTCGGGCAGGTGAGTGCATGATCTGTGGTGAAAGAACTGCCACAGAAACAGTGGCTTGGTAGGTTTGATGGTTGCCAATTGTAGTGAAGACACATGGCATCATGGAAAGCACCCTTGTGGAGTGCAAAACCATGATCACTGATAGGCAGGACTGAAAGCCAAGATAAGGCACCCTTTCATTATTGAGAGCCATAGATCGCACATGGGCAGGAGGCAGGGTAGCTTTGAGTCGCACAATTTCAGAAGAGAGTAGTTGTTATCTCAGTGAGTGAATTGTTGCTTTGACCTGTTTTTGATCAACAAGGGTGGAGTGAGGAAGGTCCATGCACTGTAACAATATACAGGAGACGAGAGGGGCTGTGATTTTACTGATGAGGAGTATTCAAAAGAAGCTGATACAGTGGGGTTAGGTATGGCAAAACCACCAAGGCGTGCTGGAAGAGCGAAAAGATCCCTACCAGTATCACTGATGCTGTCACATTGTCCTGTGATGGAGGGTATGAAATGGAGCCTGAATGCATCCTCAAGTGGCTGGAGTAGTGAAGATATGTCAGGTATGGTGCGAAGGAAGAAAGTCCAAAGTCCAGACACACCATGAACAATAGCACAGTAGGCGGCATGAGGTTGAGTCTTGGCGATCAAGGATAAGTTGAGAATGGTAGATGCCCACACTTTCACTTTGTCACTGATGTAGCTCTGTAGAAAAGAACGGTTCCCAAGTTCTGCACCAAGATGGCACTTCCCTTTAGTGTTATACCAACTCCAGTGCCAGAGAATGGTTCTTTTGCATCATGCTCATGTTGTGGTTTAACAATCAACCATGTATTCCCAGGGTTGACAAAGTATCTATAGGAGGAACCAGAAGATGACAACATGGTCCACCAGGCCTTAAGATTCAGTAATGTGCCACCTGCTGTAGCATCGTCAGCATACCAAACCTGCTTGGTGTTTGTGCTCTGCAATTCCTCAATCAAAGGAACAGTTGCAGCAGCATGCATGGCAATGGCAAGAGGGTCTCTCTGGGTTGTTCCTTCCTAAGAGAATAGAGTATCCCCATCTCTGATGAGAGAAAAATTTTCTCTGTATGTGTTTGTAAGTATAGAGGCAAGTGATGGACACAATTTGTGGATATTCAAGAGAGCAACTTTACGGTTGAGAAGTTGAATACATTGTTAGCATTGGGGCTGAAAGTTATAGTATATATTTATTCATAAAGTTAGTGGCCACAAAGAATATCAATTCTGTGCCTTGGGACTTGTCTACATAGCCAATATACATGTACGCAGGTCTTCCATAATATAGAGAAGCCATCAGTATATAAGGCCAGAGCCCCACCGTTGAGATTCTGACCCAATTTAAAAATGCACAAAACAATATGAAGTTTCAATCAACTGAGGACAAGGGAGAGGTGTCAACAGTGGAGGCACTGGGGACCTCTCCCATGGAGTAGTCATTCAAACTGCTGTGGACTGTGGTAAAAAAATAAATTAATGGATGAACGTAAAAAAAAAACAATGAAAATAGAAATAAAATGATAACATCAGCTATCACATGTATTTATTCTCCCCCCCCCCCCCCCCCCCCCCCCCCTTCCCATTGCATTTCTCATCAGACACACTCACTGTATAATTGGCCATCTTTTAACTGGAGGTACCATCAGTGCAGATGCATGCTTCAAGTACATGAATCATCGATACAAAGAACTAAGCAGGTGTGGCCCTGGACTCGATACTAGATATGCCCCTCTGGTTTATTTGTCAATTGTAATACCCTGGTGTTTTCCAACCCCTAGCCTGCATGGGACCATGAGAAGTGTGCATGCAAAGACTTAGATCTGTGGTCTTCTCAGTCACCATATCAGGGTAAGTGAAGTGATAAGCAGAGAATTTTATGCTATCATTTTGTGAGACCAACACGTGTAAAACATGAATGCCCCAGAATGGTTCAACTGACGCATTCACATGTAGGGCACGACCACTGAAGCAGTGGACACCATGCATATACAGTATATGCACAGCACATCTATTCGAAATGCGTGCAAGCTCCACATTGAACAATAGCGTGTGTTCCGTCGCATGGTAGCTGCTTTCGTACAAACAGTGTAGTTATGCTTGCACTCACAACTGACGTGAAGTTCATGCATGCACACGTGATATTCCGCGTCCATCGTTTATTTGGCCACATCAGTCGGGCCGGGTGGGGTTGTACTTATTTTTTTCTTCATGTTTTAATCTGGCCAGCGCATCTACAGGATGGTGCTCTCATTTTGTGAGACCAGCACGAGTAAAATATGAATGCCCCAGAATGGTTCAACTGACGCATTCACATGTAGGGCATGATACAATCACATCTGAAGCAGTGGACACCATATACATATACAGCACATCTATTCAAAATGCGTGCATGCTCCACATTGAACACATATAAGAACAGCGTGTGTTCTGTCGCATAGCAGCTGCTTTCGTACAAAACAGTGTATAGTTATGCTTGCACTCACGAAAACTGACGTGAAGTTATGCATGCACACGTGATACTCCGTTTATTTGGCCACATCAGTCGGGCCGGGTGGGCTGGTACTTTATTTTTCTTCGAGTTTTAATCTGGCCAGCGCATGTACAGGATGGTGCACACTCCAAAAAGGAAATGTGACGATACAGAGTTAGTTGTTATGATACATGTAATAAAATGAGTCCTTTTTAAAATGATGACAGTGTTTGTTTGCTCCCAGACCCTCCACTTCAACGTTTAGAACCTATCGTGCATGCGCGTGCTATTCCTTGACAGGTTGGACTGCATGAGCTGAAATATACCCAGTGCGTGTGTGTGTGTGTGCATGTCAATTGCTAAGTGGGTGTAGCTAAAACCAGGAGCAGGAGCAGGAGTCGCTACCTAAAACCAGGAGCAGGAGCAGGAGCAGGAGCAGGAGCAGGAGCAGGAGCAGGAGCAGGAGCAGGAGCAGGAGCAGGAGCAGGAGCAGGAGCAGGAGCAGGAGCAGGAGCAGGAGCAGGAGCAGGAGCAGGAGCAGGAGCAGGAGCAGGAGCAGGAGCAGGAGCAGGAGCAGGAGCAGGAGCAGGAGCAGGAGCAGGAGCAGGAGCAGGAGTTGCTACCTAAAACCAGGAGCAGAAGCAGGAGTCGCTACCTACAACCAGGAGCAGGAGCAGGAGCAGGAGCCGCTACCTAAAACCAGGAGCAGGAGCAGGAGCAGGAGCAGGAGTTGCTACCTAAAACCAGGAGCAGGAGCAGGAGCAGGAGCAGGAGCAGAGCAGGAGCAGGAGCAGGAGCAGGAGCAGGAGCAGGAGCAGGAGCAGGAGCAGGAGCAGGAGCAGGAGCAGGAGCAGGAGCAGGAGCAGGAGCAGGAGCAGGAGCAGGAGCAGGAGCAGGAGCAGGAGCAGGAGCAGGAGCAGGAGCAGGAGCAGAAGCAGGAGCAGGAGCAGGAGCAGGAGCAGGAGCAGGAGCAGGAGTTGCCTAAAACCAGGAGCAGGAGCAGGAGCAAAGGATCTATCCAGCCGCAGATTATTATTTCAAGTGTTACTGATATGTCTAAATGAAAAATACTTTTACATTATGTATGGAGGAACAGATATGTTCTCTAGCTGTTTCCGTGTATGGGGATGAACTTTGGCAAATGCTGTAGCCGTTTCTCAGATTCCCCTTCACCTGAAGAAAGAAGGGAAGTCAGCAATGTTCAGAACTTGAGCACTGGGAAAACAGAAGTTTTTTACCAATGTTGTGGAACCACTGTTGTTCAGCAGTCAACATTTTTGAGCAGGAGCCCCTGGATGATTCCTTTTGATATTGCTTCTTTTCAGGATGAATCACTGAGTAACTTGAGAACAACCCTTCCTAGGAATATCACAGTTGATGGTAGAATGTACGTGCTGGTGGGTTACACCCTGTATAAGGAAGGAGCATCTCATTTCACTGCTGCAGTTATGTGGAGAAATAAGTGGTGATTTTATGATGGGCTCTCTGAAACAGACCAAACACGAATGACACCTATGAAAGAAGCTTACATGTCTGGACACAAAGGTTCTTATGTGATATATGTATTATTTTAGTTATTCATCATGCATGCATACATGTATGTTATTTGCTTTGTGATCAATATATCAATAGTTAAATCATTGTACTGTAAGTCATATCAGTAACACTTGAAATAATAAATTATTATCATCTGCGGCTGGACTAGATCCTTTGCGCTCCTGGTTTTAGGTAGCAACTCCTGCTCCTGCTCCTGCTCCTGCTCCTGCTCCTGCTCCTGGTTTTAGGTAGCAACTCCTGCTCCTGCTCCTGGTTTTAGGTAGCGGCTCCTGCTCCTGCTCCTGCTCCTGGTTGTAGGTAGCGACTCCTGCTTCTGCTCCTGGTTTTAGGTAGCAACTCCTGCTCCTGCTCCTGCTCCTGCTCCTGCTCCTGCTCCTGCTCCTGCTCCTGCTCCTGCTCCTGCTCCTGCTCCTGCTCCTGCTCCTGCTCCTGCTCCTGCTCCTGCTCCTGCTCCTGCTCCTGCTCCTGCTCCTGCTCCTGCTCCTGCTCCTGCTCCTGCTCCTGCTCCTGCTCCTGCTCCTGCTCCTGCTCCTGCTCCTGCTCCTGCTCCTGCTCCTGCTCCTGCTCCTGCTCCTGCTCCTGCTCCTGCTCCTGCTCCTGCTCCTGCTCCTGCTCCTGCTCCTGCTCCTGCTCCTGCTCCTGCTCCTGCTCCTGCTCCTGCTCCTGCTCCTGCTCCTGCTCCTGCTCCTGCTCCTGCTCCTGCTCCTGCTCCTGCTCCTGCTCCTGCTCCTGCTCCTGCTCCTGCTCCTGCTCCTGCTCCTGCTCCTGCTCCTGCTCCTGCTCCTGCTCCTGCTCCTGCTCCTGCTCCTGCTCCTGCTCCTGCTCCTGGTTTTCGGTAGCGACTCCTGCTCCTGCTCCTGCTCCTGCTTCTGGTTTTAGCTACACCCATTGCTAAGTACCCTGTGCGGTTAGCTACGAAAGTATACCACTGTGTCATTCTAGCCCGTCATTGCATGCATGATATAACGAGCTATTTTAGTGTCATGCTCATGATCGCTACGGATGCGCAACTCCTGCACCAATGCACAGCTTGTATGCACAATGCATGCATACACATGTTAAAGTACCAAAGAGTTCAGCAGTTAAAAGTGTACATCCACGTACACATACACATCATGATCTCAATTTCCTCTGCGAACAGATGCATATGCAATCTTTATGGGGAATTTATACCACTTGCACCCTTTGCGATGTTCTGTCGTCATGGCGCAGTAACGGAATGAGACATGCAGAACCACGTGAAATTAAATTCATTGCGAATGCCTACGTGCAGATACGTGGGAAGAGGTGGCGGGGGGAGTTAATTCAACGCTCGCGTCAGCTGCAAGCTTGGCGATATTATCGCGTGCGAGTTATATCATTCAACGCTTTGCACAAATATGTTTTTATGTGCAATGCATAGAGCTGGCCACGAGTCTCTTGGGCCAACTAGTAATCGAGTCGTTATATACTAGCTCATACACCATCAGCATGCGTTGGCATGCAGGTTGTATACTAGCCTGTACCGTTACCGAGAAACAGTACATATTTAGGAGCAAAACTGTATGTCTTATAAGTACGCGAAACACGACACATGCAATGCCATGTGCATGGTTGGACGAAACAGAAGCGTATAAAACACATTGATTCAAGCGCAATAACGTATACAACGTGTGTACGACAACATGTACATGTATATGCACGCACGGGCGATCTACAGCAGCGCGGGTCGTACGCCTCTATATTATAGTGCATTTTAGTCCCCGAGGGTCTCGTGGTCGAAGTGGAATTCACCGTGACCAGGTCCAACACGCTTCAGGTTGGTGATGTACCCGGAGAGCTTCTTGATGGACTCCACCTGCTCGCCAAGGAAGTTGGCCTCAATGAAGTCAGACATCTGTCGCGGACGAAGGATATTTCATGACCTCATGCCCATCGTGATTTTGTGTATACGGCTAACGTACATGGTAGTCGTTGTGCTTGTCCGAGACCTTGTGGAGGTCCAGAAGAGCCTGGTTCACGGTTTTCTCCAGAGCCAGGGCGGTCTCCATGGCGTCCAGACCAGTTCCCCACTCGTCCTTGTCGGGCCTCTTGATGTCCTGGAGAACGATCCTTCCTCCACGCTCGGTCTGGAACTTCATGAACTTCTCGGCGTGTTCGAGCTCCTCCTTGGCGGAGTCACGGAAGAACTTGGCGAACCCCTTCAGATCCACGTCGTCACGCTCGAAGTAGAAGGCCTGGTTAAAATAATACAAGCACAAAAGAGCATAATAAAGTAGTTTACACTTGCGCTCCGTCAAAACTCACCATTGAGGTGTAGGTGTACATGGCGTAGAGCTCCATGTTGATCTGCTTGTTGATGCCAGCCTCGCATTCTGCGTCGTAGTTCTGTCTGCAGCGGCTCATTTTGCTCAGTAAATAAAAAAAACAAGTGATTTTCGTTCGACGTGTAGGAACTGATAAGGGGTGGGGTCGGATGATTACATATACTTACGTATTGTCACAGTGCCGTCATCGCTCCATGCACATCACTAATAGAACGGAGAGGCAGCCCTGGCAAATGTCGCGTGAGCGCAATTGTATACTATGTGTGCATTCATTTGCGCTATAGAGCCATTCCGCGACAGAATTAATGCAACCGCAGAGTTTTCTTTCAACGCTGCGTGCATGGCTGACCATACATGTACTGTATGTACATGGTACTACTACTACCGGCTTGTGTCGGGTTCATATATATATGGCCAGAACACTAATTTGAAATTTAAAGTCTTGTTCTTCTGCAGTATGTATGACGACACACATATGACACCTGTACCTATTGAGGTGTTGATTTGATTGTTGATACAAGTGTCACATATGATGTGTTCTAATCAGCGGCTCATTTTGGTTAAGCCGATAGACGTGAATATCAATTACAGAATATTTTATGGATCACGCATAGCTGTCCGTGTAGTCATTGCCACAGCCCGAGGCTGGAACGGTAGACAATGATATACGGTACACAAAACACAATAATGTATTACTGATTATGATTGACAATTATCTCATACGAAAGGTTTTCACCATATCAACTCATGGGATCTGGAGCCTATAGGACCGACATTGGCGTGGTAATAACATTACCTCATGTCAAGTCACAAGACCACCATCATACCATGCGCATGCGCACTAGGAGGAGGAGGTTGATCCCATATAAGCACAAAGCCTCGTCATCCAAATCAGTTGTCAAGCTGTGGCAGTGACCGCACAGGCAATTCTAAGTCCTTTTACGATCTCATTTAAACCGACTCGTGTTAGACAAAAATGAGCCGCTGCAGACAGAACTACGACGCAGAATGCGAGGCTGGCATCAACAAGCAGATCAACATGGAGCTCTACGCCATGTACACCTACACCTCAATGGTGAGTTTTGACGGAGCGCAAGTGTAAACTACTTTTTTAAGCTCTTGTTTTTATTTAACCAGGCCTTCTACTTCGAGCGGGACGACGTGGATCTGAAGGGATTCGCCAAGTTCTTCCGTGACTCCGCCAAGGAGGAGCTCGAACACGCCGAGAAGTTCATGAAGTTCCAGACCGAGCGTGGAGGAAGGATCGTTCTCCAGGACATCAAGAGGCCCGACAAGGACGAGTGGGGAACTGGTCTGGACGCCATGGAGACCGCCCTGGCTCTGGAGAAGACCGTGAACCAGGCTCTCCTGGACCTCCACAAGGTCTCGGACAAGCACAACGACTACCATGTACGTTAGCCATATACATAAAACCGCGATGGGCATGATGTCATGAAATATCCTTCGTTCGTTACAGATGTCTGACTTCATTGAGGCCAACTTCCTTGGCGAGCAGGTGGAGTCCATCAAGAAGCTCTCCGGATACATCACCAACCTGAAGCGTGTTGGACCTGGTCACGGTGAATTCCACTTCGACCACGAGACCCTCAGCCACTAAACGCCTTGTATCCCGAGACCCTGCTGCTGTAGATTGCGTACATATACATGTATTCGCTGCTTGAGTGTTGTAGCTGCTGTGCAAAATGAAAAAAACTAAGTTTGAAATCGATGAAAAGTCCTAGCTTGACTGTCGAGAACGGACATGCAACCATTACAACCATTAACTCTCATAGTTAAATCCGTCTTATTCTGATTTAAGATTTTTTCTACTAAAGATATTGATAAGCATGTGTTGAGAATCAAACCCCCAAATGAGTTCAGGCGAGACCCACGTTCGATATAGACAGCAGCAGGCTACTGTGAAGCAAATGAATACAGAGTGTGGTTGCTATTTTACAGTCTTCCAATATTAGTGCAGTTCTTACCACCAGACTATTCAAACCATTTTGCTTTACTGGTAACTGCAATGCATACTTTACTAGGGTCTAATATTTTAACAAAAGATGTAGATGCTGCACATGAAATGCTGGAGCTGTTTTATAACCTTATGCCACAACTGTATCCAGAGAAGATGATGTCTCCAAACCTCCACATGCAATGAATTGTTAAAGTTATATTACATTTCAAACAATTCAAACAAGACTAAGTGACCCCTACATTTATTACAGTCAACTTCTTTGCAGGAATTTAGCTTAAACGAAACCATAACTTAAATTCATTGTGTGACTATTTTCTTTGCGTTCAATAAAAGAGTTCAGACGAGGCTTAACTTGAAAACAAATTCACTCACATAAAAAAGCATCGGTTTGTCCAGGCATATGCTTGCCCAAGTCAGTGGTCTACACTGAGGGGTAGATTAGCATAATGGTCAGATTCTCTACTGAAGGTTCGCTCCATATTCAGTTTCTCGTGTGGCTCTTTTTAGACCTCCCATGATATAGTAGGCACTACTGTCCATATGGTTCAAGGGCTCAGCATTCAGTTGATCTGCAATATTTGGGATGTCTGCATTCTCCATCACCTGAATGTCTCATAGCAGAGTGAACTTAGTCATTGTTTTCGTTTCTCATATATTAATTACTACTTTAAAATGTATGTTTCATCAGTATTTGTAATAAAAATTTGAACCCACCCTGTAGGTTTTTATTTTAAGTTCCATAGTATGTCCTTGCTACAGTGTACTTGGCTTTCCTTGTTATGGAAATGAAGTTAACATACCCCACATGTCTGCAGAGAGACAGGCCACATTAAAGCATACCTCAGTTCTGAACAGTCATCTGTCGAGATAAAATGAGTCGCTGCAGACAAAACTATCACGAGGAATGCGAGGCTGCATGGTGCAACTAGCACATCGCTCCAAGGAGTTGTAAAGTATGTTTACATTCTTATTCACTTTATCCCACGGTGCAGGCTTTCTACTTTGAGCGTGATGACGTGGTCTTGTAAGGGTTCACCGAATACTTTCGAAACAGTGGAAAAGAAGAGTGGGGACACGCCCAGAAGTTCATAGACCGAGGCGTGGAGGAAGGATCGTTCTCCAGGACATCGAGAGACCCGACAAGGACGAGTGGGGAACTGGTCTGGAGCCATGGAGACCGCCCTGGCTCTGGAGAAGACCGTGAACCAGGCTCTCTGGACCTCTACAAGGTGTCGGACAAGCACAACGACTTCCATGCGTTGCGAAATGGGATAGAGACCCACATGAGAACGAGAGCAAATGACGGGAATTAAAATTTATCTCATCAATTAAATGGACGATATCTGATTTCATCTAGATAGAGTTCCTTGGCGAGCAGGTGGAGTCCATCATGAGGATCTCCGGATACATCACCAACCTGAAGCGTGTTGGACCTGGTCACGGTGAATACCACTTCGACAGCGAGACCCTCAGCCATAAATTAAGGCCTATATCTGAAGCAAAGAAAAAACTCAGTAAATTACTGCATTTCTGTATAGCTTGCTAGAATTACATGCATGCGACAGTAAACCGCGATGATGCCCATGTACATGTACATGTACATCACTTGTACTGATCGATTTCATTGATCGATGGGGTCTTAAGGATGAATATTTTGTTAGTCCCACTGACTGACCTCTCGTCGGGAGGAGGAAGGCATGAGCTACTGACTTTGTAAAGCTGTGAAAATGTTATCAGTTTCTGGCATCAAACGACTGTTTTACGACAATCTCGCTTGTACATCACAATCGGTATACGTACACGTATACATGTAGCAATACTAAATCTCAGTTTCGAAATTCTGAACCTTCATCACTCGTACAAGTACGTCATTTAAAGTCCATTGAGTCACTTAACGGCCGAGCTCTAATTTATAGTTTCTAATTTTTAATCTAATCACTTGCCGCTGGTTTGGAATCTCAATCTTCGTATTCGGTTACCTATAGATCATTGCTTTCTCGCTCGTTCAATGAAATTTAACTCTATCGTTCGTTTCATGCACGCAGTTTGCCTTCCCCCCCCCCACTCCCCCGCCTCCACCCACCCCACGCACACAAACATAATAGAAGCCATAAAGTTATTATGGCAATTATACAATAGACATGGTACTTTTGTCTTCAGTCGGGTATAATTGAAGTAGAAATCAAGAGGAAGTTCAGTTGACTTCAGCAGTTCATAATTATGTGTGGAGAAGGGTGCATCCTCGTCGCTATCTGTACTCCACCGAGAAGAGTTTGGTTTCTCTCTGCATACACAGAAACAAAAAACGTCGAATCACTTCTTGATTTTCAAATGATTTGTCACTTATACTCTGTTACAGAATGTAGACATTCTGTTACAGAATGCTGACATTCTATTACAGAATGTTTACATTCAGGTACAGGAATGCAAACATTCTGTAACAGAATGTAAGTGACATATCCTTTGAAGATCAAGAAGTCATTCGAAGCGTTTTTTTTCCTGTGATAATATTGGGTTCAGACATGCACTGAGTGCAGTCTCCAAAATATACATGTACCATCAACCTGTAACAGTGGTCTGCGATTTCTGTTGGCCTTCAATGATGTGCAACTTGGGACGCTTTCCGACAATTCACCATAACGAAATCAAGGATTTCACTGTTTCCATATTGTCAGAGGTATGCCATAATGTTACTATTCAATAACACTCAAAATCACTGAATGGTGAAGGCTTTCACTATAAATATGTGAACACTGAGGATAATGTAATTATAAGTCAACTTGATGTACATACCAGCGACTCATTTTGGTTAGCCGAAAGACATGAATATCAATTATTTAGGCACCCAGCATAGCTGTCTGTGTAGTCATTGCCACAGCTCGAGAGTGGGACGGTTGGATTATTAACAATAGTATACGGTACACAAGTATTAATGATTATGATTGACAATTATCTCATACGAAATAAGATAGAGGTGTTTCACTTTGTCGACTCATGGGATCTGTAGCCTATAGGACCGTGTAGGCGTGGTAATATCATTACCTCATGTCAAGTCACAAGACCACCATCATACCATGCGCATGCGCACTAGTAGCCGGGAGGAGGAGGAGGTTGATCTCATATAAGCACAAAGCCTCGTCATCCAAATCAGTTGTCAAGCTGTGGCAGTGACCGCACAGGCAATTCTAAGTCCTTTTACGATCTCATTTAAACCGACTCGTGTTAGACGAAAATGAGCCGCTGCAGACAGAACTACGACGCAGAATGCGAGGCTGGCATCAACAAGCAGATCAACATGGAGCTCTACGCCATGTACACCTACACCTCAATGGTGAGTTTTGACGGAGCGCAAGTGTAAACTACTTTTTTAAGCTCTTGTTTTTATTTAACCAGGCCTTCTACTTCGAGCGTGACGACGTGGATCTGAAGGGATTCGCCAAGTTCTTCCGTGACTCCGCCAAGGAGGAGCTCGAACACGCCGAGAAGTTCATGAAGTTCCAGACCGAGCGTGGAGGAAGGATCGTTCTCCAGGACATCAAGAGGCCCGACAAGGACGAGTGGGGAACTGGTCTGGACGCCATGGAGACCGCCCTGGCTCTGGAGAAGACCGTGAACCAGGCTCTCCTGGACCTCCACAAGGTCTCGGACAAGCACAACGACTACCATGTACGTTAGCCATATACATAAAACCGCGATGGGCATGAGGTCATGGAATATCCCTCGTTCGTTACAGATGTCCGACTTCATTGAGGCCAACTTCCTTGGCGAGCAGGTGGAGTCCATCAAGAAGCTCTCCGGATACATCACCAACCTGAAGCGTGTTGGACCTGGTCACGGTGAATTCCACTTCGACCACGAGACCCTCAGCCACTAAACGCCTTGTATCCCGAGACCCTGCTGCTGTAGATTGCGTACATGTACATGTATTCGCTGCTTGAGTGTTGTAGCTGCTGTGCAAAATGAAAAAAAACTAAGTTTGAAATCGATGAAAAGTCCTAGCTTGACTGTCGAGAAAGGACATGCAACCATTACAAATGAGAGATAAACGCCCCCATCTCCGTTCCATTTGTAATGAGAACCATCGAGTGCGCACAAACAAGGCCATAAAGGGCAATGCGTGCATGGGCTGAAATCTAACATTCAAATAATCTAGTACAATTGGAGTCATGGTCCTTAGGGGGCGTCACACGTTAGAAGGATGCAGAAAATGTCATGGTTGCTGCACTGTGGCTTGGGCCATGCAAGCCACCTAATGGACATTCTCCTTCAATCAACATTGTCAAAAATTGAGAACTTAGAAGCCAAAGGTATTGAATTTACAACAGCTGATGGAACAAAAGTGCTTAAAGCCAAATTATTAATTGGGGGTTTTCGACTTTCCGGCAAAGGTTAGTGCATTACTGTAAATGTCGTCCAATACAGCGGATATTATGGCTGCCCATATTGCACTGATAAAGTTGTGCACAGGTCACATCGCCATCTTTACCTTCCATCTGAACCACATCATCTTCGAGTTCAGACTGACATAAATAAATGAGCTCATGAAGCATTTCTTTTAGGAAAACCAGTAATTGGTGTCAAAGAGATGTCATTGATGTCATTGTTGTATCACTTTTTGTCAATACATCAAATACCAATTGACTAAATGTACATGCATGCATTTCTTGAAGGTGTTGTAAAAGCTCTCTTAGTTAAATCCATCTTATTCTGATTGAAGATTTTTTTCTTGGAAAAGTTGCTAAAAATATTGATAAGCATGTGTTGAGAATCAAACCCCCAAATGAGTTCATGCAGGCGAGACCCACGTTCGATATAGACAGCAGCAGGCTACTGGAAAGCAAATGAATACAGAGTGTGGTTGCTATTTTACAGTCTTCCAATATTAGTGCAGTTCTTACCACCAGACTATTCAAACCGTTTTGCTTTACTGGTAACAGCAATGCATACTTTACTAGGGTCTAATATTTTAACAGAAGATGTAGATGCTGCACATGAAATGCTGGAGCTGTTTTATAACCTTATGCCACAACTGTATCCAGAGAAGATGATGTCTCCAAACCTCCACATGCAATGAATTGTTAATGTTATATTACATTTCAAACAATTCAAACAAGACTAAGTGACCCCTACATTTATTACAGTCAACTTCTTTGCAGGAATTTAGCTTAAACGAAACCCTAACTTAAATTCATTGTGTGACTATTTTCTTTGCATTCAATAAAAGAGTTCAGACGAGGCTTAACTTGAAAACAAATTCACTCACATAAAAAAGCATCGGTTTGTCCAGGCATATGCTTGCCCAAGTCAGTGGTCTACACTGAGGGGTAGATTAGCATAATGGTCAGATTCTCTACTGAAGGTTCGCTCCATATTCAGTTTCTCGTGTGGCTCTTTTTAGACCTCCCTTGATATAGTAGGCACTACTGTCCATATGGTTCAAGGGCTCAGCATTCAGTTGATCTGCAATATTTGGGATGTCTGCATCCTCCATCACCTGAATGTCTCATAGCAGAGTGAACTTAGTCATTGTTTTCGTTTCTCATATATTAATTACTACTTTAAAATGTATGTTTCATCAGTATTTGTAATAAAAATTTGAACCCACCCTGTAGGTTTTTATTTTAAGTTCCATAGTATGTCCTTGCTACAGTGTACTTGGCTTTCCTTGTTATGGAAATGAAGTTAACATACCCCACATGTCTGCAGAGAGACAGGCCACATTAAAGCATACCTCAGTTCTGAACAGTCATCTGTCGTGATAAAATGAGTCGCTGCAGACAAAACTATCACGAGGAATGCGAGGCTGCATGGTGCAACTAGCACATCGCTCCAAGGAGTTGTAAAGTATGTTTATATTCTTATTCACTTTATCCCACGGTGCAGGCTTTCTACTTTGAGCGTGATGACGTGGTCTTGTAAGGGTTCACCGAATACTTTCGAAACAGTGGAAAAGAAGAGTGGGGACACGCCCAGAAGTTCATAGACCGAGGCGTGGAGGAAGGATCGTTCTCCAGGACATCGAGAGACCCGACAAGGACGAGTGGGGAACTGGTCTGGAGCCATGGAGACCGCCCTGGCTCTGGAGAAGACCGTGAACCAAGCTCTCTGAACCTCTACAAGGTGTCGGACAAGCACAACGACTTCCATGCGTTGCAAAATGGGATAGAGACCCACATGAGTACGAGAGCAAATGACGGGAATTAAAATTTATCTCATCAAATAAATGGACGATATCTGATTTCATCTAGATAGAGTTCCTTGGCGAGCAGGTGGAGTCCATCATGAGGATCTCCGGATACATCACCAACCTGAAGCGTGTTGGACCTGGTCACGGTGAATACCACTTCGACAGCGAGACCCTCAGCCATAAATTAAGGCCTATATCTGAAGCAAAGAAAAAACTCAGTAATTTGCTGCATTTCTGTATAGCTTGCTAGAATTACATGCATGCGACAGTAAACCGCGATGATGCCCATGTACATGTACATGTACATCACTTGTACTGATCGATTTCATTGATCGATGGGGTCTTAAGGATGAATATTTTGTTAGTCCCACTGACTGACCTCTCGTCGGGAGGAGGAAGGCATGAGCTACTGGCTTTGTAAAGCTGTGAAAATGTTATCAGTTTCTGGCATCAAACGACTGTTTTACGACAATCTCGCTTGTACATCACAATCGGTATACGTACACGTATACATGTAGCAATACTAAATCTCAGTTTCGAAATTCTGAACCTTCATCACTCGTACAAGTACGTCATTTAAAGTCCATTGAGTCACTTAACGGCCGAGCTCTAATTTATAGTTTCTAATTTTTAATCTAATCACTTGCCGCTGGTTTGGAATCTCAATCTTCGTATTCGGTTACCTATAGATCATTGCTTTCTCGCTCGTTCAATGAAATTTAACTCTATCGTTCGTTTCATGCACGCAGTTTGCCTTCCCCCCCCCCCACTCCCCCGCCTCCACCCACCCCACGCACACAAACATAATAGAAGCCATAAAGTTATTATGGCAATTATACAATAGACATGGTACTTTTGTCTTCAGTCGGGTATAATTGAAGTAGAAATCAAGAGGAAGTTCAGTTGACTTCAGCAGTTCATAATTATGTGTGGAGAAGGGTGCATCCTCGTCGCTATCTGTACTCCACCGAGAAGAGTTTGGTTTCTCTCTGCATACACAGAAACAAAAAACGTCGAATCACTTCTTGATTTTCAAATGATTTGTCACTTATACTCTGTTACAGAATGTAGACATTCTGTTACAGAATGCTGACATTCTATTACAGAATGTTTACATTCAGGTACAGGAATGCAAACATTCTGTAACAGAATGTAAGTGACATATCCTTTGAAGATCAAGAAGTCATTCGAAGCGTTTTTTTTCCTGTGATAATATTGGGTTCAGACATGCACTGAGTGCAGTCTCCAAAATATACATGTACCATCAACCTGTAACAGTGGTCTGCGATTTCTGTTGGCCTTCAATGATGTGCAACTTGGGACGCTTTCCGACAATTCACCATAACGAAATCAAGGATTTCACTGTTTCCATATTGTCAGAGGTATGCCATAATGTTACTATTCAATAACACTCAAAATCACTGAATGGTGAAGGCTTTCACTATAAATATGTGAACACTGAGGATAATGTAATTATAAGTCAACTTGATGTACATACCAGCGACTCATTTTGGTTAGCCGAAAGACATGAATATCAATTATTTAGGCACCCAGCATAGCTGTCTGTGTAGTCATTGCCACAGCTCGAGAGTGGGACGGTTGGATTATTAACAATAGTATACGGTACACAAGTATTAATGATTATGATTGACAATTATCTCATACGAAATAAGATAGAGGTGTTTCACTTTGTCGACTCATGGGATCTGTAGCCTATAGGACCGTGTAGGCGTGGTAATATCATTACCTCATGTCAAGTCACAAGACCACCATCATACCATGCGCATGCGCACTAGTAGCCGGGAGGAGGAGGAGGTTGATCTCATATAAGCACAAAGCCTCGTCATCCAAATCAGTTGTCAAGCTGTGGCAGTGACCGCACAGGCAATTCTAAGTCCTTTTACGATCTCATTTAAACCGACTCGTGTTAGACGAAAATGAGCCGCTGCAGACAGAACTACGACGCAGAATGCGAGGCTGGCATCAACAAGCAGATCAACATGGAGCTCTACGCCATGTACACCTACACCTCAATGGTGAGTTTTGACGGAGCGCAAGTGTAAACTACTTTTTTAAGCTCTTGTTTTTATTTAACCAGGCCTTCTACTTCGAGCGTGACGACGTGGATCTGAAGGGATTCGCCAAGTTCTTCCGTGACTCCGCCAAGGAGGAGCTCGAACACGCCGAGAAGTTCATGAAGTTCCAGACCGAGCGTGGAGGAAGGATCGTTCTCCAGGACATCAAGAGGCCCGACAAGGACGAGTGGGGAACTGGTCTGGACGCCATGGAGACCGCCCTGGCTCTGGAGAAGACCGTGAACCAGGCTCTCCTGGACCTCCACAAGGTCTCGGACAAGCACAACGACTACCATGTACGTTAGCCATATACATAAAACCGCGATGGGCATGAGGTCATGGAATATCCCTCGTTCGTTACAGATGTCCGACTTCATTGAGGCCAACTTCCTTGGCGAGCAGGTGGAGTCCATCAAGAAGCTCTCCGGATACATCACCAACCTGAAGCGTGTTGGACCTGGTCACGGTGAATTCCACTTCGACCACGAGACCCTCAGCCACTAAACGCCTTGTATCCCGAGACCCTGCTGCTGTAGATTGCGTACATGTACATGTATTCGCTGCTTGAGTGTTGTAGCTGCTGTGCAAAATGAAAAAAAACTAAGTTTGAAATCGATGAAAAGTCCTAGCTTGACTGTCGAGAAAGGACATGCAACCATTACAAATGAGAGATAAACGCCCCCATCTCCGTTCCATTTGTAATGAGAACCATCGAGTGCGCACAAACAAGGCCATAAAGGGCAATGCGTGCATGGGCTGAAATCTAACATTCAAATAATCTAGTACAATTGGAGTCATGGTCCTTAGGGGGCCTCACACGTTAGAAGGATGCAGAAAATGTCATGGTTGCTGCACTGTGGCTTGGGCCATGCAAGCCACCTATGGACATTCTCCTTCAATCAACATTGTCAAAAATTGAGAACTTAGAAGCCAAAGGTATTGAATTTACAACAGCTGATGGAACAAAAGTGCTTAAAGCCAAATTATTAATTGGGGGTTTTCGACTTTCCGGCAAAGATAAGTGCATTACTGTAAATGTCGTCCAGTACAGCGGATATTATGGCTGCCCATATTGCACTGATAAAGTTGTGCACAGGTCACATCGCCATCTTTACCTTCCATCTGAACCACATCATCTTCGAGTTCAGACTGACATAAATAAATGAGCTCATGAAGCATTTCTTTTAGGAAAACCAGTAATTGGTGTCAAAGGGATGTCATTGTTGTATCGCTTTTTGTCAATACATCAAACACCAATTGACAACATGTACATGCATGCAATTCTTGAAGGTGTTGTAAAAGCTCTCTTAGTTAAATCCGTCTTATTCTGATTTAAGATTATTTCTGCTAAAGATATTGATAAGCATGTGTTGAGAATCAAACCCCCAAATGAGTTCAGGCGAGACCCACGTTCGATATATACAGCAGCAGGCTACTGGAAAGCAAATGAATCCAGAGTGTGATTGCTATTTTACAGTCTTCCAATATTAGTGCATTTCTTACCACCAGACTATTCAAACCGTTTTGCTTTACTGGTAACAGCAATGCATAATTTACTAGGGTCTAACATTTTAACAGAAGATGTAGATGCTGCACATGAAATGCTGGAGCTGTTTTATAACCTTATGCCACAACTGCATCCAGAGGAGATTATGTCTCCAAACCTCCACATGCAATGAATTGTTAATGTTATATTACATTTCAAACAATTCAAACAAGACTAAGTGACCCCTAAGTTTATTACAGTCAACTTCTTTGCAGGAATTTAGCTTAAACGAAACCCTAACTTAATTTCATTATGTGACCGCTATTTTCTTTCCTTTTGCCTTGCGTTAAATAAAAGAGTTCAGACGAGGCTTTTAACTTGAAAACAAATTCACTCACATAAAAAAAGCATCGGTTTGCCCAGGCATATGCTTGCCCAAGTCAGTAGTCTACACTGAGGGGTAGATTAGCATAATGGTCATATTCTCTACTGAAGGTTCGCTCCATATTTGTAAGATCAAGTTTCTCGTGTGGCTCTTTTTAGACCTCCCATGATATGGTAGGCACCACTGTCCATATGGTTCAAGGGCTCGGCATTCAATTATTCAGGATGTCTGCATCTTCCATCACCTGAATGTCTCATAGCAGAGTGAACTTAGTCATTGTTTTCGTTTCTCATATGCTTTATAATGCATGTTTCATCAGTATTAAATTATTTTGTAATAACAATTTGAACCCACCCTGTAGGTTTTTAGTTTAATTTCCATAGTATGTCCTTTCTACAGTGTACTTGACAACAATGCTTTCCTTGTTATGGAAATGAAGTTAACATACTCCCACATGTCTGAAGAGAGACTGGCCACATTAAAGCGTACCTCAGTTCTGAACAGTCATCTGTCGAGATAAAATGAGTCGCTGCAGACAAAACTATTACGAGGAATGCGAAGCTGCATGGTGCAACTAGCACATCGCTCCAAGGAGTTGTAAAGTATGTTTATATTCTTATTCGTTTTATCCCACGGTGCAGGCTTTCTACTTTGAGCGTGATGACGTGGACTTGTAAGGGTTCGCCGAATACTTCCGAAACAGTGGCAAAGAAGAGTGGGAACACACCCAGAAGTTCATGAAGTACCAGACCCACAGCGGAGGAAGGATCGTTCCCCAGGACATCAAGAGACCCGACAAGGACGAGTGAGGAACTGGTCTGGACGCCATGGAGACCGCCCTGGCTCTGGAGAAGACCGTGAACCAGGATCTCCTGGACCTCCACAAGGTCTCGGACAAGCACAACGACTTCCATGCGTTGCGAAATGGGATAGAGACCCACATGAGAACGAGAAAAAATGACGGGAATTTATGCTGCAAAATTTATCTCATCAAATAAATGGACGATGTCTGATTTTATCTGGATAGAGTTCCTTGGCAAGCAGGTGGAGTCCATCATGAAGATCTCCGGATACATCACCAACCTGAAGCGTGTTGGACCTGGTCACAGTGAATACCACTTCGACCACGAGACCCTCGATCAGCCATATATTAAGGCCTATATCTGGAAGCAACGAAAAAACTAATTTGCTGCATTTCTGTATAGCTTGCTAGAATTACATGCATGCGACAGTAAACCGCGATGCTGCTATGCTGACCTCTCGTCGGGAGGAGGGAGGCATGAGCTACTGGCTTTGTAAAGCTGTTATCAGTTCCTGGCATCAAACGACTGTTTTACGACAATCTCGCTTGTACATCACAGTCGGTATACGTACACGTACATGAAGCAATAATTATACTAAATCTCAGTTTCGAAATTCTGAACCTTCATCACTCGTACAAGTATGTCATTTAAAGTCTATTGAGTCACTTAACGGCCGAGCTCTAATCTATAGTTTCTAATTATTAATCAAATCACTTGCCGCTGGTTTGGAATCTCGATCTTCGTATTCGGTTACCTATAGATCATTAATTTGCTTTCTCGTTCTATGAAATTTAACTCTATCGTTCGTTTCATGCATGCAGTTTGCCTTCCCCCCCCCCCCCCCCCCCCCCCCCACACACACACACACTCCCCGCCCCCACATGCCCACACACACACACAAACATAATAGAAGCCATAAAGTTATTATGGCAATTATACAATGGACATAGTACTTTTGTCTTCAGTCGGGTATAATTGAAGCAGAAATCAAGAGGAAGTCCCGTTGACTTCAGCGAGTTCATAATTATGTGTGGAAAAGGTTGCATCCTCGTCGCTATCTGTACTCCACCGAGAAGAGTTTGGTTTCTCTCTGCATACACAGAAAAAAAAAACGTCGAATCACTTCTTGATTTTCAAATGATTTGTCACTTATACTCTGTTACAGAATGTAGACATTCTGTTACAGAAGTTACAGAATGTTGACATTCTGTTACAGAATGCTGACGTTCTATTACAGAATGTTTACATTCAGGTACAGGAATACAAACATTCTGTAACAGAATGTAAGTGACATATCCTTTGAAGATCAAGAAGTGATTCAAAGCGTTTTTTTCCTGTGATAATATTGGGTTCAGACATGCACTGAGTGCAGTCTCCAAAATATACATGTACCATCAACCTGTAACAGTGGTCTGCGATTTCTGTTGGCCTTCAATGATGTGCAACTTGGGACGCTTTCCGACAATTCGCCATAACGAAATCAAGGATTTCACTGTTTCCATATTATGCCATAATGTTACTATTCAACAACACTCAAAATCACTGAATGGTGAAGGCTTTCACTATAAATATGTGAACACTGAGGATAATGTAAGTCAACTTGATGTACATACAAGTACCACAGGGTTTTGGAATTGTGGTCAGGGTGCATACTTTGATTTAAGAATTTTCTACTCTCATGCTCCTAGCTACTGCTTGATGGACTTCCATGCACACCAGCACTATATGACAGATATGGATCAGAAAAGAATATGGACAACAATGTGAGTGAAAGAAGTGGTTATTACACTATTGAGTTTTCCAACACTGGAGGAATGTCATGAGTCTTTAGACTTCTACAGGCGGCTAGCAGACATGTGCTCTACAAAACATGGAAAGCCTTCTTTTCTTGTAGTGAGCTGGCAATGAACTCAACTCTATTATAGTACTACTCTTTGTGCTGCCATTGTCGTGTATTTGTGGCAGGTCAGCACATCATTATCCTTTTTATGAACAGGACCTTACCAACATTACTGTTCGGTGTTGAGGGTAAGATGTGTAAATTTGTTTCTGCTTTAGTCTTTGTTGTATACGTTTTTGTAGATTCTTGTATTGTTGTTGTTATTATCTAAGAATATAATACTTCATAAATAACACATATCCTTGCTCAAAAGATACTGTACTATATGAAAGTTGAAAAGAACTTTACTTGCTGCCAAGTAACAACTCCCACAGTATGATACATAATGCTTGTTTCTCAATAATGCCTAAAACCCAGTTGAACCATGAATTGTGGAGGAACCTACCAGGTAACCAGATATAGTCCATATAGGCATTCTCATTACTGATTGTGTGAGGATCATATAATGTTTTTGAATGGAGGGAAGCAAGGTCATCATTGATTTTTCTCCATACCTGTAGGTCAAACTTATTGCTGAGTGAGTGTGATGCTGTGTTCACTATAGACACATGCCTCAAGTAGAATGAACATGCTACAATAATATGTACCACTGCTGCTTGCATGGACATCAGTTTGACAAGTACCTTTCGTTATATATCCTGAGTGCACTATGGCATACAGATAATTACTGACATGACTTGGGCCGCTTTATAAATTCTGCTAAATTAATATCCAATTGGGACTGAAAGTAGTATACATTATTCAGAAAGTTAGTGGCCACAAAGAATATCAATTCTGTGCCTTGGGACTTGTCTACATTGCCAATATACATGTACGCAGGTCTTCCATACTATAGAGAAGCCATCAGTATATAAGGCCAGAGCCCCACCGTTGAGAATTTACATAATGCATAAAATAACATGAAGTTCCTATCAACTGAGGACAGTGGGAGGAGTCAACAGTGGAGGCACTGGTGACCTCTCCCATGGAATAGTCATTCAAACTGCTGTGCACTGTGGTACACAAATAAATTAATGGATGAATGTAGAAAAAGAACGAAAACAGAAATACATGTATAATGATAGCATTAGCTATCACATGTATTTATTCCCCCCTGTTGCATTTCTCATCAGACACAGTTGGCCATCTTTCAACTGGAGGTACCATCAGTGCAGATGCACATAGCAAAAACAGATTGATGCATGTCACTACTAATCGATAATAGGGCACTAGTTTTTTGAAATACGAGTGCCCTATTATTGATTTCAAGTGACATGCATCAATCCGTTTTTGCTGTGTGCATGCATGCTTCAAGTACATGAATCATCGATACAAAGTACAGAACAGGTGTGGCCCTGGACTAGATATTCCCTCTGGTTCAGTTGTCAATTGCATGCAGTAGGCCCTACCCTGATGTTTCAAACCCTTAGCCTGCATGGGACCATGAGAAGTGTGCATGCAAAGACTTAGATCTGTGGTCTCCTCAGTCATCATATCAGGGTGAGTGAAGTGATAAGCAGAGAATTTTATGCTATCATTTGTGAGACCAGCACGAGTAAAATATGAATGCCCCAGAATTGTTCAACTGACGCATTCCCATGTACAAGTAAGGCACGATACCATCATGCACATCTGAAGCAGTGGACACCATATACATGTACAGCACATCTATTCAAAATGCGTGCATGCTCCCCATTGAACACAAATAAGAACAGCGTGTGTTCTGTCGCATGGTAGCTGCAAAACAGCGTATGGTTACATGTATGTTTTCTCTCACAACAACTGACGTGAACTTCATGTATGCACACATTTCATATTCCGCGTCATCGTTTATTTAGTCGGGCCGGGTGGGCTGGTACTTTTTATTCTTCATGTTTTAATATGGTCAGCGCATCTACAGGATGGTGCACACTCCACACAAAAAGGAAATATGACAATACGGAGTTAGTGTTACGATACTAATAATAAAATGAGTCTACTTTAAAATGATGACAGTATTTGTTTGCTCCCTCCATGCACTTCAACGTTTAGAACCCATCGTGCATGCGCTTGCTATTCCTTGACAGGCAGACTGCGTGAGCTGAAATATACCCATTGCGTGTGTGTGCATGTCGATTGCTACATGTATATGTACATGTACGTACCCTGTGCGGTAATTACGACACTGCGTCATTCTAGCCCGTCATTGCATGGTATAACGAGCTATTTAAGTGTCAATCGCTACTGATGTGCAACTCCCACCAATGCACAGCTTGTACGTACAGTACATGCATGCATATATACCTGCATGTATACATATATGCTGTATACATCAGCATGTACATTATAAATACACATGTTAAGCACCAAAGAGTTCTACAGTTCCACACTGTACATCCACGAACACATACACATAATGATCTCAATTTCCTCTGCGAACAGCTGCACGCACGGGTTAAATACAATCTTTATGGGGAATACCACTCGCACCCTTTGCGATGTTCTGTATGCAGTTTCGTCATGGCGCGTAACGGGATGAGACATGCAGAACCACGTGAAATTAAATTCATTGCGAATGCCTACGTGCAGATACGTGGGAAGAGGTGGCGGGGGGGAGTTAATTCAACGCTCGCGTCAGCTGCAAGTTTGGCGATGTTATCGCGTGTGCGTAATGTCATTCAACACTTTACACAAATATTTATGTTTTGTGTACAATGCATAGAGTTGGGCGTAACTGCATGCCGCGGGTCTCTTGGGCCAACTAGTAATCGATTTGTTGTATACTAGCGCTCATACCATCCGCATGCGTTGGCATGCAGGTTGTTTACTAGCCTGTACCGTTACCGAGAAACATTACATATTTAGGAGCAATTCTGTATATGAACGCGAAACACGGACACATGCATGTATGTTGGCATGATGGTTGGACGAAACAGAAGCGTTTATAACACATTCAAGCGCAATAACGTGTGTACAACAACATGTATATGCACGCACGGGAGATCTACAGCAGCGCGGGTCGTCGAGACAAACACGCCTCTATATAATAGTGTTAGTGGCCGAGGGTCTCGTGGTCAAAGTGGTATTCGCCGTGACCAGGTCCAACACGCTTCAGGTTGGTGATGTACCCGGAGAGCTTCTTGATGGACTCCACCTGCTCGCCAAGGAAGTTGGCCTCAATGAAGTCAGACATCTGTAGCGGACGAAGGATATTTCATGACCTCATCGCGTTTTATATATATACGGCTAACGTACATGGTAGTCATTGTGCTTGTCCGAGACCTTGTGGAGGTCCAGGAGAGCCTGGTTCACGGTCTTCTCCAGAGCCAGGGCGGTCTCCATGGCGTCCAGACCAGTTCCCCACTCGTCCTTGTCGGGCCTCTTGATGTCCTGGAGAACGATCCTTCCTCCACGCTCGGTCTGGTACTTCATGAACTTCTCGGCGTGTTCGAGCTCCTCCTTGGCGGAGTCACGGAAGAACTTGGCGAATCCCTTCAGATCAACGTCGTCACGCTCGAAGTAGAAGGCCTGGTTAAAATAAAACAAGTACAAAAGAGCATAATAAAGTAGTTTACACTTGCGCTGCTCCAAAACTCACCATTGAGGTGTAGGTGTACATGGCATGTAGCTCCATGTTGATCTGCTTGTTGATGCCAGCCTCGCATTCTGCGTCGTAGTTCTGTCTGCAGCGGCTCATTTTGCTCAGTAAATAAAAAAACGAGTGATTTTCGTACGACGTGTAGTAACTAATGAGGGGTGGGGTCAGATGATTATATAAACTTACGTATTGTCACAGTGCCGTCATCGCTCCATGTAATAGAACGGAGAAGATGCCCTGGCGAATGTCGCGTGAGCGCAATTGTATACTATGTGTGCATTTGCGCTATAGAGCCATTCCGCGACAGAATTAATGCAACCGCAGAGTTTTCTTTCAAACGCTGTGTGCATGGCTGACCATACATGTACTGTACCGTCTGTACGTACATGGTACTACTACTACCTGCGTGTGTTGGGTTCATATATGGCCAGAACACTAATTTGAAATTTAAAAAGTCTTGTTCTTCAGACAGCAGTATGTATATTTGTTTTAAAGCACGACACACGTACATGTATGACACCTGTATCCATTGAGGTGTTGATTTGCTTGTTGATACAAGTGTCACATATGATGTCGTAGCCCTAATCAGCGACTCATTTTGGTTAGCCGAATATCAATTACAGAATATTTAGGCACCCAGCATAGCTGTCTGTGTAGTCATTGCCACAGCTCGAGAGTGGGACGGTTGGATTATTAACAATAGTATACGGTACACAAGTATTAATGATTATGATTGACAATTATCTCATACGAAATAAGATAGAGGTGTTTCACTTTGTCGACTCATGGGATCTGTAGCCTACAGGACCGTGTAGGCGTGGTAATATCATTACCTCATGTCAAGTCACAAGACCACCATCATACCATGCGCATGCGCACTAGTAGCCGGGAGGAGGAGGAGGTTGATCTCATATAAGCACAAAGCCTCGTCATCCAAATCAGTTGTCAAGCTGTGGCAGTGACCGCACAGGCAATTCTAAGTCCTTTTACGATCTCATTTAAACTGACTCGTGTTAGACGAAAATGAGCCGCTGCAGACAGAACTACGACGCAGAATGCGAGGCTGGCATCAACAAGCAGATCAACATGGAGCTCTACGCCATGTACACCTACACCTCAATGGTGAGTTTTGACGGAGCGCAAGTGTAAACTACTTTTTTAAGCTCTTTTTTTATTTAACCAGGCCTTCTACTTCGAGCGTGACGACGTGGATCTGAAGGGGTTCGCCAAGTTCTTCCGTGACTCCGCCAAGGAGGAGCTCGAACACGCCGAGAAGTTCATGAAGTTCCAGACCGAGCGTGGAGGAAGGATCGTTCTCCAGGACATCAAGAGGCCCGACAAGGACGAGTGGGGAACTGGTCTGGACGCCATGGAGACCGCCCTGGCTCTGGAGAAGACCGTGAACCAGGCTCTCCTGGACCTCCACAAGGTCTCGGACAAGCACAACGACTACCATGTACGTTAGCCGTATATATAAAACCTCGACGGGCATGAGGTCATGAAATATCTTTCGTCTGTTTACAGATGTCCGACTTCATTGAGGCCAACTTCCTTGGCGAGCAGGTGGAGTCCATCAAGAAGATCTCCGGATACATCACCAACCTGAAGCGTGTTGGACCTGGTCACGGTGAATACCACTTCGACCACGAGACCCTCAGCCACTAAACGCCTTGTATCCCGAGGACCCTGCTGCTGTAGATTGCGTACATGTATTCGCTGCTTGAGTGTTGTAGCTGCTTTGCAAAATGAAAAAAAAGTTTAAAAACTAAGTTTGGAATCGATGAAAAGTCCTAGCTTGACTGTCGAGAAAGGACGTGCAACCCTTACAAATGATAGAAAAATTCCCCCATCTCCGTTCCGTTTGTAACGAGAACCATCGTGTGCGCACAAGCAATGCCATAAAGGGCTGAAATCCAGTACTCCAAAAATCTAGTACAATTGGAGTCATGGTCCTTAGGGGGCGTCACATGTCAACACCACAGACACAATAAATGTTGCAACAGTTGCACTTGCCAAGTAAGGCTGGCGTCTTGTGCTTAGGCAAAGACAACAATTCCGTATAAGGGCTGTGATAAAGTGAGGTCAACCAGTGTTATCTCATGCAGCTAACATATAAAGATCGATAGCCACCCAAGGGGGAGTATACATCGTGTGTAACAACACAAACTATCTCACCCAAATTCTATTCATTTGCTCTGAAGGCACAAGCGTATTCCCGCCCCTTTTATTGCCTCTCCTCTCCCTGTACATTTATCTCTAACCTCCAGCTGCTCAATTATTTAATACTGAAAGGATTCTGAGAGGGCGTGGTGTACACCGATTGAAGACATATCTGCCCACACTTGATAGAGCATACGCACGCATGCAATGCACAGATGGGAGTGTATATGCTGAACTAGTCTGGGGACTGACTATTGCGTAATCTGAGTCAACAGATAAGATTGTAATTTACTCAGTCCACATATTTTGGCATCATAGGAAACTCCTTTCGCTGGCCAGCTGGTCTTTTTTTTTTAATTAGACAGCGACAGCAATACTTTTAATGGACCTTTTCGTTTAAGGCCCTGGAATGTTTGCTAGTCAAGGTGACGTATAATTAGAAGTGACGTTACATCCGGAGTACATCCGCGTTTTTCAATTCCTATCGTAATTTTTTTTATGTGAGAAGAAGAGCACCATTGCTTCCTGGAATCTACCATTTGCCTGCGTAGGTGTTAAAGTGCGCACTTTTAGAATGCCATGGAATGGCTCATTTAGTGATGCTCCGGGTATATCGTCTTGTGTTAGTTCAACCGAAGTACTGGATTTTTCGCTAATGCATTCACTAGACGCCATCCTTCAGAAACTTTGAACGAGAATGCGAAGCATGATCATTGCATGTACCTGGAGAGGTCCTCCATACTGCATTCATCATTCTTACCTCAAATCTCAAAGAGTTTGAAGCCAACTAAGCCAACACACGCGAGAATACACGCACACCTTAGCCAAACGCGCGAAGTGTACTCCCGATGTTGACGTCACGTGCAATCAACACTAATTGCATTCCTTGGGGCCCTTAAACGAAAAGGTCAATTCCATCGTTGCAGTCTCACTATGCACCCCACCCCCTACCCACCCCCGCCCGCACCCACCCAACCCGGTACAGGCGAGGTGTGAGATATCGGGAATTTGAAATTGTATTAGTTCAAACTGCCCGACCCTGAGGGCGATTTGACAATCGAAACGTCAAACGCACCTATATGTCCCCGGGTCCTAAAGAATACCCAGCGTCAAATAATATAATAATATCATGCTATCTTCGACCCTGCCCCGTATGTGGATGGGGGGGGGGGGGGGGGGGGGGGGGGGGGGGGGGGGTGTGGAGTGTTGAAATTGAAAGGTGCATTATTGCAGCAGTATGAGAGTTGTGGAAACATTTACAGCGCCACAAAATAATAATTCTAAATTTTGAGCTCAAGTTCGAAAATTGCAAAATTCAGAGCACTGAATACGAGCTTTCAAAATGGTACTGTAGCAAATGAAAAGTCCAACCGTCCCGACCCCAGACCCCAACCTGAGATTACAACCCTCTGGAGTGTACTTATACTTCTTCCCGCACTATCCCAACTAGCTTTGGCATACTTTACGTAAAGTATAGGATACTATACATTCTTTACGTAAACTTTACTTGACATGTTTACGTAAACCAATAGATAATGCAAAATTCACATGACAGAGAAGTGTATACACAATTTGGAACTCGAACTCAGCTATGTATCGTTAATCATTACATCATTATCACTATCACATTCCTTCTGAGACTCGTCACTACTGTCAGACAAAGATTCTTCCATCATCATTCTGGCAAAGTCAGCTTCCTTCTGCAATAAAGCCTCAATAGCTGCATTTGCATACAAAGAAACTAGTTTATCGACTTTATCAGTACTCAAACCGGCGATTTCGTCGCTTAGTACTTCAGGGGTGCCGATATACGAACAGGAGGGTTGATTCTTCTAGCTGCTGGATGGCCCAGGAAGGCATCCATTAGGCTCTGTGCTGCTATCAATCACGATAACGCTAGGCCTACAGCTGTCTTTGGCTGTAGGCAGTAGTGACTTCGTTTCACTGCGCTAGTCTCGTACCCAGACCCGTATGTACGTAACGATGATCATCGCTTACAGTATGACATCACTTGTACGTGATGTCAAACTGTAAGCGATGATCATCGTTACGTACATATGGGTCTGGGTACGAGACTACATTCGCGCAGCTTCGCAGGTGGGATGCCCAACGCTCAACACTGTCAGAAGTGACGATCTTCCGACACTTTTTGCACTCGTGTTTCTTGGGGCCATGATGCAAAAACGACTCGCGGGCTACTTTCTTTTGCATCTCGCTTAGGGGTATTTTTATTGTATTTGAATGAGCAATTATCCTTATATCCGAATATACGGTATGCATCCACTTTACGTAAAGCAAAATAAAGCGCTTAAAATTTTTACGTAAAGTTTACGTAAATTTTTTTTACGTAAAGTGTAAAGTGCCAACACTAATCCCAACCCATCGATCGTGCCCCCACCCGCCCCCCCCCCCCCCCTCCCGCCCTCTGAATTTATTTAAAATGTGGGTTCTCACAGAGTGCAGTATACATGCCTATGTATATGCCTTTGTTTATATTTTTGAATCGTCGGTAGAATTGCAACATGTGCAATAAGGGATTGAATTGAATATTCTTGTATTTTACAGTTTGCATAATACGTACCAATTTCATAGCAGTCCTCCATTCGGTCTTTGGTAAAACATTTTACAGTGTGAGGGTGTGGCTGGGAGGTGTGAGGGTGTGGCTGGGAGGGGTGAGGGTGTGGCTGGGAGGTGTGAGGGTGTGGCTGGGAGGGGTGAGGGTGTGGCTGGGAGGGGTGAGGGTGTGGCTGGGAGGGGTGAGGGTGTGGCTGGGAGGGGTGAGGGTGTGGTTGGGAGGGGTGAGGGTGTGGCTGGGAGGAGTGAGGGTGTGGCTGGGAGGGGTGAGGGTGTGGCTGGGAGGGGTGAGGGTGTGGCTGAGAGGTCCTGGCAGATGAAGCAGTAATAAACCCCACCTTGGCTTCACGTGGTTTGCTCTCGTCTAACTCCCAGTGCCAGAGAGATTGAATCACTCCTGTTGTCCCTGCAGAAACTATCACCCTGAATTTAGTTATGTCATCCATCGCCTGCACAGCAGAAACTAGTTGACTATCAAGTCGATCTCCTACAACGTCTGGAAAGGTGCCACTGTGCAAGGAACTGTATAAAATGGGCAGGCCAACAGGTTGTGCAATGTGGTCTTTCAGTCATGCCATCATTATGTCAGAACACCAACAATTGAGTTAAGTAAAAAATACCTTGATTTCAATCACAGTCACTCAATCCCAGCAAATATAGTGGACTCAAGTTAGCCCTGCAGCATTCGATTTCTTTATAACCTTACTGTTAAATCACGGTTTTGGATGCGGAGCTGCTGCCAGGGTGGGAAGAACAGAATACTTGGTGCTGATGATTGTTGAACTGGGATGGACTTGTCATTGAGAGATCTTCAATGCCTAGGTCCATCACATTGGACTTAGAAATGTATGGCTAATTAGAATAAATAAAGCATCACAACTCAATGACAGATTCTGATTCTCCATACATTAGAAGCAATGTGTAGAGAACATTTCAGACTTCAAAAATAAATAAAAATTGAAATCTTGTAAATACATGTGTTAGGTCCCTTTTTGCGGAAACGATCCCATATGCAAGCAACATATTAATATATTATAATTCCTCAAAGGCTCTTGCTGGTGTCTGACCTCATTAAAATAGCCCAATAATTGGCCCTGATGTCATACCATGTTGTCTATATAAGCTGCTGTGCCATTGACTTGGACCCGTTGCATTGCACAGATTTGTGAATCCACATGAGAAAGTTCTCGGATGGCTTCAGCAAATCAATGAGAGCAAGCATTAAAGAAATGCATGCCCAGTTATTGCCATCCATGTACCCTTGACATTCACAATGACCATAGCTTGGGATTCAAATGGTTCCATCGGTTCATCGCAGTCACTTGAATCGCAAATGAGTCCTATGTGAGGGTCATGACAAGTGTGTTTGCAATCAGAAATTAGGAACCCATTTGCAATCATTCTACTTTAAATAGAGTCATATGGTGTGGAAATGGCTAAAATATACACACACAACATAGGTGTTTTTCCGTCAAGAAAATGGGACCAGCAGTGGTCCGACTTCAAGGATCAGAACATCACAGCTGATTGCGATCACCAGCTTTAATCGATTTTGCAATCTTTATGAATTAGTGAAAAGAGATCGGTCAAAACTACCCGCATGCATGATTTATGTGTTGACTGACCAAACAGAACTGAAGTGCATGTGGGGATTAAGAACATCAGCAGTTTTGGAAGAAGACAGGGGGGGGATATGTCTTTGTGTTGATTTACCAGATGCTAAATAAACAGACTCAAAAGTATTTGTACACACTTCCACTGATTGACTGATGAGGTGCAGGATTGGTTGCATGAGGATCTGCTATATTCTTCAAACTGGACTTACAAAGTGGCGCCAGTCGATGGAGAGTAGAAAACATGGTGTTAGCAACTGTATTTGCACATAAATATATATGCTAGCAGATGGCTGGAACTGTACAAAAGGCTCAAAGCCTCATATCATTATCGTTTATTCACCAACAAACATTTAAAAGTTCCATCAGTAATACAATTGACATCATAGATCATCTTTTCAATGTATACGGCTTATATCACATCTGTTTTAAATAATGAAATTGGATGACACTTCTTAAAAATAAAACACATGAGCAATTATAAGTTCAGAATGCAGCCAATGTATGTTCAAGACGTCTGTGAACTGTATGGAAATGTCCAGCATCCAGGACACGGAGCCCTGTGCCTAATAGCACCCATATATCTATAAGAATCATACAGAGGTGCAATTACTTTTCCTCCTCCTTCCACTCACTCCCTGCAACTGGTGTCCATTCTCCATAGATGGTGGCACCATTGTCAAGAGTTGTTACAATGCGATGCTCCAGTCGCATGCACTTAATTCTCTTGTTGACAATGTGCATCCTCTCAGTCGTCCTGGTGTTTGTCCTCCTTAAGACATCTTCAAATACAGGTTGCGTCTCGATGCAGTACATGAAGTCGCGCATCTCTTCATTTACTTCAACTATCGTAGAAGTATGTTCAGCCCTATTCATAGCATCTTCATGGTCTGAGCAAACAACCTCTCTAATGGCTCCTGGGTGTAGTAAAATAGAAATAGTACTCATCTTTGATTTGGTTGCCCATGTCTAATCTGATCGAATCAAGCTTATGACAAGGAATTAAAATAATCATTATGAAGAAATGATACTGTTGATAGTTTACATTTCATTTTTTTAAAGATGTAGTAAAAATGCACAGATCATTATTTTTTAATCCCTTTTCCTGCAGATAACTGTTACATTTTTAATTATAAATATGCAATTAAATAAAAAGATAAAAATGTATTTAGTCTGCAGAAGTTGAAGCCCAAATAATCTTATAACATATTGTTATTTAGCCACTGGATCAGTATTAAACTAAACTTAAGCCTTTAAACCTTCTTTAGAAGAACATGATTTTATATTACAGTATTATTACGTTGAACAAACATAAATGTAAACATCATCTGGCTATACTCTGCAAAGACACTGAATATTTCAAGTACATGCAAATAATACAAGTCCATTACACCATGTATCACATTAAGTTGATTAATTCAAAAACATAAGTTGGAATAGCTGTTCATGCAAACAAATATTTATTAATAAGTTTGTATGTTGATTCAGGTACATGTAGGCCTATAAAAGCACGAGCAGAAAATATAAATGATAACAGACATATACAGACATGTTTCCAAGAACAGTGAGTCTACTGGGAAGGAGGGGAGGAGGGGCTTGTTGCGGCTGCTTCTGCAACAAGTTAACTTTATCGGAGCATGCAGAGGTCTCTTGTTTTGCACCAGCACCAAATGCATGATTAAGCCTAAATTAACCTACACACCAGTATTTAACGAGCATGGATGCAGGTGTGCACCCGGAATTTCAAACCCTGCTTTATTTTGGTACCGATGTTAGTCATTAATAAAAGCTCTTCAGCATATTTATAAATACCAAAGTTTAAAATTATAGGTTAGCATAGATGAACACAAATAAATAATAATTCGCTTGTGACAGCTCCTGAGCATCGTGTCGGGGGTATGTTTGTACACCCGGGTGTATACTGAAATTCAGATTAATGCCATTTTGTAACACTGCATCAGAACTGAAATCCAACAGCACATACCTCACATTGCAAACTTGGTTAGAAGTTTTTAGAAGGAACTAGACCATTTTCTATTTCTGCCCAGAGCTCGAAATGCATGTATGTGCTGTTGCGTTTCATTTCTAGTACGCAATTACCAAGTAGTAATATCTATACATCCGGGTGTACAAACGTACCCCCGGGATGACGCCCAGGACATTAGACATTAAAACGAGTTAGCATCTGTGGCAGATTTTTGAGTACTACGCTAGCTGGATGGGAGGGATACCCTTTCCCCCTACTGCCATACCCTTCCTAGTTACCACCTCCGTGAAGTCCCTACCATAGAGAAACAGAATGAATACATATCGTCATTTTTAAACACAAAACTACTTTACAACAAACAAAGTACAGTATGGATACCTTGTGATCGCTGCTGCGCTTCCTGAGCGAGTGTTTCAGCGGTCCTCAACTCCAGAACCTTTTCGTCTGTGTCGTTGAACGAACGTAAACCCCGGGGGGGGGGGGGGGGGGGGTTAAGGCACGTGAATGGGGGATGGAGGGGGGGGGGGCGGGGAGGGGGAATCTAGTTAAACAGATGGTCAACTCACATAGCCGCTCTACAAGAGAGCGGTAACTTCCCTCCTTGCTAAGTATGCGTAGAAATGTGTCGAACGAGGAGGGGTTGGCGACCATGGACCTTCTGATCGCACGGAGGAGGATGCGTGCCTTTTCGTACGTAGGCCCAGCGGCTTGGACGTCCTGCATGTCTGTATGTGAGATGATACCCTCCGCGAAACAGCTCCCAGTTACGTCACCAGGCGTCAGGCTGCTTTCCAAGTCAGCGAAGAGGCTGTCAAAGGCTTTTAGGTTACTCATCATTATTATTCCATATTATTAAAAGGGGAATTTTCCTATGACGTTAGCCTCCGCCCATTGGCAACAATTGTTTTAAATCGGAGGGGCGGTTAGAAACATAGAAAAGGAAAGAGGAAGATACATGGGTTAACTTTCCCGCCCCACCCCTCCAATCCTCCCTTTCCCTAGTATGAAGTATAGGCTTTGGTAATTCATGATGCATGCAGATGTCTATTCCCGGTACTCATATGAGCTTAACTAACTAGCCAGCTTAAGGTGCATTTCTTCCATCGACAGCAACAGTCGTGCGCGATGAATTGTTTGATCCAAATCGTTTCCTTTTGTACGACTGAATTGTGTTCCTCACAGACGTCGGAAGTGTTGGGCTATTTAAAGGAGCTTATGAATAGAATTGCAGCACAATGCATCAGATATTCATCCCACTATCAATGTACTTGATATATATAAAGCCAATTGGTCATCCCACAGGCCTAGCTTATTTGTCTGAATGTGATATGCACTGCTGAACTTGTGTTACCTTATTAAACAGTCTCTGGTTTATTTCATCGACAAATTCGCAACCGTGAAACCAAATAAAGGGTGTCCATGAATGAACAGGACAGGTTTGAATGGTTACAGCATTATATTGAAGTCAGCTAGTTACAGTAGTTAGTTGATATTTTGCTTTTAGATTGCTCTGATTAAGCAAATAGTATAGGTGCAAACATCTTTAGATTAAGTTAAACGGTTGAGTACCTCAATTCAAATATTAGTTAATCTAGGCCCTCTGTAATGATCAATATTCAAGTTAGCACTTAGTAATATTTGATTTTAGTAACTGCTTTAATTGAGCTGAGGTCAATTTATCAAGTTTGGTTTGATTAATTTGCAAGCAACTAATTTAAATACTGAGTTAATAAAGTTTTTAATCGTTTTATGTTTAATGGCTTATTAAGTCTAATAAATGGCAATTACACTCATTCCTTTATTAGATAAACATAAATTAATTATTGATCATCAAATCCTTTATTAATTAACTTCAATAGTTATTGCATTACAAAGTCTCTTGATTGTGTGAATGTTATCAAGTTTTTTTATAACAAACATGTAGCAATTGAATGATTCATTGACATTATATAGTTTCTACTAAAAAATAATCATAGTACTGGTTGTCACGTATTATTTTTTCCATGCTAATTAACATTATTGTTGTTGATTTTAGTTGGCATTAAAGGTACTTTACTTTATGTTTGCATTATTATTAACTCTGAGGATGCTTGGCTGAAGCTGTTAATGCTGCCTAAATGTGTTCTTCTTGCTCCAAACCGTGCAGGCAGACATCACAAGCCTGTGCCTATCAGTCGTCTATGCGCCCAATGGTCCAAGGGTGAGTTTAGTGCACTATGGAATAGAGCATCCAATCGTCATTCCCCAAGCCCCATGCGCTTTACCTCTAACCACAAATCTTCAAGTGTCCAGACAGCAGTTTCTCTTGCTAGGGAGGGACTCTTATCTAAGGCCTGTCAGACTCTAACTTCTTCGGGCCTGGCCCCTGACAACAACACCACATGGAATCTATTGGTCTCAAAGCATCCCAAAGGAACCCCACCTACTCCTCCCACAGCACCTCTCTTAGCTGCCCCTCACCTTCCACCAGACTTCAACATCATGGCCGTATTGCACTCCTTTCCTAAGGATACTGCGTGTGGCCCTTCAGGTCTCCGCATACAGCATCTGATAGAAGCAGCAGAGGTTCCTCTTCAGTTCCCGATCTGTGCTGTACTTAGGGAGGTGGTTAATATGCTTATCTCTGGCAAGGTCCCGGTCAAGTGGCTAGGTTCATTGCAGGGGGCAACCTGGTGGCGCTGGAAAAGAACAAACCCAACTGCCCCCCCGACTTCCGGTGTCATAGGGTATACGGTCCGGCCCAATTTTTCGGTCCGGCGGACCGTATTCCCTTAGGGAATACGGTCCCCCCCCCGGACCCAACTCCCTAGGGAATACGGTCCGTCTAAAATATTGTACATCCAGGGAATACAGTCCGGGGGAGGAGGCGGACTCAATTCCCTGATAGTATGGATATTTGATTTTGACGACCCAGTTTATAGCGTGTATAATTAAAAAGAGAAATCGATTCTCACCGAAATCGACATGCACAGGACAGAAGTTCTAACTGATAATGAACGTGTATAATTAAAAAGGAGAACTGAATCGATTCTCATCGAAATCGCAACCGTTATGAAAACAATTTAAACACAGGACAGAAGTTCTAATTGATAATGTTATATAATGAAAACAATTTAAAACCAAGACAGAAGTTCTTTCACAACATCATGTAATTTATAGCTAATTTATAAACACAAGACAGAATTTATATAATGAAAGCAATTTAAACTCAAGACAGAAGTTATATAATGAAACCAAGATAGAAGTTCTTTCACGACATCAGATGTTTTTAAAATGTTATGAATAGCTGATTGTTCGTACGATGTTTCTGCATGGACTGTGGTTCATCCAGACTGAATTTATATAATGAAAGCAATTTAAACTCAAGACAGAAGTTATATAATGAAACCAAGATAGAAGTTCTTTTACGACATCAGATGTTTTTAATGTTATGAATAGCTGATTGTTCGTACGATGTTTCTGGACTGTGGTTCATCCTTTGCAGGAGCGTGATCATTAGCTACAATGTAAAGAATAGCTAGATTCCAATTTGCCACCTCAAATGATTTTGACATCCTTTACCTCAGGGTAGAGGACATCCCAAGCAAGGGTATTTGCTTGAGGGCCCTTAAAACCTTCATCTATTGCAATCCCGAACAAGTAGTGTTGGACTGCCTCTACCTGTGCGATAAAAAAACATAAGAATTTTTACAGTGCTCAGTCTCAGACGTTCATAACATAACCCAGTCTTAGTGACGCGCATGCACGTGATTTATTAAGATATGTTTAATCTGCCTTTTGCAAACCATGCACCATGTATATTGACAGAACGTGTACCACAGATTTAGCTCGGCAATGTGCATAATTCATAATATTTTTAATTGGTGATGTAGGATTTGTAGGCACCAATTTACTAAAAGTATGTAAATAAGGGATTTCGTATATTCTCGCAATTATCAAATATTATTTGACACATGCTGTGTATAATTGGTGCCTACAATTCATACATAACCAATTTTATACATTTCATTTCTCTCATAGCTTGTCTGTGAGTGCATTTTTATATGTGTATCAGTACATGAGTGCTAGCCATGCAGCAATTACGATGGTTCATGTCGAAAGCTTTCATAGAACATATACTGACATGTGTGTACACTGGAACACATGGTTGGGATTTCATTTTTCATTTTGTAACCGAACACTATAGCTAGATGAGCCAACATCGCTTGCGCGTCCTAATACCAGTTCAGATACTACGACTAGATCTCCCCTATCACTGTAGTGTCTGCTAGTATCGGTCAGGTAGGCAACTGAACTAACAGTCATACTGTTGGGGTGGATCACTGAACCCCAATCTTTCCTTTTACTGTCCCCTGTATAGATTCCTGAATCATGGGCGGGATAAACTGTATGGTGTGGTGCAAGGTGCTAAATAAGACTTGTTATTCGTGTACTTTATACTTATAAATGGTATAGAAGCCGTACATGGTACGGGCATAAAAATTTATTGAGCAATTCTATACATACCCTCTGGAGGCATGGAAAGAGAAGCGAGTAAGTTCTATACAGGCGCCGCGTGAGGATTGATATCGACGATTCGTAGCTGTATTTAATTATCACAGGTACAGGTAAGATTAAAATACTATTTGTATCGTTTCATGACCGTTACCCCGGTAGCGCTCTACTCAGTTCGGTCTATTAAACGCTCTTTCCTTACTTCGCAATCAATGAACAGACTATGACGAGTGTGTTGGTCACTTAGATTTAGCGATAACATGAATTGCTGTGTTTTCTGGCAGTCTAAGTTTCTACTCGGCTCTAAACTAGGTCATGTTGCAAACCCATATACCAAGATTGATGTTCATCTGGTCCCATGGGTACTAGTAATAGGGGGAGGATGTAAAATTGTTCTTTCAGTGTGTTTCAAAGGTGCATTCTTACTGATGCACAACTCTCGGAGGAAGACTGGTGACAATGTGTTTCTATTGGAGAGAATCTGTGTGTTAATTAAAGGTCAATGTACATGTATCATGTGTGTTTGCACTTACTCTCAGATGATATATATGTATTGCATTCTTATAGGGTGTAGACCTCTCCAAGGTGATTGGAGACCATGCATGTATTCTCATAGGTCAGTGTGCTTGCACTTACCCTCAGATGACATACACCTGTATGTATATGCACCTCTAAGACAAGGTTTGGCAACTGTGTGTTTCTACTGGAAAGATTCAATTTATTTAAGGTCAGTGTGTTTGCACTTACATGTACCCTCAGATGACGAAATGTAGGCACGTCTTTTTACCGCAAAAAGACATGCACACAAAGACAAGCCAGACAGCTTAAAGACATGTGAGAATATAACAAAGAGATGCTGTCCCTACAAAATATGTGATTTTTCGTTAAAACCTACACAAAGACATCCAGCCCATACAACACCACTAAAAAAGTAAGTTATTCTTAACTTCCATGAGCATGGCTTTTATCATATACAGCAACAAGTACCTATCTTGCTAATGCTATGTGTCTAATACACAGTGACACTCGAGACTAAAAAGACACAGGGCACACAAGCAATATTAACGGATGCCGCCAAGCTTTATATTTGTCTGTGAAATTCACTTTTTGCTCAGGGGAGTTAAGGCATGAGTAACTGTTCATTTAAACATTTGCTCATTGCTCACGAGCCTTACAACATACATGCTCAAGTATGGTATCAAATTAAAGTATTCGACACGTTGAATTTTATAATCACCATGGTTACATAATCACATCACGTGAGCATGTAACAGGCTTAACGATAGAATATTTAGTTCAGCCAATAATACGGCAGTGAAGCCGGGGCGTTTTAGTTGTCATGTTTTAGATATACACTCTAGCTAATGAGTACTTTTCATTCGTCAGTAGGATTTCCCAAATCCCAACTCTTTTACGGAGATAAATGAAAAAAAATCCCGCCAGGATTAAAAACAGTTCAATCACAAATTTTTCATGGTCGATCCAAATAATATTTGGCTTACACCTGGCACAATCTTAAAAGAGTACTACGTTATACAAATATAGGTGTGTTCAAAATAATTTTAGCCTTACTTCTTCCTTGCCGTAAGGAAGGAATAGAGAATTAACACAGCTATTGTCGCGCGCCGCCCGTATCCTGGCAACTACGAACGGAGCGCATGCGCACGGTTAACGCGGGTACGATAAGCTGGATTTTCACTCAGCACTCGATCAATATACAGGTAAGCGTTTTATGTTCACGCATCGTAAGGAACTGCACCCCATTTTGCATCCCTACGTTATTTCTCTATGTACTGTATGAAATGCAACCGTAGATTATTTAATTATTACTCTTAGCTTGAAAAGCATGTACCATGCGCTTACATGTATAGACAACAAGCAGCCTCGCGCTGATATCAGATAATGATAAACATAATGATCACAAGACCTCAGAAAACAAAACAAAACAAACAATAACAAGATTCAACGTCTTGAGAGGGGTGGGGTGGGTGGAAGGAAATACACCATACATACTGCAAGTCAGAACATTTAAAATGCATGCATGTGCCTCTGCCTTTATCCCAAATAATAACATCACAAGATTAGATGTCCTGCAATCTGTCTGTGGAGAGGGAGAAAAAATTTCAAATTAAGACAGCACTCACATGTTGTCATACGCACACATGGACGCCCCCACCCCCTAAGTGCAAAGGAATGCTTGTGGTCACGTGCAATTGCATGTGGTCACATGCAATTGCATGTGCTCACACACATGAAATGTACACACTCAATTTGTTTAATATACAACATCAATCGTTTGCATAAACAGAAACATACAGTATGGCAAAAAACTGTTCCATCGATATTGTACATACTGACATGTAGCGATGTGTGGATACACATGTATAGACACACACCCTCACACTCGGCACAATAATGCCAAGTATTCATAGACACATGCCCCCCCCCCCCCCCCCCCCCACGCACATAATAACGCCAGGTAGTCTAGTCCTTACACAATTACAACTTGCTCACATAGGTTCATGAGTTCAATCTTTGTTTTTCAGCTTCAGTTCCCCATCTCTTCAGTTCCGTGTCTAGTCCTCTTCAGTTCCAAATGTCCAGTCCTCTTCGTTCCACGTGTCCAGTCCTCTTCAGTTCCATGTGTCCAGTCCTCTTTAGCAGTTCCACGTGTCCAGTTCTCTTTAGCAGTTCCACGTGTCCAGTCCTCTTCAGTTTCACCTGTCCAGTCCTCTTCAGTTCCTCGTGTCCAGTCCTCTTTAGCAGTTCCACGTGTCCAGTCCTCTTCAGTTCCATGTGTCCAGTCCTCTTTAGCAGTTCCACGTGTCCAGTCCTCTTTAGCAGTTCCACGTGTCCAGTCCTCTTCAGTTTCACCTGTCCAGTCCTCTTCAGTTCCTCGTGTCCAGTCCTCTTTAGCAGTTCCACGTGTCCAGTCCTCTTCAGTTTCACCTGTCCAGTCCTCTTCAGTTCCACGTGTCCAGTCCTCTTTAGCAGTTCCACGTGTCCAGTCCTCTTCAGTTTCACCTGTCCAGTCCTCTTCAGTTCCATGTGTCCAGTCCTCTTTAGCAGTTCCACATGTCCAGTCCTCTTCAGTTCCACATGTCCAGTCCTCTTCAGTTCCACGTGTCCAGTCCTCTTTAGCAGTTCCACGTGTCCAGTCCTTTTCAGTTCCACGTGTCCAGTCCTCTTTATCAGTTCCAGTGTCCAGTCTATGTCAGTTCCATGTGTCAAGTCCTCTTTATCAGTTCCAGTGTCCAGTCCTTGTCAGTTCCATGTGTCAAGTCCTCTTTATCAGTTTGACATATCCAGTCCTCTTCAGTTCCATGTGTCCAGTCCTCTTTAGCAGTTCCACGTGTCCAGTCCTCTTCAGTTTCACCTGTCCAGTCCTCTTCAGTTCCATGTGTCCTGTCCTCTTTATCAGTTCCAGGTGTCCAGTCTATGTCAGTTCAACGTGTCCAGTCCTCTTCAGTTCCACGTGTCCAGTCCTCTTCAGTTCCACGTGCCCAGTCCTCTTCAGTTCCACTTGTCCAGTCCTCTTCAGTTCCACTTGTCCAGTCCTCTTCAGTTCCACATATGCAGTCCTCTTCAACTTCACAACCATCTAACACAGAAATGGACAGCAGTATTACAAAAGAACACTTCAAAACCATAACTGCTGAACAAATATGTCGTTTTCTAGGTGCTACATGTAGGAACGAAATAGTACAGCTTGATGGCCTACGGCACAAAATCAAGATGATGAAAAGGGCAAAAAGATCTTACAAGAACATTGATGGGAAGACAGCATGACAGGACACGGCAATTTTTAATGACAAAGATCTGTGATGAATGCCAGAGAATTGAAAGACTACCCACTGTTAGCTCAGTTGACGAAGACAGAATGAATGCAGGCAAAAAATTGTACTCCGAACTGGCACTTCAGATACTGGTATCAGCAACCTAATCGGAAGGGAGCCAGTGTCCATATCGCTATACGTTTTGTATGAAATTATGCTGTTGTAAACACTTCCATCATCATTGTCAGCTACGTACACGAATAATTTTGTCTACGAGTACAAGAATAAGCGTCTGTATAGTAACAAAGGTATAACGTTACGAGTTTCAGCAGTGCTTTAAATAGAACGCGTTTCGAAAAAACAAGCGCTGATAGGTTTCGTGATAAACAATAGGGCAGAGGGCAGCCGGGCTAAGTTTGTTTTAAACTAGTTCTCAATAACCGTTCCGAATTAAACAGCGAAAGGCAAACATTGCAGACAATATCAAAACACCCGGGATAAAACGCACAAGGATCGATGTTAGAATGACAGGTCTAGACGGTGGTTTTGCTAATGTGAATAACTTACAACATGCCGTGGTAAACACGTTCGAACAGGGACGTTCGAACAGGGATGATAATGATACGACACAATTCAACCGCTCACAATTATCTCACGTGCGCTCACGTAAAAATGAATATCATTAATGTCATATTTCGATTTTTACCCTGGCCTTAAAACGGCTGATTTTACAGGTACGAAATTGAGTACACTCAATATATCAGCATGTCTCTTATGTTCATTTGACTAGTATCCCCCACTCATTCCTCTCTCATCCCATTTCTTTTTCTCCTCACACAGGACCTGGTGTATAGAGGAAGTATGCAGTCACACTTAGAGTGTGCCAGGTCGATTTAACCGCTAATATAGTACCAAGTTTTTGAGGGCCCATGCAGCTTAAAGCTATGTGTCCCTGTATCTCTTCTCATCTCCCTTCCTTTTCCTACCTCCTCCCCCTCTGCAGAAAATCTCTGAGCACACGAGCAGCGTTATTTGTCTGCGAAATTCACTTTTTATCATGTCAGTACATGATTGAAAAACACTTATGCATCATTCTCTAAACAATAATAGCTGAAGTGTACTAGTTTTACTTTCTTTTTTACAGGTACGAAATTGAGATTTATCCAGTACCCTCATCTCTCTTATGTTCAGTTAACTATTATATATTTTTATTTCTTTAATCTTTATTTCTACTTTGTTTGCACTACGATTTGATAATATAAACAGTGTTAATTGTGCTGCATGTATAGTTGCCGACCTGCACGCGATCCTTTTCGAACCAAATGGAAACATATATAAATAGTAACAAGACAGACCGAAGAAAAAGGTTAATCAGTTGTTACAGAAGCTGCATACATGTATATAATTGGCGACCTGTGATCATTGTGGCTTTTGATTTTCGAATCAAATTTGCTGTTACAGACCGAATTGAAACTGCATACATAGTTGACGACCTACAGCTTTTGCTTTTCGAACCAAACGTTACGTGCATGCAAGGTTGGAAATACATGCATATATGTTCCGTACCGATGATCAATTTGTCCCGTTGATCAACGGGACGCCGGTTGATCAACCGGGCACCCGGTTGATCAAGCGGGTACCCCGTTATTCAACCGGGTACCCGGTTGCGTTATAACTATCCGGTTGTCTAACGGGACAATATAGGTTACCCGGTTGTTCAACGGGACCTACCCGGTTGTTCAATGGGTTATCCGGTTGTCTAACGGAACAGTATAGTTTACCCGGCTGTTCAACGCGGGACTTACCCGCTTGTTGAACGCGACTTATACCAGGCTGTTCAACAAGACTTATACCCGGTTGTTCAATGGGTGATAAATTGCATAATGAGGCGACCATATATGGAAACAAAAACTACACCCCCTCACCTCCCTGCCCATGACCATGAGTGTCAATGCATCACTGAAGACCTGAAACAATTACAACACTATAAGAATGCTATCATGGTATATCCTAACAATTACCAGCACACGACTGACAGTTCCAGACAAGTTTTTTGTTATGAATGAATTTCGAAGGAACAGACACACAGGACTTATGAAACCATTCTTTACAGGAGAAACATTGTATCATGGTGCCTTCAGCGATAAGACGGCAAATACAATAAATAGAAATGGTTTCTGTCGTGTGTTGCTGTGGGTTTCGGTGACCATAGGTTGGGAACAATGACATGTGTCCAATTTCAAAGCAGTTGATAACGTGCTGCCTCATTTTTTCCTGGTCAAAATATATCATGGCAGGATTTGAAATTTAAAAGACAGAATAGTAGACTGAAATCCATCGATAGATGGATTTTGTTTCTTTAACAAGTACTGCGCTGAATTAATTATGTCATCATCAAGCCACTGATTTGGAGACTTCAGTACTTCTTTGTGTAATTGTGTTAAAATAATTCCACAAATAGAAGTCCATGGTTTCACTACTTCCTTTGCTGGACTTGCATCTGATACAACATCAATTTGTTTGGTTGACAGCAGCGTAGTATCTTTGCAATTTGTGCATGTATGACCTGGATGGCACAATGATAGACACATCCTATTTCCTGATTTGCACGAACATTTTTTCTTGCTGTGACACCCACTTCTACAGCTACAACCTACATGTAAAAGTACAGATTTAGATGTATGTACTGAAACTGACACAAATTCGTAATTGTTTATAACATAACATCAAGTGAGAAAAATTAAACTGAGACAATAAATGAAATTAAGACACAGTACTGAGTTATATTGAATATTCCCAACACAGGCCCCACGCCCTATGTAATGCCACCTCACCTTTTTCTACTTCAGATATTTCAGGTGGACCTCTATTCTTGCAGGGGTTGCCCTTGTGACAGTGATTGCTGCAATATATTTTGTTTTTCCTACAAGAGCATCTAAAGTTATCACATTTTTCTGCCTTGCAATTACATTTATTGTCTGTGAACGCATTCCAAGGTGCCTGATTTTTTGCAGCTTCTTTCAAACTTATTCGAGGTTCATTTTCCCATCCATCCAATGGTATGTCATACTGACCTCTATAAGGCTCTAAATCGCCAGCCTGATAACATCTCTGAATTACTCCGGATTTACAACGGAGACGATGTAATGATTGTGCTTTACCAACTACCTCGACAACAATACATGGTAGTCGCAATACAGTGGAAATCGTGATACTTGTCGTTAAAATTTTTTGGGTGTGTTTTAATGTTAGCTTGATTTTTTAACATTAACTGTATGCAGTATTGAAAATCTGACAACACAGTGTTGTTAACCAAACATTTGTAAACAAGTACCGGAAATAAGTAAGTGTCACGTGACTAACACGTCTGTTTGTTTTTGTTTATAAGTGTCCCAGTCCAAAAAACGGATCTGTAGCATATTTCTCAGCTCTGAGGCAGCAGATCAACACTAAATTTGGTATATAAGAGAAAAACAAACCTGCCAAACGTTTGGCTGAGTCATATTTCAAACCCGGGAAATACTTTGTGTGTTTTCATGGGAGACACGTTTGTTTAGGTCGAAAAGCGTTTAGCATGCTGCTTTGCACAGTGGGCGTTATACACGACAGTACATCGATTTTTATACCGAGGGATGGTTATTGCACCATAGACACCTATGTTTACAGCGTAACAGTTAATTTTACCGTCAAAATTCTGCTTGCAAACTTTGAAGCTTAGAAAACACGCCATTTTCGAGTGAATCTCATTACAATTATGACGTTATTGGCAATTAATTAAAGGTTTTGTATTATGGCTGAAGATGGGAACGGCGAATACGAGAACCAAGCATCAACCAGCGTACAAAAGTGGCGAACTAGTAAAGAGGCAAATCATGCTTGGGCATCGTTGAAGCGAAGGAAGGCTCGGAGGGGTAATCCCGAAGCTACCGCTTTGAAGCGGTAGTCGGTCAGCGAAGCAAGTTCCTCAAAGAGCAGAAGGACGTATGCTACTATCGCAGAAAGTGCAGCCAAAGAATTGGAGTCCCTCGCTGTACACATACCAAATGCGTCCGATAGTTCTGGAACATGTGACTCACATTTGTTTGGGCATCAGTGGGAGACATTTCGTTGGACACCTCTATGTAGTACATTCGTAATGCAAACGCTCTTGCATCACTATGGGACACATTTGGCATGTGTACAGCGAGGGACTCCAATTCCTTGGCTGCACTCTCTGCGATAGTAGCATTCGTCCTGCTTTTTGAGGAACCTGCTTTGCTGACCGCGACAATCGCTTCGAAGCGGCAGCTTCGGGATTACCCCTCGGAGCCTTTCTTCGCTTCAAAGGTACCCACACATGACTTGCCTCTTTACTTGCTCGCCGCTTTTTTTCGCTAGTTGATGTTTGGTTCTTAGAAGAACCGTTTTCGCAATTGAAACCGCTCCCGTCTTCAGCCACACCATCGAAACTTTAATTAATATTATGAAATTGTTACAATAACGTAATGAGATTCACTCGAAAATGGCGTGTTTTTTTAAGATTCAACGTTTGCAAGCAGAATTTTGACGGTAAAATTAACTGTTACGTTGTAAACATAGGTGTCTATGGTTCAATAGCCATCCCTCGGTATACAAATCGATGTACTGTCGCGTATAATGCCCACTGTGCAAAGCAGCATGTTAAACGCTTTTCGACCTAAACAAACGTGTCTCCCATGAAAACACACAAAGTATTTCCCGGGTTTGAAATATGACTCGGCCAAACGTTTGGCAGGTTTGTTTTTCTCTTATATACCAAATTTAGTGTTGATCTGCTGCCTCAGAGCTGAGAAATATGCTACAAATCCGTATTTTGGACTGGGACACTTAAAAACAAAAACAAACAGACGTGTTAGTCACGTGACACTTACTTATTTCCGGTACTTGTTTACAAATGTTTGGTCAACAACACTGTGTTGTCAGATTTTCAATACTGCATACAGTTAATGTTAAAAAATCAAGCTAACATTAAAACACACCCAAAAAAATTTAACGACAAGTATCACGATTTCCACTGTAGGTCTGTGCAACTTCGATCAATGCGCGGTATTCGAACACTGACATACTCTCCAACTCTAAACTCACGAACTTTGTGCATCTTCGAAAACTTTTCTTGCATCTTTAATGCAGTTTTCATATAGTTCATATCTGCTTTCTCTCGTACGAGTCTGTGCTTCTCAATTGTTGCGAGTTGTTTTCGTCTGCCTACAAATTGATCCTCAGATTTTGCTTCAGAGTTCAAAATGTTATCCTTCTCTTCGGTTTCTGACTCAGAGTTGCAACTCACACTATCACACAGTTTTGAATTCGTGTTACTAACATTGCTAGGAACATCCTGAGAATTGATAAAGATAGTATGGGAACAGGAATTGTGTTTGATGACATCATTCAAAGTTGGTGAACTGTCAAACACGCTTTCTTTGACAGATGGGGGACAGTGATGAATAGTATCAAGGACAGTTGGGGAACTGCCATGGATGCTATCATGGATGGATGGGGGGGAGCTGTCTTGGATAGTAGTTGCAAAATTGTGTTGGAGAGTCAGTTCAACAGTAGTACGATCCACATCAGATGTGTCCTGGGCACTCTTCATCTCGCCAGTAGGTACATTTAATTCAAGATCCTCTTCATTGATGAGTCCCTTAAGTCTTGCATCTGGTACCACAACTGATCTTGGTGGTTGCCCAAACACAAGTTCAAATGGAGTGTGCTTTGTGGAGCTATGCACTTGAGCATTGATTGTATCTACATGATCATAATTATAACTACACACACTGTATAATGCATCAACATGCTTGTATACATTTGCAAGGCAGAACTTACAGACAATGTGTGGTAGCCAGTGAGTCCAGGGAGGAGAATTAGATGCTGACTCTGCAATTCTGGAACTCATCATTCGTTCCAGTGTATAGTGAGCTTGTTCCACCAGGCCTTGCGATTGAGGATGTCGTGGCCGACCACTCACTAGCTGTACAGCTCCTGGCCATGTGGCTAGAACATCCTCAATCAAATGATTCACAAATTCTCTCCCATTGTCACTATGCAGGATTGTAGGGAGACCAAATATAGGGAAAACCCACTTCTCAAGAGCATTTGCGACTTCTTTGGCAGTCTTCTGCGGTAGTGGATATGCTAAATTGAACTTTGACCAATGGTCAACAATATGCAAGATCCACTTATTGCCATCATGAGGCAAATGCCTCATGTCAATCAAATCAATCTGTAAAGTGGATATCATAATAAAACAATTTTGGCCAGACAAATATACTGACCTGTACACGTGAAAAGAATCCATTTGCCACTATAGGCCTCAGTGGAGGTTTGGTTTTTTGAGGCACACGAAGACTGCAAGTTTCACAGAGCTTAATGAAATGCTCTACCACACTTCTAGGAACATGCGAGTACAAAGATTGAACCTAGACAATTAGAATCACCTGCATGCAAGTACGCTTAAGGAACATTTAAAACATGCAAACCTTGGCAAATGTCTTTTTTGAGCCCGCATGTAGACAGTCTTTAGAGTGAACCTGCTCCAATATGCTATAAAACTCTTCCACTGTTGCAACTCTGCGAGAAGCTTTCATCATAGTGCGATCATTTAAATTCTGTACAGCGAGGTGTCAATATATGACTTCATGCCACGCCGTATACGTTGAATGAAATCTTACCTGCTCTTCTTCCTTCAAAGAGACAACTAGTACATCACGAATGCCTGCCGATGGCATATCCAGTAGAGCAAAGCCACCCTTTTTGACGAAATGTCGAAATGAGGCATCTGGATCTTGTTTTCCTTTCAAGTGATCGACGATTCGTTTGGCAAAGTCCTGCCGTATCACAGCACTCCTGGAACGCTTCCCTCCAATAGGAAACAAGGAATCTACATACTCTTCACAGATCTTGCAGCTAGCGCTCTTATCCATGATCGGCGTGTTCACACTTTATTGAGCATGCGCAATTATTAATCCGGTTGATCAACCGGTCGTCCGGTTAATCAACCGGATACCCGGTTGATTAACCGGACGACCGGTTGATCAACCGGATAATTATATTGCATCCGGACAGAACATATATTTAAAACCAGGGAATACGGTCCGGGGGGGGGGGGGGGGGGGGGGGGGGACTCAATTCCCTAGGGAATTGAGTCCGGTTAATTGGTTTTGTACAACCAGGAAACTCGGTCCGAGAGACCGTATTCCCTAGGGAGTTGGGTCCGGGGGGGACCGTATTCCCTAAGGGAATACGGTCGCCGGACCGAAAATTGGGCCGGACCGTATACCCTATGACACCGGCCTATTGCAGTTGGAGAGGCTATTCGGCGTCTGGCTGGGAAATGCCTATGCTCCATGACTAAGGCAAAGGCCCATGACTTCCTCGCTCCTTCTCAACTTGGGGTAGCTTGTCAAGGGGGTGCAGAAAAGATTATTCATGGCTCAGAAGCTGTGTGGACGAACACTGGCACGAGGTTGATTTTGCAGTATTGAAGATCGATTTGCACAATGCATTTAATCGGGTATCAAGGCAGGCCGTCCTTAATGCATGTGCCCTTCACATCCCAGAGCTGCTCCCATGGTCTCAATGGTGCTATGGGCAACATCCCGCTTTGTGGCACTCTTAGGGCACTATTTCTTCAGAAATAGGTGTACAACAAGGTGATCCCCTAGGTCCCCTTCTTTTTTGTCTTGTACTGCAACAGATTATATCAGCAATTGCGGAGGATGTTGACTGTGAATCGTTATTGTTTCACCACTGGTATATTGATGATGGTGTTGTCGCAGGGCCCGTTGCAGCCATTGCTCGGGTTCTTGCCATCATCCAAGAAAGCGGACGACCACTTGGCCTCAATATCAACATCGCCAAATGTGAGTTGTTCAGTTCGAGGGATCTAAGTTCTTTCCCAGAGGAGATGAGGCGATCGAATGTGCCACACTTTGAGATCCTGGGGGCTCCCATAGGTGATTTAGTGTTCTGCGCAAAGTTTGTAGCGCAGAAACAGTGGAGGCTTCCAAGTTGCTTAAGGAGTTAGAAGCTGTGGGCTCTATTGACCCCCAGGTGGCTCTCTATCTTCTCAGGCAATGTGGGAGCTTTTGCAGACTAGTTCACTTAGCTAGGAACACTCCACCTCTCCTAGTCAATGAGGCCTTTGCCCTGTTTGATGATTGTGTGCAGCAATGCTTTTAGGAATGTACCGCAGTGGATGCTTCTGCTGCCACTTGGCAACAGGCACAACTTAGCTTGAAAAGGGGGGGTTTAGGGCTTCGGAGCTTAAGTTTCCATTCTTCTGCAGCCTACATAGCATCATTTTTGTCCTCAGGCCTTTCTCCATCATCAGGTAGGTATATATCCTCGTCATTGCACCTTTACAACAGTCTAGTGGACCCCCAGGATTCCATCACCCATGAGTCTGTAGGCGATTCTCCTCTTTCACAGAAGGTTCTGTCTTCTAAGATAGAAGACCAACAGTTCAATAATCTTTTTCATAATGCATCTGTGACTGACAGGGCTCGTCTTTTGTCCATTTCTTCCCCTCATGCCTCTGCCTGGCTGTCAGTCACTCCCTCCCCACGGCTCAACCTCCACTTGGAGCCTGCTGAGTTTCAAGTAGCACTTAAGTGGTGGTTGGGTATTCCAGTGGTCCAAGGCCAAAGTTGCCCTTACTGTCCTTCCTGTGTGTTGGATGACTTTGGTCATCACTCCCTCACTTGCAAACATGGAGGGGATGTGGTTTCGCGACACAATAAGCTCAGGGATGTGTTTTATGACTTCTAGCTGCCAACGCGCTTGCTTGGGTCCACGTCTGGAAATGGGTTGTGGGGCAGGATCCGACTCTCAATCCCGCCCTGCAGATGTTCTTGTTCCTAACTGGGACCTTGGCAAACCGGCTGCCTTTGACTTGTCCGTCACGTCTACGCTACAATCAAGTGCTCTGCTAGAAGCGAGCGTGACGGCTGGTTCGGCAGCCCTGTTAGCTGAGAACAGAAAGCACAGCAACAGCGACAAAAAGTGTGACGAATTGGGGTGGGCCTGCATCCCTCTTGTGGTTGAGACCTACGGGTGTTGGGGAGCTGAAGCAGTGGCAGCATTATCAAAGCTTGCAGGACGTCTCTCCGTCAGGAATAATGAACCAAAGTCCAAGACCATTTTTAGCCTGTACAGCCGCCTAGGGTTGACATTAGTAAGGGCGAACTGTAGAGCTATCCTATCTGGTTAACTTGACTGTTATAGGACTTATTTTAGTGTATATGAATAATGTGCATTTATTCAATTGTAATGACAAAATAATAATTTAGATTTTGTGGCAGGCTTGTTTTCAGACATTGTCCGTGTTTGTGCATTATCTTACAATTGTGCTGTATATGTATTATTATTATTTGCCTTATTATTACAGTGTACAACCTTATAATAAGCTAATTAACTATTATTAATTATTATGGAGTTTTAACTATTAAAACCTGTCTTGTTCATCTCTGGACACCCTGTATGCACTTTTTTTAATGCAAATCTCATGAAGTAAAATTTGCTACTGACTCCATCTGCTCTATTTGATGGTAGCACACATACTTATTGCCATATAGAAAAGCAATTAGTTATACTCCCTTCTCTCCCCTATCCATTGTACTACGTTGCACATCTTCACGCCTCAGGTCGCCATCTTACAAACAATTGGACGATTGTCAGATGTATGTCAATGTACAATCATTTTGCGTTATCTGACCAATCACGAGATTCAGTCTAAGGCACAGGATCGATGCTGAGAATACTCTGTTCCGGAGGACTCTGAAATAGTGCATGCAAAAGTACCTTTTTGATAGGTAGAGTGCTAGGAAGACGAATTTTGCACTTAGTTGCAATGTAAGTTACTCGCTAAAGGTGTTTAGTGTCTGATTTTTGCTCCAATGCAATTGATTACCAATTACCAGGTACTGTATAGCCTATTTGTATAAATCTCTATTACGTAAAAGATATTACAGAAAATGCGAATGCAATTTCAGTCCGCCTAATATGACGAATAAAAGCATAATTCAAAAGCGGTTTACAGTTGAGATAGCTGCTTTGACAGTCAACCCGCAATCGCATCAACAAACAGACGTGCAGTGTATAGATCTAGAACCTAGGGCATTAGCCCAGCATTGCATACATTTATAAAGCTGTAGATGTATAAAATGTAAAGTATATACGCGCTAAGTAACACAATTACGCAAAACGTATGTGATAGTTACGTCAGGCTAATAATATAATGTCGATTAACAAGCATGCATGTGCAATATGTTTACAGATGACTGCAGGCATGCACAGAATTACATCCAACACTGACTAGTCCACTTCTAGGCTACTGTCTGTACATTGGTCATCACACAAAGAATCGGCATCGTCTTCACTTGTATCACTACTATCTTTGTGTTCATTGGGCTGATTCACATCAAGTGGCATAACAGCAAGGCTAGTGGCATTGTGACGCTTGCACAAAACCTCTCCTTGCGTGTTGGGTAGGCACATGACTGTACACTGCTGCCCCTTCCTTTTGCCACTCTTGAACACAGCACTGCACTGTTTCTTTGCCTCTTTCTCTTGTTCTTTCTTAGCCCTTTTTGCTTTTCGCACCATTGCCCTTTCCTCAGCTTCTCTTTTCTTCTGTTCCTTAATTCTGTCTTCCTCTTCCATCATTGCCATCCACTCATCAGCAGTTGCATGCTGGGCACCAGTCACATGCTGGGCACCAGTTGCATGCTGGGCACCAGTTGCATGCTGGGCACCAGTTGCATGCCGGGCACCAGTTGCATGCTGGGCACCAGTTGCATGCTGGGCACCAGTATCATGCTGGGCACCAGTTGCATGCTGGGCACCAGTCACATGCTGGGCACCAGTTGCATGCTGGGCACCAGTTGTTCTTACCACTCCTTTTTTGCCCTGGTCAATCGGCCCTTTTCTTTTACTGGATGTCACAATTCCAACCTGCTCGGGATGCAATCTTTCCACTACTTTTAGAGCCACAAGGGCCCGCTTCAGCTCCCTGTTCTCAATCCTAAGCCTTTCAACCTCTGTAAGGGCTGGCTTGTGCTGTCGCTTTTTGTGTACAATCAATGAAAGTGCAGTTGGATTCTCAGCATTTGGATCCTCAATGGAAGACGCAGAGAGTAGAGCAGAGGAATGACCTGCTGCAGCCTCAATAGCCAAACATGGAGAGAGCTTGTCCTTTGGTACAGCACTGAGGCCTACCAATGGAGATATACCAGCTGCCCTAAAAGCACCCTTTATGTTCTCTGGAGTAAACGCAGTTTGCCAAGCAGGCTTAATCAAGAGGGGGACATCAGAGCGTACAATTACTTCAGAGGCACTTAGAGCATCACAAAATGCTTTCTGTATTCCTTTTTTGAGAACACTGAAGCAGCTGAGGTCTAGTGGCTGAACTATGTGACTGCAGTCAGGAGGGAAGACTAGTAATTCCACTTTGTGTTCTCAACACAATTTTGCGACTTCTAGCTGATTGTGGCTACCATGTCCATCAAGGCATAGGAGAAACCAACCATACAGTAACTGTTCAAATGGTTACCATTCACGTAACTGTCGCAGAAACACTGTCAGACACTTCACAAATGAGCTATCGTCAATCCAACCATTAGGTGTGATGCAGACTTGAACATTGCCATCAAACTGTTTAACAGCAGTAATGATAGCTCGAGGAACACCAGCATTTCCTTTGAATATGAATAAAGGAGGGAAGGAATGCCCATCAGAACTGACAAATGAAACTACTGTGATATGCTCTAGCTGCTCTCCAGTTAAGCATGATAGTTGGTAGACAGACTTTGCATTGCGTTCAGCAATTACCTTTCTGCTCTTTAGGTCAAAACGCACGAATGATTCATCAAGATTGCCAATGCTGGTGGAGACATCAATATGGTAGTCATTCACTATCTGTTGCAAGAGTTGGTAGTAGTGTGATAGGTTTTCTTCACTACCAGCTACAGCTCTTAATCGAGACAAGACATTGGGGGTTCTAAGCGACAAATGTATCTCGTGCTTTACAGACATTCGATTAATGAAGGCATGGAACCAATCATCACTGGGCAGGCCCTGCTTACTTTTAAAAGTTTTGCCCCTTGCTTCTGCAATATCCTTGGCACTACGCTTTAGTTGGAAAGCGTCGAGTGGGAGGCCATGTTCCTTCAGCCATAGAGCTGCAGTAGCGAGGCCCAGTTCTTCTTCATCCGACAGAATTGTCGGTGGGCCAGCACACCGGTCAATTGTCTCTGGCTGATGTTTGTACCGTCTCAGAGTTGCCTCTGGGATGCCTGCAGCCTTTGCAATGGAGTTTAGGCTCTCACCTGCTACAACGCGTTGCAGCGCGTGGTGAATTAGTGCTGGATCATGCTTTGATCGACCACCGTGTGAAGACATGACTGAGCACGCGCCAATCGAAAGCCCTGGAAGATTAGATTCAGAGCTATGCATTGTGCTGCCTTGTGGCTAATTGTGAAATTCATATTGCTCTATAATGAGGTGCGTCTCTACCGGGTCGTACATTTTGACATACAGCTACCTGGCTATTTGCATTTCTAGGCTGAAACTAACAAAAACAGAATCTAAACTCTAGAGCATGTTTAACAACGTATGATGAAGCTTTGATACGGTCGTCGTTTTTGCTAAAACTTTAGGCAAAAATCAAAATCGCTCACAACTAATTAAGCGATATTATTTACCGTTCAGCTACTACGAGCTCCAGAACGCTCAGCATCGCAGGTTTTCGACATTAATCGAGTCGCCGAAACTTTCGGGAGCTATTCCGCCCTGCATTTTTGGAAATGATGTGTAGTTTCTGCAATACTTAAGAAAACGTGACTGATTTTAGAAAACATTTTTCTGAGGGGGTGCGACATATCGACTTATAACTTCACAATGGATGGTCCATCGAAGGCCTTTTTTTTTTTTTAAACTGTAGGAAACACATATGCATACAATACAAAACACTTGTTTTATCCTTTAAATACATACTTCACGATATATTTAAAAATCCGATTATCGTTCGTCATAATACAAGGCTCGTCATAATACCCGGGAGCACTCTACTGTGTATTCATTTCATTTGTAATGAATTGGTGAAACTACGTAGACCTCAGTCAGAATAGAAGCTATAAACTGTTTCACGGTTTGACATTCGAACTAAAAATTCTAACTGTTAAGTTGTTCAAGAGCCACCATCTGGTGACAATAAGATATACAGTTTCATGGAACAAGCAGGTGTTAAATAAAAACTTGCACAAGATCAGTACACAAATGATTGAACAACACAAATATACTATGTTTGTTTTACTGAACTGATGCAAAGGCAATGATACAATATTAAATCAAAATGAAGAAAACAGTTGGAAAGGTATAATGAGGGAGCACAATATTATTCCCTGTTTAATCATGGCTTCCACAAGGTATCCCACTAAAGAACCACTGATGTTTAACAAAGAAGAACAACCCTTCTCGTCATCAGTCACTGCGATTCTATGCAAGAATCCAAATATTGTCGGGTAACCTCTTTTCCCTCAAGTATAATACAAAATCCAAAATCAGTGAGGTATCAACCGAGCTGTGAAGCTCACCACACCGAAGTTTTGGCTTGATGTCTCGCTTCGTGACAAGGGCTGTTTGACAGTAATCAGTATGGTACTAATTAAGATACAATATGTATTAAATGTTCGTGGACAACATTTGCTATGAATTTTTTTTTATACACAGCTTGGAACCTATACATTCGTCTTGATTGTTTCTGTGTTTCCAATACAGTCAGAAGAAATAAAGTAGCTTTTCAAGGTGCCAAACAAGGTAATCCTCTAATCATCAAGTTAGGTGGCCTATAGCTTCAATATTTTAATCAGAATGAATAACTCATGATAAGTGTTCCAGATAGGAGGATTTCAACTGTTTTTCATTAAGTTTAACTTTGTTTATCAACTGTGATTGATAGGAGAGAGCATTGACCCTATTTTTGCAGTATTAAAAGTTCATTTAGTGCGTGTTGCATGGAATAGGTATGAAGAACACAACATTTTTCACGTATATTGCATAAATGACAATGATACGGTATGCCTTAGTGTCATCAAATGGTTACACTAAGCCCTACCATGCAGCTTCTAATTTTTAAAATTACCCGCAAAGCCGGCAGCAGCATTTGACCTGAGACTGGCAAGAGGATTCATATATCCGAAGCATTGAGGCATCTCGACATGTACCATGCAGTCAACAGAAACACTAGCGTGCAGCACCCCAAACTAATCATCTCATGCTGGAAGGTGACAACTCAACAACTCGAGGGCCATGGTGTCGAACAGTTGAATTGGCAACTGGCACAGCAGGAGGGCCCCAAATCCCATTCCTAAAATCCGTGCAGAACCTCAGCAACCTGCAGCTGCTCCAGAACAAGATAAACCTGTGGAAGGTTTTAGGGCCATATACCCTACAAGGATCACACACCAGCCACGGAGGCTAGAGTGCATGGTGGGGACGAGTGAACAGGCTATCCCTCGAGAGCATTCAAATACGACTTGCATTCATGATTGTGTGTGTGTGTGTGTGTGTGTGTGTGTGTGTGTGTGTGTGTGTGTGTGTGTGTGTGTGTGTGCCTGTAAGATTCATGATTGAAGACGTGTCACACGTCAATAACAGTCCCATCGCGCCCATGCAATAATAACTTTGAAGAATGCAGTATATTCATTTTGAAGTGAATCGGCGCAGCAATTGCAACTACAGTATGCTTCGGTGAAAATTCTAAACTTTGCGAAATTCGCTAATTAATAGTTCTCTGAATATCCGGCAAATATTACGTCAGATCCAGTTTGCGAAGTGGCACATTGCAAGATCCCAGTGGTGGATTGGGGGGGTGGAGACAGAGAGAAATTAAATACATGTACATGAAGGAGTGAGTGACATGGTACGGTGCTTTACCTCCAATAGCTCCAAAGCTTCTCAGGTGTGGAATCTACTGTTAGACCAATGGTACGTTCACTCGGAGGTGAAGGTCACGTGCCCAATTTTCAGAAGACACTCTTTTCTGAATGGCTTCGCCAATTGCGCTCCCGCCTTTTACAGTCACAAAAGTCCACATGTCTCTCCACTCAAGCGACGCTGCACGAGAAAACGTAAATCGTCATGACTCATGATACAATGAACCGGTAAAAGCTTTGCAGACATGTACATATATGTCTATCAATATCCATACTTCCGAGGAATGGGGGACAACGTCAACCCTCGTCCCCAGCGCTCGAATCACGTCTAATAATAAAACTGAGGCTATGCTTACATATTTTCGTGCTTCCGAGTGCGATGATGGCGCTCTTTGCTGCAGCGCTCAATTGCGCCGACCCCTCGTCCTACGGGACATATTACAATCGATTATTCTATTCCGTTGTGCTAATATTGGAACTCACCAAAACGGCGAAGCATACGATCCTTCCAGCGGGTATAGTGTTGAGGTGTGCCACTAAAGCTGCCGAGCTGGACGAATCGCCCCACGTGTCAAACGCATTATACGAGACCACTCTTCCCTGCGTGTGTGTACGGTATCATCTGCATACATACCTATAGTATGCTTTCTAACCGTGCTCTGATCGAGAACGATGACGTGTATCCCTCTGGTCTGAACGGTCCACTCAGCGCTGTCGTAGTACTGCTCGTAGGCGACGTAGTTGGTCACTTTCGGCAGTCCGCTCTGGTCATACCCAGTGATGACGAGATGCTTGTCGAGTATCGTGGCGTCCACCTGGGATTGGCTGGAATGGAGGCGGATCTCCACCGATGTGGACGCTGCCGTAGTTTCCACAGGGTCACGCAGAGCTTGAACTGGACGCATGTATACGAGGGTCCAAAGACATTTCAACTACACACGTGTATCATACCTTGCTCGTTAAGTTCTCCACTGATGAGGGCTTCTTCGTACTCCCTAATGTATTCGGCATCCATGAATTTCTGACGACCCGCCACTTGCGAAGCACAGACAGGGTATTGTGAGACCATTGTATATCTCCTTCTATATGGAGAGCTGACCTGGTGTACGGCAGTGCGCAGCGACGATCAGCATCAGGAACGCGGCCACCTGCAGGGGAGTCATAATTGGTCCTTGCTTTCCTTCCGACGATGTATTTGGGAACTACAGGCTGAGCTTTTTATAGCACAGCTCACTCCGGGCATCCGGCCTAATGAGAGCAGGGCCTTATAACCAACGCATGCGCAGCTCCTAAAAGATGTATCCGTGCAAAGGGGTGTGAAATTCCATGTGGAAGGCCGCTGGTCATTTCATGGGTTTTATCTTCATTCCCTTAATAATGTTAAGTGACCATATAACGGTTAGTTTCACAAATAGCCTATATACACGACTAGAAATGGTTAAGACTTTTTATAGTTACATTATGCCAGCATGTACATGTATCCTGATAGCAAATGGATTCTTATATTAGAAACACATGACTGTCATAAAGTACCATGCAGTCATCAAAAAACACCCCAAACTAATCAGCCATCTCATGTTGGAATAATTAAGTTACAACTCCACCTGCATGCAAACATTGAGCGCACACAACTCGAGGGCTGTGCATGTATCGACCGGTTGTCACAGCCTGAGACCCCACAACCCATGCCTGAAATCCGTGCATGCGGAACCTTAGCTTTAACAGAACAAGATAAACCTGCATATGAAAGTTTTTAGGGCCGCCACGATACCCTACAAGGATCCCACACCAGCCGCAGGGGGCTACGTATACGTATAGTGCTTTGGGACATGCCATGCAACTCTGAATGGTGGAGACGAATGTAGCACGAGTTCATCAGGACATCTTTAGATGTTTACTGGAGTCAGCAGGCATTTCCATGACCATTATGTGTGTATATACCTTCTGGGACATGCTATGAGACGTGTGACACGTCAATAACAGTCCCATAGCGCCCATACAAAGTAACATATAAGATCCAGTTTGCGGGGTGGCCAAATAGCACGGGCTGGGCGTAGAGGATAAAAATCAATACAACTAATATATGTTATCGTATATAGGCTATTTGGGAAACCAACCATTATTTGGTCACTTGACAATTTTGTAGGGAATTGACTAGAAATAATAAGATTGTGGGCCTGCACAGTGTCTACAGAATTAGCGGTAATTATATTTTGGGACCACATTGGCCAAGCACGCTGGTTTTTGAACTCATGGGGGGGGGGGGGGGGGGGGGGGGGGGGGGGGGGTGGGGGTTATAATACATGTAAGCGCAGGCACTATTCCGAAGAATGGTTTCCATTTACACAAAAGTCGAATGAGATGCATGTGTTCAGATAAGTCAAGTTCCAGCTAAAATCGAATGAAAAGTGATGGAAATGAGACAAATGGCTCTGTCTGTCCACTGATTGCCGTGAAGTGAAGCACTTAAATATGTCAGCATAGCTCAGTTTGATATTAGACGTACTGTTTCTGACTGTTCTTGGACGAGGGTTGATTGTTCGTCCCCAATCCTCGGAAGTACGTCCTATGAGTACCTGCATAGAGAGATAGACTACATACACGTGATGTCCTACAAGAATCTGCTTTTACTGTGCATAGTGTCATGCATGACGATTTATGTGTTAACGTGTAATACCGAGACATGCATGTGGACTTTTGTGACCGTAAAAGGCAAGGACGGAATTGGTGAAGCTACTCAGGGCCGGGCACATGATCTTCACTAAGGCTTCACCTCACTGCTGTTTGAAATCGTGGAAATGAGGCCCTATACGCCCAGAAATTTTGAAATGAACGTAAGGCAACACAGAGAACCGATGACCTGTGGAATTAGCTGTACAACAAGTACACAAAGGGAATAAACACATCAATCTCTAAAATGATTTGGCACACCTCTGAACTTTATAAAACAGTTTAAATCACGTGATCTTAGTGTGTTACTACGTCGCTGTTGCCACTCGAAAGCAGCCACCTCCGATCAGATATTGAGGATATACCGAGAACAAATTGTTAGATTCAGTCTCTGGAACATACAATCTTATGGCGAAAATAAACCTTTCATGGTAAGCTCAACAGATTGTGCTACCATTTTTTGCCTAGAGCTAAGCTTACCGCATTTTCTGAAGTGGTTTTTAAGTAGTGGCAAATCGCCATTTTTACCCAATTTGATGTGAGCGCGTATATTCTTATTATTAATAAGTAGACGTGTAGACTTGTATAAAAACCATGTAATAGTAGCCTAGGTGACTTCTTCCGCGGCTTGGGAGGTGGTAGACCTGCTACCATATCAGGAGCTCGAGCTATGCTTACTAAATATGTTCCTTCACGATACACTTTAGCCTTTTAACCTTGTCTGTTATTGCAGTATATGCTCTTGCAACTTTGCATGAATCAATTCAGCCCCGGAGCCCGAATCCAACATGTTTGAGTCTTGCCCACTCGGTAGCGCGGTCCTACAAAATGTGTATTTTGATAGCATCTGCATGGAAATGCAGTGCGAAAGTAGCACAGGAATTACTTTAAGCATTGTCCTTTTGATAAATATACGTAAGTCATGTACACAGACAAGATGTTAGGGTATACCTATAGCTTATCGACATCGTCAATGAATTTTTTGTGGTGGCAATTTGCAAACAAGGTGAATAAATTGACAAAGTTGATTGCCTCGTTTTCAACCATTGTTAGGTAGGCCCCAGGACAAATTCGCTGATGAGCGTGCGTCTTGGCCCCAGGCCAAGACACCTCACATGTGACGCACCGTGCAGTCAATTAACCGCGTCTCCTGGCAGCTGGCCGGAACCCACCCATTCACATTTGTCAATGTGCGACGCCGAGAAACGTACATGTACGACGGTGTTTGAATCTCTCATGCCATTGCAACACGATGTTCTTTGGAACAAAATGCGCACGCGCGTCGTATGAAGTAGCATTTGAGAAAAGACGGTCGACTAACTTACATGCAATTGGTTAAACACATGCACGGCCGTAGTCAAACACAAATATGGGGGGGGGGGGGGGGGGGGGGGGGGGGGGGGGGGACGGCGGCTAAAATGCAAAGATGTATCTTGGGCCATATTGTTTGATTTCACAAATAGCCTACAGTATATGGCCAAAGATACATCTTTGCATTTTTGAGGGGCGTGAAGATGAACCCTTGACCGCGGCAGAAATAATAAGATTGTGGGCATGCACAGATGAGCACAGTGTCTACAGAATTAGCGGTAATTAGATTGTGGGACCACCTTGGCCAAGCACGCTGGTATTTGAACTCAAGGGGTAGCACAACTTCGGGGATGGAGAGAGGGAAGGGTGGGGGAGGGGGGTTGTAAAACTCGATGGTGCATAGACGTACGCATGCACAATTCCAAATAATGCATGCTTTCCATCGCAAACGTCGAACGAAATACATGTTCAGGATAAATAAAGTTTCAGCCCTGCAAACTATTTTATTCGATCGTCTTGTGACTGCGTCAGTAACCTCGAATCAGTTAGTGTACATGTACGTATACGGGGTCAATCTGAATTGTATCAGTTAGTACATACAATGGCCTGATGCACTGTATTCGCCAATAGACACCGCCTCTTCATGATCATGAGAGCATTACTGATGATGAGCACAGGCTTTAATAGAACCCTTTTTTGTATCATTTGCACGAACGTAACTGCATGCTTGTCTCACTGAGTTAGCGTCGTATCCTGTATATTTTTCATTCGTCATAAAGTTTTGGTCGTATCCTGCGGTTATAGCACACGGAAGCACACAGCACATTGTGTCTTACACATACAGAAAAACAAACAAAAATACAAGCAAAGGCTGATATATTTAACAGCCAAGATATGTTCAAGGTAATGGCCTAGGAGGAACAAGAGATATTCTGGATGGCCGTATTGACGGCGAAGTACGCGGTAAGAAAATATTACGCGTATTCATTATAGTATGATAATTAATTTTTTAGGCTTACAATTAGAACGTTACGGTACATGACAAATCAGCATCAGAAATCATCTCATTAAGGACAGTATATGTTCCAACGTTGCCGGTACTCTAATATATGATATATAGCCTTAAAAAAAAAGCTTCACAATATCTCTATTCTAAACACTCTCACAACATACTGCGCAACTAGTTTATATACCGCTATGCGAGGTCCTTCAAGATACACTTTAGCCTTTCAACTTTGTTATTGCAGTATTATATGCGCTTGTTAACTTTGCATGAATCAATTCAGCCCCGGATCCCGAATCGAGTCTTGCCCACTCGGTAGCGTGGTCCTCCAAAATGTGTCTTTTGATAGCATCTGGAAATGCAGTGCGGAAGTAGCACACGAATTACTTTAAGCATTGTCCTTGTGATAAATATACGTAAGTCATGTACACAGACAAGATTTTAGAGTATATGATGTACCTACATGTAGCTTATCAGCATTATCATTGAATCTTTTGTGCTGGCACTTTGCAAACAAGGTGAATAAATTGACAAACGCTTTTTGTCTCATAGACTTGTTACGCATATCCAGAAATGTCCCATATATCGGAGGACATCTTGCAATTTTTTTTCAAATCGAATTTTACACAAGCTTACTGTGTTCTAAAAGTAATTCTAAGTATTATATGCATGTTTCATTCAGTTTACGTAACGCATCGTGAAACTAAAATCAAGACAAAAAATTAATTTCTACCGCTCGATAATTTATTCATAAAAGAATCATTTCCTGCTGACGTACTTGTCAACAACTGGCACCTTGGCAAACCTGCTGCTTTTGACCTCACTGTCACTTCACCGCTTAACCCAATCACTTTGACTGAAGCGGGGGTGAGGTGTGGGTCTTCTGCTCTGTTTGCTGAGGCGAGAAAGCATAATGCCAATGACTCAAAGTGTGCTGAGCTTGGATGGGTGTGCATTCGATCCCCTAGCTGTGGAGTCATATGGATGCTGGGGCACAGAAGCACAACAATCCTTCTCGCGTCTTGCGGCTCGTCTAAGCCATCCAAATGGGATGTAGCAAATCTCAGGCTACCACCACCGTGTACCAGAGGCTAAGCCTTTCGCTCGTGAGAGCCATCGCTAGAGCCTTGCTCTCCCGTGCAAGGCTTCGGCAGTCGGAGGAGGGGGGTTGAGGTGTGTGGGTGTATGAAAGCATGAAGAAGCGTATTTCTACAATGAGACTTGGCCAAAACTCCAATACAAGTCATGATGGTACATTGTCTTCTTGAACTCTCTTTTGGAATGCAAGCATCAAGAAATCGTACAAGAACTGGTGCTTTCACAGGGAAAAAAAGCGTCGAATCATTTAGAAATCATTGCGTGATTGAACAGAAAATCACACGAAAATCAATAGAAGCGTGTGATTTTGTGTGATTTTCTGTTCAATCACGCAATGATTTCTAAATGATTCGACGCTTTTTTTCCCTGTGTTTCTGTCGTAATGTACGGTATTCGTTCGCCCACGAGAGGGCTGTCATGGTTTCTCGTTGAGCTTTTTTAATGTTGTATGCAGTATCACGAAGAACCTGACTCATCTCTTTACGAATGATCTTATTGATTCGAAGCAGGAAATGTTCGAGCAGTGCTGGAGACTCCAATGAATGCTTCGCAAATGCCCGCTTCGCGTTACGACCTAAGCACTTCCCAATTTGTTCTCTTGTTGGAGACAGATTGTACTTCTTTTCATAATCTTGATACGTAACAACAACCTATATAGAGAGGAAATATTACCTGAGTTAACAAATAGCCTAATCCGGACCTACTTTGACAGCATGTGCGGCGTGAGGAACAGTATCGGCCGATCGCTTTGTGCCTTGCGTTTCATGCGTAGCCGATGAACCCACGTGACGAGACAACTTTGACAGCAGCTCACGTTTACGGTTCTGGACTTCCTCTTGAAGGGCTGAGTACTTGGCAATTGCGTTGAAGCACTTTTTGCACACATAGCCTTCTCCGTAGTCCTTTGCAACATTGCTTTTTGATTGCCCACATTCGCAAGCTAAATCCGTCAGTACTGCTCTGCAATTTTTTGATGATAGGCTAGCAAGCTGCCTCCTGTTTTTGGAACACAAGACGGGATCTACGCAAAGCTTGCAGCGAAGCATTTCCGATCCAATTAAAATCAACTCAATCTATACGGAGCTGAATGACGTTTCTAACACCGTGCGACGTCATATTGCACCGTGTTTGATGACGTATCATTTATTCACGTAGAACGACTTTTGTTGGGCATTTCGCCAGACCCTCTTTCCACGTAGCGGTGATGTAATCCATCCGTAGCTGTGGGAATCAGGGTCTGGGTACGAGACTAATATTTAGGTAATGTTCTCGCATTATGCTTTTCAACTTATCTAATGGGTTTATCATACATCTCATTCTGTTCCAGAAGTTGGGTGATCTTTGCAGTGAGGCTGGGTGTATAGGCATGAGCTGCCCCTCTGATTTCTTCACCACCATCAGCCAACTTGAAAGAGAATGGAGCAAGCTCTACCTCCAAGTTGTCTCCTATCAGCTCTCTGCAGAGGGCACGATGTTTCCGCTCACTACCAATACTGATACCAGAGTGTTTCAACCATCTGAAATTGAAATTCAAATAGATGTACACCATTGTATTTTCTTCCTTTACATGTACCTGCTGAGGGTTCTCAGCCTGTACCATGGTAAGCCAATCATGGATTTGATAGCAAGCCCTTGTGTTGGCTCTATATTCAGTTTGATCCCAGCACTGTGGAGCAGCTGCTGCCTTTGGTTTGCACTCAGTGCTCTGACTTCATCCTCAAGAGGATTCCAGAATCATCACAGCTGCCACTTAAGATGTTGCGTGTCCGTTGAAGCTCAAGCACACGACGCTTACGTGTGCGTTTGCTCAACTGTGTGATGGGGGCTTTTGGCACTGTCACACGAGCCAACGTCAATGGCTGTAAGTGCAAGTTAAATAACAACAATCTGTATTGATTATCACTTACTGTCCCTCCAGTTGGAATGTGAATGCAGTTCTCCTTTGAAGCATCCAACATTCTGTGCACAACGGTATGCACAAGCTGCATTTCTTCTTTGTTGACCTCATCAGTGCAAGTGTGTGTGTCATAATCAGCAGCTCTCACATTTCTCTTGCACGACACCATCACGTCATTTAGCAGCAGCTGAACCATTCTGGACGCTGGCTTTAGTTGTGTGCACTCCAATGGACTGGTGTCATAGCAGCAGGGACATAATGAACCCCTCAGGTGGATCCATTCAGTCAGACAGCGAGCACACACAAGTCTCTCGCATGGCAACTGTATTGGCCGTCTCAACACACTGGGACAGTTCAGCTCACTAATAGCAGAAAGTAGCTGTGTGTTGGCCAATGGTGGTACAATGGAATTTTGAATGGCTTCTGATGGTGCTATGGCCATGATGTGCTGTACAACTTGGGCTGGAGTGTTGCCAGATATCTCAGCTAGGGGCCATCGTGCCTTAGAAGGAGGCATACCCTTACTGCATCCCTATATGTGTAAGGGGATTTCCCTTTGTACAATGTGGATTTTATGGTTGTACCAGTCTTAAGGTTTCAGACCACACTTGTAAGGTTTCTTGTGACATGCTTCAAAGTGAGGTAGCACTTGTTGCAAAACATTGGTGGGTGGATCTGATAGCAATCCTGACAACAGCTCCTCACTAAACGCAGCACACTGATACATGCACGGGTATCGTTTTTTAGCTGCTGGTTTTGTGCTAACTTTGTGTAGTTTGCACCCACACACGCTACACAACTCATCCAATTTGCATATGTGTACTGCAGGCGCCATAGATCCTGTGGTGTGCGGTTCGTATTTATACCATAGCGGTCGAATAGGAATTAAGACCCGTTACAGACCGTGTAGTAACTTATTTCATTCATAGAAATACTCACCGCAGCTCGCTTGCTTGGTGAAACGTTTTTGAAGATTATCTATCTGGAGGATTGGGAGTACCACCGCTTAGAAAACCTGCTATTATTAACCCCTCGTTAAATCCTTTTATGAGCACAGGCTGTAGCATCTTATAAGTTATAACGAGCCATTTTCAACTGCGCCTTTACTTACAAAGTATTTTAAATATGTGTGCAGCACCATTCATGTACTGGTTTTTATTTTGCTTCACTGATTTTTGCATAAAATAGCTCCAAAGTTGGTGGTTTAATAATGAGGTTTGTCTACGCCATTTTCAATATATACCGCAATCCAGTTCACACGATCTAATTGTAAAACCTAATGGCACGTACGTAACAGCCGTGAATTGTGTAATCACTTGATTATTAACCGTTACCATAATTTTAATGTATAGTCGTATGATCCATCGACAGTGCCCAATACAGTGTAAGTCCATGTGCTGATGTGCAACCAGTTTACTTAACAGCTAATATGTGCTCTTCAATGACACTCTTTCAAATCCTGCCCTTTTTCAGGAGAATAGTCGCCATGGAGAGGGGATGGTACCAGAATGCCCTCATCACTGTTACTGGAGATCACAAGATGACCCAACAGGTTTGGGACTTGGAATGGTGAACAACAGGATCTCGTACACAGGCCCTTCCAATGGCCAGCTCCACACCAGTGACCCTCCTGGCCATCCAAGGGGGCATGGTGCGTGTCCATCCTGATGAGCGTTCCCACGGACTGTGACCAGAGGGATGAGCGGCTCAGGTGGATGGGAGATGCAGGTCTGTCCTCTGACTCCATGCTCCTGAACTTCCACATGGACTCGTTCCTCCCTCACTACACCCAGCTAATGGATGATGACAAGGTGAAAGGACCAACCCTTTCAGACGTTGTACAATGTTGTACAGGTTGTATTTAGTTAATAATAGAACTTGAGAGGAGGGAGTGAGTGAGGGAAGGGGTGTAGTGTGAGCTGGAGTGTAGTGTCTGGACACTGATACATGTATATCTAGAGAGCCTGTATTTGAGTCTGCCTGTGCCGTGTATAGGCTTGTGAGAGGTGTGCTTTGATTAAAGACTTCTAGACTGAGACACATCTGATTTTCAGTTGTAGTGCATAATGGTGACAGTGGTTCCATTGCTCCATCACATGTCCCCTCTTCACACTTACAGGTGTGGGACTCGTTCTGCTGACCCTTCTTGGGGTGCTGCCTTTCCACAGCTGTCTGGCCATTACTATGGCAAACTAGCCACCACCAAAGGCCCTCTGTGATGATCTATGTACAGTTCATGCTCTTTACTGTACCGTCCATTTGAATATATGATTATGGGCACCACCTCTTCCCCAGCCATACACAGGCTTGAGCTTCACCTCAGCCTTCAGCTTCCTCCTCAATGTGAAGCAGACCTCGGAGCTGGCCCAGGCACTGGGACAACAGAACGACGTAGCCACCCTGACCTCCATCTTCACCACACAGAGTGCATCCTTCAATAAGTCCTTCTTCAATGGACATGCTAGCATTGTTCCTGCAGACTCTTACTACATGTATATGATTATTGTTATTATTTGGTGAAGGTACAATGAATGTGCTGATCCCCACCTGTACCAAATGCCATGTCTCCAGTCGATATATGGTATTCAACTATTTCACTTTGGCCATACCACCATTAGAATAACAATGCCATGAATATAATTACGTGGGAACACCTCCAAGTCCTGGTATGATCCTATCAGATTAAGATTGTAATGTAAACTGCCATGCTAGAACCTGAACGGGAACAGAGGCTCCACCCCCCTCGGAGGTGCGAGTGGGATCAGTGTATAAACAGAAGGTGCTCTGTAAACGTTTAAACGATGTTATGGTGAGCATATCCGTCAGTAGTGACACTTGGTAGTGTTACAACGTCCTCCAGACGATGCGTTTGACTTGTACAAGTACAGTCCATTAAAAAACCCGTTCTAATACAGCAGCTTACCTTATATTATAATTAGGCCATGCAAAATTGATTATTAGTTTCTCGTACATTTTGGAGCCGCGCAATTTTTTTCACGCAATTTGTTTTATTTGTCACGTGACTATAGTAATAGTAATCCTTACAACTTCATGACAGATACTCAGATTTTCAGTGCGTAAGAAGCAATGTGTAGAAGACATTTTCTAGAATATCAAAATTTGAAATCTTGAAAAAACCTGTTAGGTTCCTTTTCGATCCCATGTGCTATTTTCTATTTGCTACAACTCTAGCTTTTGTTTTCAATTACGCCGATAATTATTGCTCAATTATAGATATAGCATAAATGTGTGTGCATGTTTTTGTGCCTCTTAGTTGCCATGGTAAAGGCCTTCTTGGCTGCTTTCTTACCCTAGACCACATGTAGTGATGAGATCCAATGTGTCCATGTTCAAGGGGTGTTGGGAGAAGGGCTTTTACAAGGGTAGGTCCTGAAAAAGTGTGTAGCAATGAGGAATAGTAGAGTCTCACACATGCATGGTCTTCTAGAGGTACACACTACACCTGTTGCTTAAAAGATGTAATAATTCAGGTAGATGTCATTTCAGGAATAGACCAACTGTTGGAACACCTCATGCACACACACACATACACGTCTCAAAGGGGAGTGGGGGCATCAAAATGGCTATTGGTGTGCACAAATACATCTATGTATATCTATTCAGAAGACTGGAGAACTGATCATGATGATAGGTCCCTTTTAGACCCCGAATGCTATTTTCTATTTGTTAGAACTCTAGCTATTGTTTTCAATTACGCTGATAATTATTGCTCAAAGATACATACACCAGCATCCATGCAACAAAGTGGCTCTGCTATTAACAGTTGGTTCTGACGAGGACTCGGTGTTTTCCTTCATGGTGTCGTAATAATAAGCACAAATTGTATTCTACATTAATTATTTTACTTGAAAGGCACTCTGAAAGGTCAGCCGTTTTCGTTCGAAGTTCAATCGATAAATTTCTTGATGAAATAATTATTAGCATACCAAATTTATAATTAATGATTATTAGTGGTTAATGGTTATTATACACAGTTACATAGAATTAAAATTAATAAAATTCATAATACATAATTAGGTACGGTTCTACACTCTTCGGAGAATGGCTCTGGCATTTGCTCTAATTAAGCAAATGCTTAAGTTGGAGAACAGGTCGAAAGAAGCCTGTGACTTTGGAAGGGACTTGTGGATTGAAAGCCGAGCAGCAACTTGTGCTAAAAACAATGTAGCCTCTTTACCCCAAGCCCCATAGGAATCAACTGCTAGAGGGGTTGAGACCCACCCTAGAGCTGAACACTTTTCATCGTTGGCCTGGTGTTTCCTGCTCTCCGTTGCCTCAAGGACTGCACCAAACGTTGCTCCCGCTTCAGCTAAAGTTGAAGGGTTTAGCGGTGAGACAACGGAGATGTCCAGGGCAACGGGCCTCCCAAGGTTCCAATTCTGTAACAGAATATCGGCAGGTCTTGACTGCGAATGGTCGGGAAAGAGCCCATCGCCAACTTCAACTTGGACAGAAGCATGCGCACGGTGAAGGAAGTGCACTAAAGTGTCCCTGAGTGCATTATGGCGTAATACAGCATCACCCCCACATTTGCATGTTAAAGCGTGGTGTCCGAGAGGGTCCAGACTGTGGGCAGGGCAGAAGGCACACTGAGAGCCCTGGGAGGTATCTAGGCCCAGCCACCACTTGACAGCTACCCTGAATTCAATGGGGTCAAGATGTAGACCTTGGGATGTGGAAGGAATAACTGATAGCCAGGATGTGGCATGAGGAGCTGAAACTGATAGCAGCCTAGCCTTGTTAGCAGGAGAGGATCGATCAAAAAGGTCTTGAAAACAAAGGTCATTCACTTTAGAAGACAGAAGCTTCTGACTGACGGGTGAGGAGATAATGGAATTGACAGAAAGTTTCTCGATTGGAGAAACATGAGAATTAAAGTGGTCAATGGCATTTGTGAGATGTATGTCTTCAGAATCAACAACACCGGAGGAACAGACAGAAGCGATATACGCTGAGCTTGAGTGAAGGGACAGTGAGCGCAAACCTAGACCACCACTGTTGAGGCCAAGCTGAGCCTGGCACCATGCCTCATCAGAAGTTGCGAAACCTATACAGTCCATGAAACAGTGGTGGATGTCATCATCAAAAAGCTTGAAAGCTTCCAATACCAAATCAGTTGGAGTTGAACGAGCCAAGTAACTTAACCTGCAAAAGCTACCACACAAACGAAGTAAAGTTAACGCCACTTGTGGGTCTGTGGCAGCAACATCTTTCAACTGGAGCAACAGCTTGCGTGCTTGGAGACGTTTTGAGGCAATAAAGTTTGCACAGTATATGTAATCACCTATTGGGCACCCTAAGATCTCAAAATGAGGCAAATTGGATACTTTAAGCTCTGATGGGAAAGTGGGGGTATCGCCTGGGCAATAGAGCTCACATTTAGAGATATTGACGTAAAGACCAAGAGGGGGTCCTAACTCCTGTATAAGGGACAAGGATCGACGAATTGAAGATTTCTTGCCCGCTAGGATGCCATCGTCAAGATACCAAGCTTGATACAAAAGTTGGCTGCACTCAGAATCCTCTTTAATTGCTCCAGCAACCTTGTGCAAAACTAATGCAAACAGAAAAGGACCCAGTGGGTCTCCCTGCTGCACACCTGATTGTGATGTTAGCTGACCCATAGTGTGCCACAAAAAAGGGTGAGAGCCATAACACCAGGCAACCCATGGAAGCAAATCTGGGAAATGATTTGCACATTCCTGTAGAACAGCATCTCTGGAGACTAAATTAAAAGCGTTCTTGAAATCCACCTTCATAACTGAAAAATCCCTGTCATTCCAAAACTTTTCCACACAGGCTCTAATTCCATGAATTACCTTTTCTGAACCCATAGGGCAAGCCACACCAAACTGTATGGGCTCAAAAAAATCAATAACCCTTTGTTTAAGGACAGCGCATAAGCATTTTCCTGTCAACCTCCTCAGAACCTCGCCCACAGCAATTGGTCTTATGTCCGGGGCACAGCCAGGCTTTAACTTGCTGAGCGCCATAATTAATGATTATTATTTGAAAATACGATGGCTGCCTGTAGTGGGGGGTTAGAACGCTCTTCGTCAGGACCGGCCAAGAACAAGAAAAGGTGCTGTTCATGCAATGGAGTCAACGCCAGGTGTAAGTCATGTGTATGTGTGAAGTCGAACGTGCGTGTTCCTGCTGCCTTCCGATGAAGCACAATCGCTGTGCAAACAGGTCCTTAACTTTAGCGGAATCGCCATTAGAAAATTCACACGCCGCTCTTGGCATCGACGACAACGCCACTTTGCATGACGTGCCGACGTCTGAGGTTTCTTCTCATGAATTAAGTGCAGAGGATCCCCGTGAATTTGAATTTGCGGCAGCGGCTATCAATGAATGTAACAATGCAGCTGTCCCTGCCTGTAGTTCGGTTCTCTTAGCAACGGATTCTTCATCGCATCAGCGATCGCTTGTTTCACAGTCAGAAGGATTACAAGTAAATAATGCCTGCTGCAGTGTAGGTAGTATGGGTAGCAGGAAACAGTGTGCAGTGCATGGATGCCCTGAACTTATTGCCCCCACTTATGTGGAGACATCACATGTCATTACATGCTAAGGGCTTGCTCCCTGGTAGCGTTCCAGTCAACTGGCTTAACGAGCATGGCCTCTTTCAGTGCTTAGACTGCAACAATCTTGTAGCAGAATCACACCGTTCCTCCCATCAGGTAAAGTGTACTCACATTGTTCATATCGACTCAGAGTCGCCTATTAGTATGCCTTGTAATGCAGATTCTGAAAGCTCCCTTTCTTTCAAGTCTCTTCCTACTTTTGAAGATATATGCAAGTTACCGTGCCCTACAATACATCATGTGCCATCCAAAGCCAGGCCAGCACTAGCTCGGGCTCTATCCAAATGCTTACGTTCAATCCTCCATGAGAACACTGAGGATTCTTGGAAGAAGCTTTTTATGCTCCCAAAGTGCCTGGTTTCTTCCCCAAAACACAGAGGACGTCATCACAAGCCCTGTTCGATTGAGCGCCTATGTGATCAATGGTTAAAAGGCGAGTACCATCTTCTTTGGCAGCAAGCTACAAGCCTTACCAATGGTAAGTTTCGTCAGAGGCAGCAAGAAAATAACGAGAGAAAGGTTAAAAATTCAGTTGCTTTAGCCCGAGAAGGACTCCTGGGAAAAGCTTGCCAGGCCTTGACCTCTGCAGGAATAGCACCAAACAACAATGAAACATGGGAGCTAATTCAATCCAAACACCCAAAAGGACCTCCCCCTATTCCACCAGCTCCGAGCAGTCCACCAATTCCAATTCTCAGCAAAGATTTCAATATCGCTATGGTACTGAGGTCCTTTCCAAAGTCAACAGCATGTGGACCATCGGGCTTTCGTATACAACACCTCTTAGATACCGCTGAAGTGCCTCTACAATTTCCCATTTCATCTTCCTTAAGAGACATTGTGAACTTGCTTGCCTCGGGAAAGGTTCCAGTTTCAGTGTCACGACATCTAGCAGGAGGTAGTCTCACTGCTCTGGTGAAAGGTAAGCCAGGTTTTCCTCCAGACATTCGCCCCATTGCAGTGGGGGAAGCCTTACGTCGCCTAACAGGTAAGTGTCTATGTGCAGTGCTAAAGTCCAAGGCTAGCGAATTCTTTGCCCCATTTCAATTTGGAGTAGCCTGTCCTGCGGGAGCAGAAAAAGTGATTCATGGTCTCAGGCATTGCATTGAAGAACACTGGGAAGAAGAGGACTTCGTTGTGCTCAAGATCGATATGTGCAACGCTTTCAACCTTGTTTCACGTCAAGCTCTGTTAGATGAATGTGCCTTTCACTTCCCAGATCTTCTTCCACGGGCATCCTGGTGCTACGGGCAGCAACCATTATTACAGCACCCCTTGGGAACTTTAACATCAGAGGTAGGTGTTCAACAGGGTGACCCTCTAGGTCCCATGTTCTTCAGTCTTGTGCTGCACAAGCTTGTGAGTGCCATTGCTACGGATGAAGACACGGCAAAGTTGCTTTTCCATGCCTGGTACCTCGATGACGGTGTGGTTGCAGGTCCAAAGCAATCAGTTTTACATGCACTCGCTATAATCCAAGAACTAGGCCCTCCATTAGGACTGGTGATTAATCAATCTAAATGTGAGTTATACAGCCAGAATGACATGAGCGTTTTTTCATCTCAGATGAAGCAATCCAACATGCCTCATCTTGAGATACTGGGGTCTCCTATTGGGGACACAATTTTTTGTGCTAACGTTGTGTCTCAAAAATGTGCACAGGCCTCTCAATTGCTTTCTCAGATTGAAGAGGTTGGCTCAGTTGACCCTCAAGTTGCTCTACTTTTGCTACGGATGTGTGGCGCATTTTGTAAAATGGTGCACTTGGCAAGATCCACACCCCCTTCTCTTGTTGCTGAAGGATTCAGGTATTTTGATAACGACGTTCGTCATTGCTTTGCTTCATGCACAGGAGTGGACACCAGTGATGATGCTTGGGAGCAGGCACAACTCAGCTTAAGTAGAGGTGGTTTGGGGCTTCGTCGTCTTTCAAAGCATTCACCAGCCTGTTATATTGCTTCTGTGTGCATGTCAGGGTTGTTCTCAGCTCCTCAGCAGCATCTCTTGCAGTCCATTGATGACTTTAACCATTGCATTCCACCCAGCAAGGCTATTTCTTTTGAATCTTTGACGAACACCCCAAGCAGCCAGAAAGCACTTTCGGGAGAGCTCGAAGATGAACTGTTTAGGCAGATATTGTCTAAGTCATCAGTTCCAGATAGAGCACGCTTGCTTTCTGTGTCATCCCCACACGCCTCAGCCTGGCTTTCCGTGGTTCCTTCTCCAGGGCTTAATTTACATCTGGAGCCTGCTGAATTTCAAGCGGCCATACAATGGTGGCTTGGAATTGGGGTTGCCCACGGTTCATTGTGTCCACATTGCCCTCATGCACTGGATCCATTAGGCCACCATGCTTTAATGTGCAAGCATGGTGGGATGTAGTCAACAGACACAACAGGCTTCGGGATGATTTTGCAGAGTCCTGTAGACGAGCCTGCATCGGTGTTCAGGTGGAGGCAGGGAGCGGGCTAGGATGAGATGAGCACCACACACGGCCAGCTGATGTCCTAGCCACCAACTGGATGCTAGCTAGGGAAGCCTGCTGCCTTTGATTTTGCTGTCACATCTTCGCTTAATTCAAGTACCTTACATGAAGCGAGTGTGACAGCAGGGTCAGCAGCCCATGCTACAGAAGCGAGAAAACATCAGGCAAATGATGTGAAATGTGCAGAACTGGGGTGGGTCTCTATTCCAGTAGTGGTAGAGACGTACGGGTGCTGGGGTATGGAGGCTAAATGGGCATTGTCACAGCTGGCCTCTCGATTAGCTATGAGGCTCAATAGCCCAAAGTCAACAACAACAGCATCCCTCTATGGACGACTGAGCATAACCCTTGTCCGAGCCAATGTCAGGGCACTGTTGTCCAGAGCCATTTCTCTGGATGGTTTTTAAAGCGGAACAATACATGTAGACTTAGTTAGTGGTGTTCTGATGTGCTATAATGTCATGTGTATGTATTAATAATAATAATAATATTATTATTATTATTACATACACTGTATGCACTACAATTCTACCTATCATTACCTACGCTACTCGCATGAGTCCTATGCTGCAGACCCCCTCACTAAGATGGCTCTAGCTACAGACCTCACCAGGGACATGTTGAGGCGACTATACATTTCATTTAGGACACTGGATTTGGGACTAGCTCGATGGATGGCTATAAACGAGGCAAGACGGAAAAAAACAGCCTGAGCCTCTTTCCCCCAGTGTCCAAAGGTCTCCACAGCTAGAGGAATGCATGTCCATCCGAGCTCCTGGCACTTCGTGTCGTTGGCTTCATGCTTTCTGCATTCTGCTGCATAGGCTGCTGACCCTGCTGATGTGCTAGCATCCCTCAACATGGCTGGAGTTAAAGGAGAGGTGACGGTTATATCAATCGCTGCTGGAGACCCTCTGACCCAATCCTGAACAAGAACATCAGCTGGGCGAGTGTTTCTCTGAACCCTAGAGAGCCCAAAACCAGCTTCCACTCTCACAGAGAGGTGTGCATGGCGACAGAACTCAACAAAGATGTTGCGCAGGCGATTGTGTCGGGTGACCACATCCCCACCATGTCTACAAGAGGCAGCATGATGACCCAGAGGATCGAGAACCAACTCTGGGCAAAAGGGGCAGGGAGAGGCCTCTGATGTGTTGAGACCAAGCCACCACCTAATGGCCATTTGGTACTCTGCTGAGTCAAGGTGCAGTAATATTATTATTATTGCTGTATAATAAATAGATTACATAGATATTCGTATACAAGCGCCATCCCACAACCGTTGCCAAGGACCAAAGCGCACAATAATATACTTCAGCGCATCCTCGATCATTCAGTCTATTAGATATTAAACATATTCGTTCCGCTCACGGCTGTCTGCTCTCATTGAACGCGTGGATATTAGGCCCATTATAAGAAATATTAGAACGATATTGAGGTCCCATAGCAACGACCCTGACAACCGATGACCTTTGGAATGTGCTATACACAAAGCATACGGAATGTATTGAACACCTATAAGCCATACTATGCTAAAGAAACACCCCTGACCTTCCTGTGATCATATAAATCATGTGCCCTTACCGTACAAAAACGTGTCAGTTTAATGAATGGAAGTGAGGGACTTATTTCAGCGCGCATGGACCCCGTGAGTTGTAATGGCTATAGCCACTCACAGGAAGTTCCATGGGCTATAAATCAACGTTTTCCGTGTACGTCTTATCTAGTTTTGCTTGTTTTTATTCCACGCGTGCGGTCACGAATTTTCTGAAGTAGTTTTCAAACGGTCTAAAAGTAGCCATTTTGTTGGCTATTTGGTTATGTTATATCATAACGCTTTTCGCTTCAGCTGTCAAGAGGATCTCACATGAGCGTGTGCGCAAAATGATTAAATCTGAAGCTTTTCTGATGTGTACTACAGCTCAGGAAGATTGAAGACGAACGTGCAGTGGTTTGCTGGTTGAAGATGTAAGTACAGAAAGTATTATGTTTGTATTCTTTTTTTTTGGAGGAGGGATAGCAGCTACAACTTGTGGGGAAATACTTATTAGGTGTTCCTTCACTATACATAGGAGATGTTGTACTTTATCAGTAATTGCAGTGTATGATAGGCTAAGTCGTGTGAACTTAGCATGAATGGACTCAGCCCCTTGTTCGCCAAGTAGGCCAAATCCAACATGGAAAGATTTTGCCCATGGAACAGCATGGTCTTCCAATAGATGCATTTTTATGGGGACTGTTGCCTGGGGGAAGGATTCACGGAAGAACATCATGAACTCTCCCACGGCCTCCTCTGTAAAAATATTGTTGTCATAGTTACATAAACACCTGAAGGTCCATTACCAACCTAAGGCATGAGCTTGTGTCTCATCAATGAAATTGTGGTCGTAGATGTTATGGCATCTTGCAAACATTGAGAATGCTTTAACCAGGATCTCAGTACGATGTTCTGCATGCCTGTGTAGATCGATGAGGCAATTTATTCTTGGCTGTTTCACATAGAGACCTGCACAGCTTCTGAATGTTGCATTCCTGAAAAAGTGTAGGAGATGTCTCATGCATGGGGTTGTACGCATTACACTTAATCCCTGGTGATTGGGGAGAACGACCCAGTCACCGCTGATTTTTTTGTGCAATGTGAAGAAAAAAAGAAGTATCTTGGAAAACTAGTAAGCCATATGCACTACACATAAAAAATGTGTAATACAGGCCATGATTTTGCTAGGAAGCAGAGGTAGCTAAATCTAAAGCTATTGTGGAAAGGGGGTTTTCTAAAAAAGAAGGCCTCTTTGTTAAGGCGTTGGATGATGCATTACAGTCAATTGGAGTGCACCGTCAACAGTATTATGGTGGTGCTTTTGTTGGAAATCATGTACATCAGGCTCTAAAGGTACCAACATACATGTATGTTGTCATTTGCTGCAATACAGCATATGCCTCCTCGGCTTGCTTTAGCTCAGATTGCAATGAGCGAAGCTTTTGCAGTTCTTGGCTGTATGTGTCAAAGCTGGAGTGGGCTTCCTCACTTGAAAAGCAGGGCTAGTTCAAGGTTGAGGGCATGATACTCATCTTCAAGCAAACCATAAAGCTTTGTAAAGATGCCCAATGTGATGTGAAACCCGGGGGGCAAACCTGGGTGTATATGTGCACACGTATGTTGTGTATGCATGTATGTGTAGTTATGCAAAAATATTTTACGAAATGAATGTTTACCTGTTCAATAGGGATGTTGAATATAGGTTCTGTGATGCAGTTGTAAAAGTGCTTTACTTGTTTCCTGCACACTCCTGATGCAATGTAGCGCTGATGGTCAGTGCATATGGATTCATATATTCTTGATGTTCTTGGAGGTGCATGTCCTCTGGCTGAGAGAGGTTTTACCATGTTCTCATGGAAGACCAAGCAATACAAGCATGGGTAGCATCCTATAACAAAGGTGAAATATTGGTACGCATTTTTGTGGCCCCAGTTTCTCACATACCACTTGCTCCAGATAGCCCATACATTCTAGAAATGACCTCGTAGTCCCCCATACATGAACAACTTGATTGTGTATTGCCTGTTTGTGTAATGTTCATTTTATTCTTTATGCTGTCATGTTAGATAACTGTTCCTACCTCCATTGCATCCCTTGCAGATGTGCTACTTGATCTTTGTAACGGTCAAGTGCTATGTGGAGGTTGGTAACAGTGTCGTCCGCTTCAAAGCAGCAAAACACACAGGTGTTGTGGACTGAGTTAGGCGCTGCAACATTCACGATTTGGAAGTTCATCTTGAATGAGCCGCCTCCTTTGTCCCCTCCAAGCTTTAGCCATATCTCACTAGCAGGAATGACCCCATCATGCCAGGTAAGCCGTCCTGTCCTGCATTAGGTTTCAAAACAAATTAATTGTATATCTGGTGTGTGTGCCTTAAGCACCCCTAACCTTTGATTCTCTTCCAAAAGGTCAACAACCTTTAGAACCACATCTGGAATGTAAACTAAAGCAGCTACCCTAAGCTCTTCACCACCAGAAGTGGATGGAAATGAAAAGAGAGCCATCTCTCCTTTCAAGTTGCTGCCCACAATTCGTCTGCAGATGTAGCGCATCCTCTCCTCCCCAGCTAGAGATACTCCTGATGCTTTGAGCCACCTGGACAAGTAATAGGTTAATTTTTATGATGTGTATAAAGTTCTTTACCGTCTAAGAATCCTCAGTCTATTCCAGGGAATAGTAAGGCCAGTTTTAATGGCCAATACTTCAGCTGGGCTAATTGAGACGTTTGTTATCCCTGCCTTCTCCAGTAATGACTTCTTCTCTTCTTCATTCAATGTGAGCACCTCACTCTCAAGCAGGGCTGATGGTTCCCCTCCACTGATGACACTTCTAGCTGTGTGCATCTCTGAACACCGTGTTTTGACAGTCCTGGAACAAGCAGCCATAGTTGGATGCCGGGCTTTTGTTAACTTCATGAATATCATTGGCTACAAGGTATGGTCAATCATAACATAACAATTTAAGTGGCACTGAATACACCTAACCGTCCCCCCTGTAGCCAGCTGTGATCAGGACTGGTGGAGATGGCCCTCTTCAACAATCCCGCTGCTTCTCTTTCCTCACTAGGAGTAAGGGATTGTGTGCACTCATGGTCTTCATAGTATCCAGCCTTTACATCCCTATGACACACTACACACTGAACCAGTACATCTTTTAGCAGCAGTTGTATAAGGTTGGATGCTGGTCTGATCTCAGTGGAGACCAAGCCACCATCCAGCAAGCAGCAAGGGCACACTGTGGTTGAGGCTGTCACTCGCTCTACAATGCAACTGGTGCAGGCCAGCTTTCCACATGGTAGCTCAAGGGGCTGTGAAAGCACGTTTGCACATACCACACATTTCAACTCCTCAAGGACAGTTGTGTTGTTCTGGCTTGACAATGGTGGGTACTGCTCCCGTGAGAAGACTGGAGGAGGGGCAATATTCCAGAGATGTGCAGCTACCATGTTTGGTGTGAGGCCTGGTTGACGTCCTCTGCCAACAGTGAGCTTTCTGGAGTTACCTCCTTTTGCAATAACTCTGAAGTGCTCACACACCTGTGTATTGCATAGGATGTTACATGTGTGAACTCTAGCAGGGATGTAGTATATATGTACCTTACACCCTTCATTTCTATGTTCTTCCCATTCAAATGGTGTCAGCGTACACTTATGGTGCACTTTTTCTGCTCTGGCACAGATGTCTCTTCATTGAAAGGTGACAGCACTCACAAAATCGTTCTGGGTGCATGTGAGCAATGTCAGTGGAGGTGTTGATTGCAAAAGCTGTTAACAGATCATCTGCGAATCCTTTGCACTCGTAAGTGCTCTTCTCTTCATGAGCCTCTTTCCACAAACTCTGCAGTGCAGCGGTAGTTGTTCTGTGTGGTAATCCATCCCTGTAACCCGCAACATGCATCGATTATTCATAAGATACACTCGAGGTTTTTCTGGTGACAGAAAATTCGTGACCAGATCTGGTTCATCAGTTCCGTTACTGACATGCCTTGGCTTGACCGACAGACTAGTCTTACCTCCAGATCAACTTCGGGTAGCCCGTTCTATTCGATCTCGTTCCCACCTAACCAAATAAGTACCGCGGGTTATAAACACTGCTTACGCATACGGTAGGCCTGAAATTTGGGAGGACTATAAATAAAAGAGCATGAATAGGTTGTGTTGTATATTAGTTTAAAATATTGCATTACTACTTATTCTGAGAAGTTGTGAGCTTTGAAACATAAGCATTTTTAATGAGGTGTTTCTTCGCTATCTATTAGACAGGTACCGTATTGTTCTAATCATAAACCTAGTTTCCAGCCGCATACAACCGTGAGCGCGCTTACAATTGTATGCAACTAACTAACCACCAACATTAATTGACGTCGACCACAGCTGTTTGCGGCCCAATGTTTTGTGGACCGTTTTCCGAAAAATTGAAATAATGATGTCATGCCCTTAACAACGACCTTGACAACCGAAGACCTTTGGAACGTGAGCTCACTCAAAAACAGTGATGAAATAAACGCCATTTTAACACCCTACAAGGAAAGGAACACCTTTTTTCTATTTGTGTTGCAAACCACGAGGCGTAGTGAACTTGCTACGGCAAGCTACGGGCCTTGAAAGCGGGTTAGTCTTAGCGTACCTCTTCGATACAGAAGCGATTCTCCACGCCTGCGACAATAGGAAATGTGAAATAAAGGTTGGTTCGTAAAGGGAACTAAAGGTACTAATAGATATTTGTAATGGTTTGTAGCCACAGTTTTTTTTTGACAGTGATCAAACATACTAAAAGTAAGTACTCTATACCGGTCAGCGCGGGAGTATCATTTGACGTTATGTTTGGTCACTAGCCTACTGTGGTATTGCCACCACGTTACGTGGGGCAATGAACAGCAGTTGTTCTTTCATGATTGCGAGCAACTGCTGGACCTTATCTGGCATCGAATGATAGGTCCTTTGCAAGGTGTTGAAACGGGCGTGTATTGATTCAGCCCCTTGTTCGCCAAGGAGGCCAAATCCGACGTGCCATTCCTTTGCCCAAGGGATTGCATGGTCCTCCAATAGATGCATTTTAGGTGTAATGGAGGAATCAGGGAAAGAAGCTCTGAAGTTTTCCATGAACTGTGGTATTGCTGTTTCTGTTGGTACATTGTGTAAAATAAATAATCAGTTTTGTGTAATTCAGTTGTGTTATCCTGTACCTAGTTCCTTGCACTGTGCTTCTGTGATGAAGTTCTGGTCATATGTACAATGGCACTGGCTAAGCAGGGATAGTGTTTCAGTGAACTTTGCGCACATTTCACTGGCAGAAGGAATAAGTAATGGGCACATTACTGCAGCAACCTCAATCATAGAGTTGCACAATTTGGTGATGTTTGATGGCTAGTAGAAATAATGTAGGATTCATGTTACCACATTTCAATCAACTATATACGTACCTGTAACGTCTTGTGTATGTCATTTCCAATAAAGGCACCACTAAAGTATTGTTGCCTGTGTACATGGAAAGATTGTAGAGCTGCATCCAAACCTTTTACAAATGGTCCATCATGCATGCTGAAGCCATTCTGAACTACTTTGGTGATAGCTGCAATCTCATCATCCTGTATTTGTATTTGTGTGTGTGTGTGTGTGTGTGTATGTGTGTGTGTGTGTGTGATATAAAATAGCTCAGCACTGGTGTTTAAGCTTACCAATTTCTTCACAGACTGTCTCATTTCTTCCCTGTGCTGAAGGAGGTTGTTCAGGATGGTATTTTCCTCACCAAATGCAATGGCGACATAAGTGACCAGTTCCTCTGCAGCAGATAGTGCACTCTGGGCTTGTTTTTGCTTAGCTTGTGCAGACTGCAGCTTTTTCAGCTCATTGGAATAATGAGCAAAGCTAGCTGAGCTACTTCCTTCATGGTTTACTAGGGCCAACTGCAAATCCAAACTGTGACAAGCATCTTCTAGCAGTTCATATATCTTGCCTTGAGAGATATGCAGTCCAGGTAAGCATACCTAGTACATGTAATGAAAATAAACTTGTTTTCATTTGATAGTTAAAGTGCTGTACTGTTATACCTGTGATAAGAGAATGTCAAAAATGCCTTCAGCCACACAATTGTAGTAGTCCTTGACTTTTTTCCTATCCCCACCTGCTGCCATGAAATTGCTGTAGTTGGTCTGGATGCTCTCCAGAGATCGTTTTGGATAAGATATTCGTTTAGTGGGTGGCGATTGCATGTCATCATGCGTGATCTCACAAACCAAGCAGCAGTGTCTTCCTTAAGGTATAAAAGTCTTAAAATAAAATTATCCTTGACTTGTCTAACATACCACTGGCTCCAGATAGACCGTACAATTCAGAAAGGAAGTCATAGTCACCACACAGAAATACACGTATTGTGTACTGCCTGCATAGATGTTACATGTTAAGTATAGTATTTAAAATTCTCATTTGTGTACCTCCATTTCATTCTTTGTAACTGTGTCACCTGCTCCCTATGACGGTCTAATGCGCTATGCAGGTTGGTGATGGAGTCTCCTGCTTCAAAGCAATTGAAAACACATGTATTATGGACTGAGTTGGGCGCTGGCACGTTCACTATCTGAAAATTCATCTTAAAGGTTTTGCCGCCCTTGTCACCTCCTAATTTCACCCATATTTCTGTATCAGGAATGATTCCATCATGCCAGGTGAGCCGTCCAGCACTGAGCACATAAACCTAATATGCATTTTTGTAGCATACATAAGTAATAAGGTACCTGTGATTTTCCTCTAACAGATGAAGAACCATTTGGTTCAGATTCGGCATCCATACAAGTGGTGCTCCACGCAGCTCTTCCCCACCAGAAGGTATTTTGATGAAAATAGAGCTATTTCTCCCCTCAGGCTGTCTCTAATGATGTCTCTTGCAATCTTTCGCATCCCTTCCTCACAAGCAATGGAGACACCAGAAGCCTTTAACCATCTGCACATACAGTGAGTAATCTTAATCACACGCACATAATCCACTGCACCTTCGAAGTAGTCGTAGTTTAGCCCACGGCATTCCCATGCCAGCCTTAATAGCAAGTGCTTCCTGTGCTCCAATCCTGCTGACTACACCTGCTTCATTTAGTAGTGCGTGCCTGTCTGTGTCACTGAGATAGTGTAGCTCCCTCCTTAGCAGGGCTGAAGATTCCCCTTGGCTAACGACCTCACGAACAGTTTGCATCTCAATGCATCTGCGTTTGATTGTTCTCGCACTTGCTGTGAATGTTGAGGTACGTGGCTGTGTGATCTTCATAAGTGTGAATGGCTAATAAGGTGTCTTCATATGCATTAATTCACACTGCTTAATTAACTTACCTTTCCTCCAGTACATAACAATGTTTGTTCTGGACTAGTGGAAGCCAGTCTTTTCAGGACCCTTGACGCCATCTTCACCTCCACTTTGGTAGGTAGAGTATTGCATAGGGTGTGTAACCTCCCCTGCATAATGAAAATCGATTTTTCCGAATACTTTTAAAGCACTAATCGATTTTTCAGGTTTTTTTGGATCTGAAAATCGATTTTTCCAAATAGTTTCAAAAACAAAATCGATTTTTCCGTATAGGTTTTGCCAAATTTCCTGCCGAATACCTAGGTTATTCAGGTTATGGTCTGTGGAGTGCACACTGAGAAGATAATTTATGTCTGCACAGAAATCCACCTGGTCTCGCACCCAAACTAGAGCTATGCATGTCAGTTGAAAACACAGAGACACAAAGGTCTACAGTAGCATGTGTTTGCCAAATACAGTTTAATAAATTGTATGTCTTTGTACATATCAATTGTAATGTAAACCTGACCATCCAACACTAACCACTGAGACCAGACATCACCATTAAAAACTCACCCCACATCACCTATGATCACGTACTCCACTAAAAATCATCCATTCATGTTCTCGCTAAATGCATATGAAATTTCCCATTAGTACACTTGCGTAACGCTCTCTAACTTCTACACATACTCAAACAGAGCGCGCATACTTACTTGAAGTGGGTGAGAAGTCTGTCATTCTATTTCACTCACTAGCGCAATACGTTCACTTCGTACCACTATACAATAAAACAATGCAATACTAGTACTGGTACATAAATTTATTACACAACTCGTGGCATATACTAATGAACTTAGTTACTTGAAGACGACGATAAAAGCATTGAGCTTTATATTTTGTATCCCCAATTGATGCACATTACATATTTTGTATTTTATTACTATCTATTTACTCAATACCTTTCAAATTATAAATTGCTTCCGATCTCGTCCCCACATTGCTTATATGTATAAATAGTAAAAACAACAGTGACGTAATAACTCTAATTATGACATACTCAATTGACAATCATATCCGGATATCGGTGTAAAAAGGTATTCGAATAATGGGCGAATTGTCGATGCTGGCGACGAATACCTAAGTACCTCCGAATGGAGAAACATAAACCGGTTATTTCGAATAGATAAAATTCACTAATCGATTTTTCCGAGTAATGCTAAGTTGCTATTCGAACGGATAGGTTTTCGCGAATATCCGAATAACCCGAATAACCTGATAACCGGTTACACACCCTAGTACTGCACTCATGCGTATCAAAGTCACCTGCCTTAACATCCCTCTTGCACCTCTCACATTTCACCATTATGTCCTTCAATAGTGTCTGGACCAAGGGTAGCACTGGCTTGAGCTGTTGTGGTTGTATTGGTGACTGCATGAAGCAGCAAGGGCACTTCACCTCACTGCAGTTAAAGAGCATGAACCAATGGACTAAACAATCTGTACAAACCAGTGCTCTACATGATAGCTCCAGAGGTTGGCACAGTATATTTAAGCAGATAGGACATTGCAATTGTTCTATGATAGCAGGGTTGTTCATGTTTGAAAGTGTCTGGTGATACAGTGAGTACAGTCTTGGTGGGGCTATCTTCCTAATTTCGGAAATGATTTTATGAGGGCTGTTTTTTGCTGGACGGCCTGTTGTGGGAGTAAGATTCACATGTATGGCTTGTGGTGATCTGAGATTGCAGATCTGAATGAAGATTAATATAGGTACACATGACTGTACTAACTTGTTTAGACATGTAAGTAATATCACAAACCTGGCATTCCTCAGCAGTGTGTTTCTTCCACTCATAAGGAATTGTACTAACAGTGTAGTGAGAGTGCTGGCATTGTGCTAGAATGCTTCGATCCATAACTTGTTTGCATCGGTAACAGAATTTTAGTGGGTGAATATTGACAGCATCATTGTGAGTATCAATACCAAATACTGAATGTAAATCTGCTGAAAACTCTGTGCATTGGTATGACTGCCTTGCTTTCTTATCCCTAGGTGCCACAAGCAAGCGACCACACACCCTGCATCGCTCCTGAACTTTGTTTACATGTACGTGTTCCATTCAAACCGCGCTTATTATTCATAAAATACACACGCCGTGTAAGATGTTAAAAAAAAACTGTGGCTGGTTCTAATCGTTTTAAATATGTCTTTTGATCTGTCCTGTTGATGTTTAAAACTTGCTTACCGAAAACCTATTGTCGCCGTCTGCGCTACGCACGATCAAAGTACCCCCTCTCAGATACCGCCTCTATCACATGGACGTATAAAAAGGATGCGCGGCTATTAGAGCAATGTTGTGCGTCGTGCGCATAGGTAATTTTATTAACTACGGTGGTAGGGTGTACGAAAGAACGAATTAGCTCAAAGCGATGACTTGAAAAAAGCATGAAATGTGGATCACAAAAAGTACGATTTATAATGAGCTCATTGAGTTTTTTTTTTTACAGCATTCTAAGGTATACCGTAATGTCCAATTATCTGAATTGTTGTCCAGCCGCAAACAGGTATGCATGACAACGTGGATATGATTAATAGTCAAGCTAGCGTGAACATTTGTTGACCATATTCGGCTTAATCTATGAATAGGAATAGCAGTTGGGGGCGGATTTGAACGTATTGACGGGTTGACAACATGGGAGTCGATCTTGCCACTTACAGGGCTCGAATTGGAACGTTCATCAGCCGAAGAAATGTGAGTGATGACGACGAATGGCGAAGAATAATCCGTGCAACGTGCAAACGAAAGAATCTCTCCAAAGCAATGGTTACAACGAATCTCAAATATCTCACCGCTAACATTACGTCTGGCACGCACAGTTTGGAGAAGCCCATCCACATATGCAGTAGCACTGCATTTGGCTTTCTCCCTACATTGCAACACGTACGTCCATCTGGTTATAGTGGACTACATTTGTACGCTGTGGCTGAGAGGTTTGCACTGGCGCTAGTGGCGATGTCGTTTATACTGATTAAGCAACTGCTGTTATTACTGTCTGGAGACGTAGAAACGAACCCTGGACCGTTAGGACAGCACACAGAAGGTAAGTAACCTTTTGCCTAGGATAGGAGTAAATGCCTATGTTCGTAAACTAAACAGGCTGCATTGAAATTTTAATATTTCGTTTCCGCTAAAAGAGATCTAACGCATAACACTTCCAGTACGCGCAATAGAAATGCAACGCTTGCGTTGAAATTAAATTCGCTTTACAGCTCCATGGCGTACCTGTATGTAGATCACCAATCAACGCCGATTTAACACCAAGCGCCCACATTGTTGCGAGAAAGAGTTATGCCTTTAGCATTTCGATTGGAAGATTCTAGTTCATGACTAGTTTGGAACGACCACTGCGCTACAGCATTTAGTATGCAGAGTTGTGCATAGTCTGCATAACAACCATATGCAGATGGGTATCATTGAAGTGTCCACATGCAGACGTCTGCATATGGACACTTCAATGATACTCATCTGCATATGGTTGATATGCAGACTATGCATGACTCTGCATACTAAATGCTGTCGCGCAGTGGACAGAGTAAATACTCCACCATCGACCATCCTGTAAGTGCCTCCAGAGTTACATCTGATCATCTAACTATACAGATTGAAATAATAAAAAAAAAAAGATAAAACTCTTAGGCAAAGGATTTCTCTACAATCGGAGCTATTTAGATACTCATTAATTCTGGAGATGGTGGAGATTGAAGTACATAAAGATGTGACAGCCATTTACGCCAAACGACACCCCTGCCCAAAGGGGGAAAACCCCTCAAAAAATGTCTGGGTTGTGATCTTTTCGCTATCAGTGCTAGAAGGCGCTCATAGCGAGCAGCGGCGTTTAAAAGACTCTTTTGGTTCCATTTAGTAGGCTAATTTATCTTCATAGGGGCGAAAGTCATATCATTAACATTTCACCATACATGGATAAGTTGTCTCTCAATTATCATCTTGTAGGGTGAATATTATGATTTTCCGTCCCCCCCCCCCCCCCCCCCCCTTAGCCTATTCAGAGATTATATATTATCTCTGGTCTATTAAGGTGTTCAGCTGGGCGGGGCGGAAGGAGTATGATTCATGAAATCTATGGCTCATGTGACGCGTTTCCAGACGATATCTATATCGATAATAAAAAGTACATACACTCGTAAATGAGGGCATTAGCAACAAAAGTGGGGAAGTAATCAGTTTATACAAGTCATGGATTATAGAATGTATCGAAACTACAACTTGTCACGAGTAGTAAATATGTTACAATGTTATTGAGTGAGTGTCTAGTTACTAACACTTAGCCTTGCACATATACCAGGTCTGCTGAACATGGAGTGCAGTGAAGAAGACATCTACACAATAGCTGGATATGACTTAGATTGGAAAGTTGTTGGTCGAAGACTTATTGGTGAACAGAAGGTCATGGATATTGATCGTGAGGGGAGCAGTGAAAATGACAAGAGGGATAAGATGTTGTTGGAATGGAAAAAGACAAAGACACGCAATGCTACTTACCAAGCATTGGTGAATGTGTTAAGAACAATTGGGAACAATGCTACTGCTGATCGTGTTGAAGAGTTGAAGAAGAATAGCAGACCACAAGGTACATGTAATAAATGTTCTCCAGCATTGCATGTGCATATATAAGAATAGAAAATCAAAACCAATGAAGTTTGAATAGAGTGTTCATGATGTTGTAATGCAAAACATATATGTAGTCTGCAGTTGTTTATGGTTTTGTAATTTTTTGATCCATTCTATTGGAACCCTTCTCCTCAACAAAGGCAGTACAATGAAGGGGTAGAAACAGAATGTAGGGGAAAGGTACCCATGCAGGGTGGGGTGTTGGAGGTCTAGGTGAGATGCATGGATGAGTTCCCATGTATGTATTTTTATTGCAATCAGCCATCAGACCTATACACCTACTCAATACTTTCTTAACTAAAAGTATCTATGCTGTTCATAAATGTACAACTGTACCCTTATTTTAGTTTTGGATTATCAAAGGATTTATTTGACATAAAAATTTACAGTTACAGTAGTATGTTCAAAACATTATGTCATTACTACAAAAAACAATGGCTGACATTTATTAGAGAACATTGATCAAAAAAGCATTTTGTATGCTTCACGCATCCACATCTGAGCCTGTTGTGTATGATTCAGTTTATTATAATTGCATCTATTCTCTATTTTCCATGTAGATTCACCTCTACCGGTACTACCCAAATCAGGTTTGCTAAATCACAGGTCACTAATTTATATTTGTTACAATTTACCACTTCAAACCATGCTCATTAGTGACTGGGATTAACATGTAACAAAATCACTTGTACTCAGAAGCACCACTTTATGATGTATACTTAGAGCTGGCAATCTTCAACTACATTTACTGAAGTAGAAGAATGTATTCGAACTGTAATTTGGCCATTTAAATGCATACTGCTGTGTTTCCCCACACACTGAACCAGTCACCCCCTAAACTGTAAAGGTAATGGTGTGGTCATATTAGACTCATGAGGGGAGCTGCAATGGAGAAATACATCATTACCAGTATTCTCTGTAATATTTACTCTTTCAGGCAATGTTATCACAAAGAATGATGCTAGATGATGATGCAATTATGTGTATGTGTGTTCACCAATGAAGGCGGATATTAATACAAGGTCTTAATGGGATGAATTTATGGACATTAAATGCAAAATAAACAGCAGTTGCATAACCTTTCCAAAATGTACAGATTAATGTGATATTATAGAGTACGAAAACTTTTAATTCATTACAGGATTTACAAACTACATACTAACCACAATAAAAGTTTGAAACAGTATAAAAATTTGATTTTAAGTTTGATCAACAACACATCACACTTCAACAGACCAAAATCCACCGTCCTTTCTGATAGACTGATTTAAATAAATTACATATGCTTATAGTGATATGCTATAAGCTATTAGTTGCATCTATAAATTAGTCTTGTGATTTCTTCTAGAGCTGCATTGCGCAAAAATCAGTATTGTGTATAATTAACTGGGTCAGTTTCCGAGAAAATTAGCCTTCGCTATTTATATATAAAAGTTATAACAATCATTCACGTTTGAATCGCTATAACTTCCGAACGGTACACGCCATTGACTTCCTATTTTCACCACTTCATACTACACCATTTCTCTATGGTAAAATACTTTTTGGGGTCTTGCACTTGCTCCGTGCCTGTATTGCAACGTCCGATACCCCACAGGGTATGAACCCGTCATAACTTTCGGCAGGAGTAATCAAATCGCTTCAAATTCGGTTTGTAGGTAGAGGGGTCCTATAGCTATTGATTTGTTCTGTTCGTTAATTTTCACTCTATCCGTTGCGGAGATACAGGCGTGCAAAGTTAATGCACATTTCCTGCTCAGGCAACCCTAGTTCCATTCTCCCATTCCGCATGAATATTAATCACTTCCTTGTTCCGCCCAATCTCCGCCTTAAACTAAGCTATATAGCCGTTCGCAACTCAGTGTCTGTTTGTTTTTTGTTGATTTTCTGAGGTCAAAGAAGATGAGTTATATGACGATCGTACCGAATTAACGGATCCAAGTGAATGGTTGTCAGCTAGCTAGCGGCCTGATGGTTGTCGCCGCCTCCCACGTCGCGGACGCGCGTAAGGATTTTTTTTTTCCTAGTCACTCGCATCACCGTTCGGTACCTAGTAGTGTATTATAAAGCTTTCCCACATTTGCTTGTTTAACTTCATTCCTGTCACGCCCACTCGGCTACACTGCAAGGATGCAATAACTTAGCTCACATAGCACGTGAACATGCACTACGCACTTGCATTGTTACCTGCCACACACCTACCTACTGTATCTTTGCACACACAAACACGTCCACGCCACACACACACACACACACACGCACACACACACACACATGGGCCTGTACAACTTGCAGGGTTCTTATTTCTCACACTGTTTTCGCAAATCGTACATGTCCATGAATGCACACACATACACACACACACACTCACACAGAGAGGGCTTGTACCACTTGCAGTGACATTGGTTCTTATTTCTCACACAAAGTGTACATGTGCATGAATGTACACGCTAGTGCACGCACACATGACACACATACATGCACACACACACACACACACACAGACTGGGCTTGTACCACTTGCAGTGACTTTGGGTTATTATTTCTCACACTGTCTTTACAAAGCGTACATGTGCATGAATGTACACACATGTGCACACACACACACACACACACTGGGCTTGTACCACTTGCTGAGACTTTGGGTCACACTGTTTTCACAAATCGTACATGTGCATGAATGTACACCTCTGCACACACACACACACACACTCTCACACAGAGAGGGCTTGTACCAACTTGCAGTGAGATTGGTTCTTATTTCTCACACAAAGTGTGCATGTGCACACATACATCACACACACACACACACACAGAGACTGGGCTTGTACCACTTGCAGAGTTTTTACAAAGCGTACATGTGCATGAATGAACACACATACACACAGTATCACTTGTAGTGACTTTGGGTTCTTATTTCTCACACTGTCACTGTTTTCACAAAGCATGTATATGTGCATGAATGTACACACTTAATTGTTATGTAAATTGCCTGTACACCATATTCGTCCCACACACACACACACACATACACACGCACACACACCACTCATGCACGCACACACACGCTCGTACCACTTGCAGTGACATCAATTGGGTTCTCATTTTCACACTGTTTTCACAAAGTGTACATGTGCATGAATGTACACACTTGTGCACACACATTGTTATGTACACAGCCTGTACACCATGTATTTGTCACACATACAGCACATACACATACAGTACACTTGCATTGCTACGGAAATGGAATCTTGTGCACAACACATACATACACTCATGTACAGTACACTTGTACGCACGCATACTAATGAAAAACATTAAGCATGTCTACACACACTCACACACCCACACACATGTACATTGCACGTAAGGTCTATTCTAAACTTGTTCTCTGCACCTGCACATGCATTATATTCCATTTAACTGCTTTATGCATGTATTTGATTTCTATACCCTGTCCCTTTGCTCCTTGCGTGTGGAGCCCCCTTATGGCTGGTTCTGTGTACATAGACACTCACATCACCGTTCTCGGATATGTGAAATAAAACTGTCTTATTGGGCACAACCCTTACTAAACATCTTTTTGTTCGCTATGCTCAGCTTTGTTCCACTTGCATGACTCTCTCAAAGTTTTTAGCTCACACAGAGTACATGTACATGCCCTCACGGACACACACACACACACACACACACTGTAAAATATTTCACTCACTAATGATGATGGCTCACACACACACACTCTCTCTCTCTCTCTCTCTCTCTCTCTCTCAAAGATACAATTGTAGTCCTGACATGCTGAAGGAAAGGCCTTCATGGTGATGAATTTAATTGCACCTAAGCTATCAGTAGAGATTGTGGTAGGTCAGGGCAGTGGTGAGTTTACACAGAACTGACAGAAGGAAGTTAGTAACAATATTCATTATCCAGCTCTATAGACAAAAATACTGTACCCCTTTCTACTTGTTCAGAGTGCTAGATGAGTGTATTGAGGGAATAGTATTGCAGCAAAGTGATTTGGTAGACAGTACTGTAACACTGCATCTACATCTAGTTGTTAGAAACAAGAGATGGAATTCACTGCAAGTGGAGCAAGAGGCAGAAACAACGAAGAAAACGTTAGCTAGGTTTTTAAAGAATTGCAAAAGCATTGTTTCACAACGTGTTGTGTATACTGTATTCTCTTCATGCATGTGGAGTTCCCACGTGACTGGTTTCTCTGTAGATCCTCCTTTGACTGCACATAGGTTGCAAGTGTATGTATAGAGGACCAATCCAATGGGGACAAACACGATGTATGTACATCGTATGGGACATGCGGCTACCACATACACACACACACACCGTGGCAAACATTATACCTGTCTAAAGATGGTGCACACTATACACACACACATACAAACTCATGTACATTGCATGCAAGGTGTGAACTTGTTCTCTGCACATACACTTGCATTTAGTTCTATCGAACTGCTCGTATGCATGTTTAAGAGGACACTGATTCTATTCTCAATTTCTGTGTGGGATAGAGCTTTTGTACTTGTAATGTGTTGCTCTCTATTGTTTTATATAATTGACAACTTCTGCATGTGGAGCTATCTTGTGACTGGTTCTCTATACATACATGTATCATGCAACATGAGACTCACAACACCTTGTGAAACAATGCTTTCACAATTCTTTAAAAACCTAGCTAATCGTTCTTTCTGCCTCTTGCTCCACTTGCAGTGAATTCCATCTCTTATTTCTAACAACTAGATGTAGATGCAGTGTTACAGTACTGTCTACCAAATCACTTTGCTGCAATACTATTCCCTCAGTACACTCATCTAGCACTCTGAACAAGTAGAAAGGGGTACAGTATTTTTGTCTATAGAGCTGGATAATGAATATTGTTACTAACTTCCTTCTGTCAGTTCTGTGTAAACGCACCACTGCCCTGACCTACCACAATCTCTACTGATAGCTTAGGTGCAATACAATTCATCACCATGAAGGCATTTCAACCTTCCTTCAGCATGTCAGGATTACAATTGTATCTATGAGAGAGAGAGAGAGAGAGAGAGAGAGAGAGAGAGAGAGAGAGAGAGAGAGAGAGAGAGAGAGGAGAGAGAGAGAGAGAGAGAGAGAGAGAGAGAGAGAGTGTGTGTGTGTGTGTGTGTGCCATCATCATTAGTGAGTGATATATTTTACAGTGTGTGTGTGTGTGTGTGTGTGTCCGTAAGGGCATGTACATGTACTCTGTGTGAGCTAAAAACTTTGAGAAAAGTCATGCAAGTGGAACAAAGCTGAGCATAGCGAACAAAAAGAAGTTTAGTAAGGATTGTGCCCAATAAGACAGTTTTATTTCACATCTCCGAGAACGGTGATGTGAGTGTCTATGTACAGAGAACCAGCCATAAGGGGGCTCCACACGCAAGGAGCAAAGGGACAGGGTATAGAAATCAAATACATGCATAAAGCAGTTAAATGGAATATAATGCATGTGCAGGTGCAGAGAACAAGTTTAGAATAGACCTTACGTGCAATGTACATGTGTGTGGGTGTGTGAGTGTGTGTAGACATGCTTAATGTTTTTCATTAGTATGCGTGCGTACAAGTGTACTGTACATGAGTGTATGTATGTGTTGTGCACAAGATTCCATTTCCGTAACAATGCAAGTGTACTGTATGTGTATGTGCTGTATGTGTGACAAATACATGGTGTACAGGCTGTGTACATAACAATGTGTGTGCACAAGTGTGTACATTCATGCACATGTACACTTTGTGAAAACAGTGTGAAAATGAGAACCCAATTGATGTCACTGCAAGTGGTACGAGCGTGTGTGTGCGTGCATGAGTGGTGTGTGTGCGTGTGTATGTGTGTGTGTGTGTGTGGGACGAATATGGTGTACAGGCTATTTACATAACAATTAAGTGTGTACATTCATGCACATATACATGCTTTGTGAAAACAGTGACAGTGTGAGAAATAAGAACCCAAAGTCACTACAAATGATACTGTGTGTATGTGTGTTCATTCATGCACATGTACGCTTTGTAAAAACTCTGCAAGTGGTACAAGCCCAGTCTCTGTGTGTGTGTGTGTGTGTGTGTGTGTGCATGTGTGTGTGCACATGTGTATACATTCATGCACATGCACGCTTTGTAATGACAGTGTGGGAAATAAGAACCCAAAGTCACTGCAAGTGGTACAAGCCCAGTCTGTGTGTGTGTGCACATGCATGTATGTGTGCACATGTATGCACATGTACACTTTGTGTGAGAAATAAGAACTAATCTCACTGCAAGTGGTACAAGCCCTCTCTGTGTGAGTGTGTGTGTGTGTGTGTGTGTGTGTGTGCACAGGTGTACATTCATGCACATGTACGATTTGTGAAAACAGTGTGACCCAAAGTCTCAGCAAGTGGTAAAAGCCCAGTCTGTGTGTGTGTGTGTGTGTGCACATGTGTGTACATTCATGCACATGTACGCTTTGTAAAGACAGTGTGAGAAATAAGAACCCAAAGTCACTGCAAGCGTTACAAGCCCAGTCTGTGTGTGTGTGTGTGTGTGTGTGTGTGTGTGTGTGTGTGTGCGTGTGTGTGTGTGTGCAAGTATGTGTGTGTCATGTGTGCGTGCACTAGCGTGTACATTCATGCACATGTACACTTTTGTGTGAGAAATAAGAACCAATGTCACTGCAAGTGGTACAAGCCCTCTATGTGTGAGTGTGTGTGTGTGTGTGTGTGTGTGTGTGCATTCATGGACATGTACGATTTGCGAAAACAGTGTGAGAAATAAGAACCCAGCTGCAAGTTGTACAGTGTGTGTGTGCGTGTGTGTGTGTGTGTGTGTGTGTGTGTGTGGCGTGGACGTGTTTGTGTGTGCAAAGATACAGTAGGTGCGTGTAACAATGCAAGTGCGTAGTGCATGGTAATGTGCTATCACTGCTATGTGAGCTAAGCTATAGCATCCTTGCAGTGTAGCCGAGTGGGCGTGACAGGAATGAAGTTAAGCAAGCGAATGTGGGAAAGCTTTATAATACACTACTAGGTACCGAACGGTGATGCGAGTGACTAGGAAAAGAAAATCCTTACGCGCGTCCGCGACGTGGGAGGCGGCGACAACCATCAAGCGCTAGCTGACAACCATTCACTTGGATCCGTTAATTCGATACGATCGTCACACGAAGTGATAACTCATCTTCTTTGACCCGTATAGCCTCAGAAAATAAAACAAAACAACAAAAAACAAACAGACACTGAGTTGCGAACAGCTATATAGCTTAGTTTAAGGCGGAGACTGGGCGGAACAAGGAAGTGATTAATATTCATGCGGAATGGGAGAATGGAACTAGGGTTGCCAGGGCAAATCGAGCAGGAAATGTGCAATAACTTTGCACACCTGTATCTCCGCAACGGATAGAGTGAAAATTAACGAACAGAACAAATCAATAGCTATAGGACCCCTCTACCTACAAACCGAATTTGAAGCGATTTGATTACTCCTGATTAGTTATGACGGGTTCACACCCTGTGGGGTATCGGACGTTGCAATACGGGCACGGAGCAAGTGCAAGACCCCAAAAAGTATTTTACCGTAGAAAAATGGTGTAGTATGAAGTGTTGAAAATAGGAAGTCAATGGCGTGTACCGTTCGGAAGTTATAGCGATTCAAACGTGAATGATTATTATAACTTTTATATATATATAGCGAAGGCTCATTTTCTCGGAAACTGACCCAACTAATCAATATCCATTTTACCAAAGGGTATTGTTTTACCCTTTGCATTGTACAGTAATTGTGGTGTAGGGGGTAAGAACATGATTCTATACCAGACGTGTTTCTGTATGTTTTGCCAAAGCTTTCGAATCCTTTGGTTCATCTATTCAGAATCAGTCCTGTGGAAGTTATTTATACACCTCTTTTCAGCCTTATTGCTTTCATTGGTATTGGACCCATTATTTGAAGGGATGTAATGTACAACCAGCACTGTTTTATAAACAGAAATGAGAATTCTGATATTTGATTATGCAGATTATCACTGATACATCCCCAGCCATGTGTCCAATTATGATTTATTAGTGTGATAGATCTGTGCTGTGATGTATCTAACTAACAAACACATGTAATGTAAGCATTTTTACTACAGGGGAAAATGCATCATTTAAAAAGTTGAAGGGTAGATATTGCAACCTCAAATCTGCAAAGGTGGATTTTCCGCCTGTTCCAAAATTCTCCTTCACAAACCTCGCCCTGATTAAAGACACAACTGAAACATGCAGAAGTGCTTTTTTCTATAACACCATTCAGGGTTCTGTTGATGATGTCATTGAAACAAAGGTGACTATCACATATGAAGACCTGTTTGAAAGTGTCACTTCTCAGAATAGAATACTTCTGCTTGAAGGAAGACCAGGGTGTGGCAAGACTACATTGACAAGAAAAATAAGCAGAGACTGGGGTGAAGGAACCATCTTGAGTTTCGTAAAGTATCTGTTTCTCATTCCTCTTCGTCAATTCTACGCCACACCAATTACTGATTTGAGTAGCATTCTTGAGTACTTTGCTTTAAGCACTTTACAAACAGAAATAAGTGGGAATGCAGGCCATGGAGTGTGCTTCATATTTGATGGCTTAGATGAGTACTCTCAAAAGTATACAGCAGATGGACGATCATGGTTTGAGCAGCTTCTTAGAGGAGAAGAACTCACTTCTTCAATCATAATGATAACATCACGACCAAATGCTTCGGTGCAGCTGAGAGAATGTGTCAATACAAGAGGAGAAGTTGTTGGATTCCTTAAGGAGCAGATTGATGAATACATTGACCAAAGTTACTCAAACAATCCGTCCAAGGCTAGTGAAGTAAAAGCATACCTTCACAACCACCAAAATATTCAGCATATGTGTTATGTACCTTTACATCTAGTCATGATTATTTTCATCTATAACACATGTGAAGAGGACAAAGCACCTCTTCCTAAGACTGAAACAGATGTGTACCATTCGTTCACTGTTATGTCTCTTGTAAGGTACTACAGAAGAATGGGGAAAAACGTTGTATTGAATCAACTTAAATCATTACCATCATCAGAACTATCTTTATTTCACAGTATATGTAAACTTGCCTACAATACAACCGTCTTGTCAAAGACATCCATTTCATTACACGATGTAAGTGACAAGTTTTCAATTTCAGACATAGCAAATTTGGGCATCATAATAGCAGACCAAAAAGAAGGACTCACAGGAGGGGAGCCCGTACTCTCCTTTGTCCACCTAACCAACCAGGAGTTCCTTGCAGCCTTCCATGTCAGCACACTACCTCCTGATGAGCAGCTTAAAGCAGTCAGAGAACATGTTGGCCAACCTCATATGGGTGTGGTGTTGAAGTTCTTTTGTGGGATGACAGGACTACATAATCCAGATCACTGGACTTCAATTTTGGATAATGCACTGATTGTTGAAAATGATAAAAAGAAAGTGAACATGAAAGCAGTGCATTGTGTATTTGAGTCACAGAATGGCCAAAGATGTAGAGAGCTGTTTTCCAAAGCAGATGGAAAATTGCTCATCCGAAACGCAACCCTTACCTTATTGGATTACTGTGTTGTTGGGTATTGTTTGGAGTCAGCACATGATGCTGTGAAGAGTATTGCACTGATGTGCCAACTGACTGCTGAAGGACTGGAAATTATTGTGCAGAAGTTAACTAGATCTATAGAAAGTGTTATAGAATTACAGTAAGTGAGGTCTTATTAGTAGCATTGCTAGTACTTTAACTTCATTCCCATCCAGAATACGTGATGATCTGTGTGATAAAGACAAGATATTGGCTTTGAAGGAACTACTCCACAGATTTCCTAAAGTGAAATCATTAGAGTGAGTTTGCTATTAGTGATTCAACGCTTATAAAGAATGAGTTCAAGAATGTAAATCCCCTTGTTAATACTTCTCTGTACTAAACATCAGGAGAATGGGTACTAGTGTTTCACGTACTGAAACATACAATGTACAGCAAGCCACGTTTATGTGGTTCAAATATGATTTAGTTATTAAAAAGTAATATTAGATGATGGGTATATATAAATGGGTATCTGTGCTTCACATACTGTTATGGAGTTTGCGGATCATTGTATCTGCAACATGAAGATTAGATATTTATCGCGGCATTGTCGCTATACACTGTGACTTGTATAGTGTGTATTATGGATAAGGTAAATCAGGAATACGGGCATCACTGTGTCACGCATGCACGCGTATTTTATGTACAATGGTATACAGCACGAGTGGATATCATGCAACTGTGGCTCGTGATTACAGAGAGACTTCATTTTTTTTGCTTACATCTCTCTGTACAATCCGTTATTCGGCCGTTAAATAGTCAACTAGGCATTTATGGGTTGCAAATGATGTGTGCTTCAAAGGTCAATAACTACTATTAATAATTTGTGACGGGGGAAGCAGTCTTCATTTTTATATGGCAGATAAACATCCCACGCTATGCATGGTGGACAGAGACGAGCAGTTTCTGAATCAACACAGCTTCGGCTGCAAGATAGTTCGTGCATGGAGCTCTTTGCTGTTGTATATTTGTTTAAAAAAGAAGTATCAGTTATCATTGCAGTTATCGTTGCCAGCACAAAATCCACTAAGACACAGAGACTTTCAATTTGCTGCACAGTTATCACTTTTGTTGTCCACAATCTTCATCACAGACTGGCTTTTAGGTACAATAGTCACCTTTTCAGACGGCAAACTAGCCAGTGCAAGCCTGCTCACATAAAATTAAATTGATTACTTGTGGCAAATGATAGTTCACAATTATCGCTTTAGAAGGGTTTTGTTCAAGACCAGCGCTTCGATGCGATGTAGTTAGGTAACGGTTTGGCGTTCTAACCCACAAATGACAACAAGCCAAGAGATAGCCTTTGACAATTAAAAAAACTCAGTGTATTTTTTTATGGCAGCAGTTATTGCATTAGAAAAGCATATTTTCCGTTGTGTTCAATAATGAAGTTCCTTTTTTATTTAACAAAATGTAAGCTATGACGTTCAGTATGCATGGTAAAATAACCATCGCTACTGCTGCAACGTGCGGTAAGATATTTAGCATAGTTTACATATGTGGCCAACATGCATTTTCACACCCAATAACTGATGAACGATCAATATTAAAAAGTTAAGGTAATACATAAATATACTAGGTATATAGTCTCGTACCCAGACCCATATGTACGTCATCGCTTACAGTATGACATCACGTGATGTCATACTGTAAGCGATTACGTACATATGGGTCTGGGTACGAGACTACTAGGTAATAGCCTGAACTCATGCGCAAAATTGTTTCCAAACATGAGACATATGCGTGTTGATTATAGAATGACCCTAAGGTCTATCACCAATACCAATTGAATTCAATAACGTTCTGCAACGATCTCAGGCCAGGAGAAAAGTTGCACATGATTCCCAAGTGTGCAGCGACTCCTCCCCATTGCATTTTTCAAAGTCTGTTAGAAATCTCTGACAGACTTTACGCAAGTATGACAGAGTACCTTGTCATCCGACTCGCTGTAATGTAGTCATTTCCACTTGGACAACCAGATCGGCAGGAATCTACGGTGCAGTCTTCCTAGCTCCCTTCGCGAGATACTCAGAAGTACAGAGTTGACGACCTTCAAGGAAAACCACCCAGACTCGAAGCATGCCAGTGCATGCCACATTCCATTCTCCCACCTGCAGCAAATGAATTTAAAACCTGCTGGTTGGGGGGGGGGGGGGGAGGCATCTAATACTATTTGTGCTTTAAAATGCATACGTACGCGGCTCGGCAGCTGATTATGCAATGAACGATAAATTTAATAAACATTCATATTACTATATAGCCCGCACCCAACCCACCAGGTTCCACCGGCCCCTGCGAGAACCGGTCACGTTCCTCTGCTCTCTACACCCATATAAAATAACCATCTGTAATATTATTTGTTAAACGGTATGGGCATGTTAGTAATGCCCCAATCAATGTTGGTGTTCGTTTTCTGACTAGTCAACTGTATAGTTGTCGCGATAGGTCAAGATAGTACATCTGAGCGGGTAAGAACCATCCTGATGAACGATTGATATTAAAAAGTAATGTAATACATTAATATACTGAACTCATGCACAAAATTGTTTCCAAACATGAGACATATGTGTGTTGATTTGATATAGAATGACCCTAAGGTGAGTCTATCACCGATACCAATTGAATTCAATAACGTACTGCAACGATCTCAGGCCAGGAGACATGATTTCAACGTGCCATCCAACGTGCCAGCGACTCCTCCCCATGGCATTTTTCAAGGTTTGTTAGAAATCTCTGACAGCGGCGTTACGCAAGTATGACAGAATAATTTCTCATCCGACTCGCTGTAATGTAACCATTTCTACTTGGAAAACCAGATCGGCTGGAATCTACGGTGCTGTCTTCCTATCTCCCTTCGCGGGAATTTAAAACCTGCTGGTTGATTGGGAAGGGGGGGGGGGGTGTGTGTGTGTGGGGGTCATCTAATACTATGACTTTACGAGTAATTGTGCTTAAATGCATACGTACGCGGCTCGGCAGCTGATTGTGCAATGATCAGCTTCCGAGCTGATCATTCCACAATGCTCGATCCTGGCCAAATTAAATGTACATTAAAAAAATAATATTACAGAGCTTGGGAAATACGTTATTTTATATGAGTTTAGAAAGCAGAGGAACGTGACCGCTAACTTCAGATATTATTTAATAACATGTACCGGCCCTTTACAAAACGTGGTATGTTAACGAGATGCCTGGTGTAAATGTAGTATGTCTTGCCCAATAAGTAAATGAATCGTTGCCACGAAATCATAAACCAAACGAATGCATTTCAAGACTTCAATTTTATGAAAATCATGATGTCCTCTACAAAGCGATTCTTATACGCACTATCTATAGAGTATGCGCAGGTGGATTCTTTATTGGCCATACATTGCCACGATAGAATTACATTTCAATTGCTTGTCCTATTTTGTCACAATGATCCCAAATAATTACAGAGATTTTCGGCTAAACGTGGAAAGCAAATAACTTGATAAATGTACGTTGCCCGCTACGACATATGAGGAACAGTAGATTTGTTAAGGAACAACCTGGAATGAAAGGACATCGCGAATCAATCCATGAAGATTTAAGTCTTTCCTTCGTCGAGACAAGCCGCATCATAACATCGAAATGCAACAATTTTATATACTGATATACTTTTATCTAAAAATCTCGCGCCGAAGCCGTATTCTGTTGTGTGACTCATGCAGTGTAGAACTTTAGCACATACTACGAACAAACTGGATATCCGAGTTATGCGGCTGACGAGGCAGGCCCGGCGGAAGGCTGCAAAAACTGGTAGGGCTAATTAATGGTTATTGTTTCTTTATTCATTATTTATTCTGTCGATGGAGTTATAGGTCGGGAAACAGAATGCGTCATCAAATCCTTGCTCACAAAATAGCTATCAAATGGAAAAAAAAAAAGTCATATCCAAAAGTAGCAGGATAAATACGAGCCAGGCTATCTTTCACGGCAACTAACTTATGACTACGGGGTTCCAGAACCGGTGGTAGAGATATTGATGATGGGGAAGTTGCATATCAAGTTGTTCAGATGTGTATTATTATGATTATTTTTCTATTCTATAAAGAGCTAAATTGGTGTACGTCATTATGATGTACTAACTTATTACAGGAGTTAGGACCTCCTCTTGGTCTTTACGTCAATATCTCTAAATGTGTACTCTATATTGTCCAGGCGATACCCCCACTTTCCCATGCATCAGAGCTTAAAGTATTCCATTTGCCTCATTTTGAGATCTTAGGGTGCCCAATAGGTGATTACATATACTGTGCACACTTTATTGCCTCAAAACATCTCCAAGCACACAAGCTGTAGCTCCACTTGAAAGATGTTGCTGCCACAGACCCACAAGTGGCATTAACTTTACTTCGTTTGTGTGGTAGCTTTTGCAGGTTGTTACTTGGCTCGTTCAACTCCAACTGATTTGGTATTGAAAGCTTTCAAGCTTTCTGATGATGACATCCATCACTGTTTCATGGACAGTATAGGGGTCAGCTTGGCCTCAACAGTGCATGGTAGTCTAGGTTTGCGCTCACTGTCCCTTCTCTCAAGCTCAGCATGTATATCACTTCTGTCTGTTCCTCTGGTATTGTTGATTCTGAAGACATACACGTGTTGTTGATTCTAAAGACATACACCTCACAAATGCCATTGACCACTTTAATTCTCATGTTTCTCGAATCGAGAAACTTTCTGTCAAATCAATTTTCTCCTCACCTGTCAGTCAGAGGCTTCTGTCTTCTAAAGTGAATGACCATTGTTTTCAAAACCTTTTTGATCGATCCTCTCGTGCTAGCAAGGCTATAGGCTGCTATCAGTTTCAGCACCTCATGCCACCAGTTATTCCTTCCACATCCCAAGGTCTACATCTTACCCCATTGAATTCAGGGTAGTTGTCAATTGGTGGCTGGGCCTAGATACCTCCCAGGGCTCTCAGTGTGCCTTCTGCCCTGCCCACAGTCTGGACCCTCTTGGACACCACGCTTTAGCATGCAAATGTGGGGGTAATGTTGTATTATGCCATAATACACTTTAGTGCACTTCCTTCACCGTGCGCATGCTTCTGTCAATATTGAAGTTGGCGCTGGGCTCTTTCCCTACCATTCGCAGTCACGACCTGCCGATATTCTGTTGCAGAATTGGAACCTTGGGAGGCCCGTTGCCCTGGACATCTCCGTTGTCTCACCGCTAAACCATTCAACTTTAGCTGAAGCGGGAGCAACTTTTGATAAAGTCCTTGAGGCAACAGAGAGCAGGAAACACCAGGCCAACGATGAAAAGTGTTCAGGTCTAGGGTGGGTCTCAACCTCTCTAGCAATTGATTCCTATGGGGCTTGGGGTAAAGAGGCTTCATTGTTTTTTGCACAAGTTGCTGCTAGGCTTGCAATCCACAAGTCCCTGCCAAAGTCACAGGCTTCTTTCTACCTGTTCTCCAACTTAAGCTTTTGCTTAATTAGAGCAAATGCCAGAGCCATTCTCCGAAGAGTGTACACCGTACCTGTCTGTGTTTGATGTGTATTTTATGTGTAAGGAAAAAAATATATACTTTTCATTACGTTAATTAATATTAATTATTCATTGTTTGAAATATCTAATGATAGATGGAACGTTCTATACTTAAATGGGTCTTGTGGATTTCATTTTATAACATTAAATTTAAATCGATATATCTTTCGAAATATTAACGCTATCGGGTTCCAATCTTTAACACAACATACCACCATTACTATATGTCTTTTGGTGTCTTACACATGCGGGGTACCGACGTTTCAAGGTCGCTACCCCGTAGGGTTCAAAACGGCCACATCTTCAGGTAGGAGTGTCTAAATCGGTTCAAAATAGGTACCTATGTAGAAGGGTCCTACTGCTATTGATTTGGTCTGATCGTTAATTTTTGCTTAATCCGTTATGGAGATACAAGTGTGCAAAGTAATTGCATATTTCCCGGGCGTTACTCGCCATTAACGTATCACGAGGACGTCCTCGAAGCCAGTCGTAATACGTACATGGCGCGTAACGCCCGGGAAATAAATCAATAGTGGTAGGACCCTACTTGAACCTATTTGGACACTCCTACCTGAAGATGTAGTCGTTTTGAACCCTACGGGGTATCGGCACCAAAATGGACTTTCACATATAGTAATGATGTGGTATGTTGTGTTAAAAATAAGAACCCGATAGCGTTAATATTTCGGAAGATATGGGACAGTTTCCGTGGCCGGGGCAATTTTCGCGGAAACTGTCCCATATATCTATTTAAATTCACAGGGAAAAAACGCGTCGAATCACTTAATGATTTTCAAATGATTTGTCACTTACATTATGATACAGAATGTTTACATTATGTTACAGACTGTAAACATTCTGTAACAGAATGTAAGTGACAAATCATTTGAAAATCATAAAGTGATTCGACGCGTTTTTTTTATGCTATAAAATAAAATCCACAAGACCCATTTTCGTATAGAACGTTCTAGATAATAAGATATTTCAGTCTCTGCATGTTGAGACATAGATGAGAGAAGATATTAGAAATTTTCAAGATAGTACGAAGCAGTTATAAGGTGTGAAAAAGTTGCCCACATATGTAAACTATGCTAAAATAAAATGGGTCGAAAATGACCCATCGCTATAAAATCATTCACATTTAATTGATTCGCTATAACTTCCGAACGGTACACGCCATTGACTTCCTATTTTCAACATTTCATACTACACCATTTCTCTACGGTAAAATACTTTTTGGGGTCTTGCACTTGCTCTGTGCCCGTATTGCAACGTCCGATACCCCACAGGGTATGAACCCGTCATAACTTTCGGCAGGAGTAATCAAATCGCTTCAAATTCGGTTTGTAGGTAGAGGGGTCCTATAGCGATCTGGTTTTCCAAGTGGAAATGGCTACATTACACACAGCAAAACAGATTGATGCATGTCACTATACTAGGGCACTCTTTTTTTGAAAAGCGAGTGCCCTATTATTGATTTCTAGTGACCTGCATCAACCTGTTTATGCTGTGCAGCGAGTCGGATGGGTATTGTGTCATACTTGCGTAAAGGTAACAGACTTCAGCTGTCTATTCTTGCAGTAGACCACCCGCAAGGTCATAAAACACCAAGCATTTTTGTAATAATCGATTACTTTATGTCTCTTTCACCTGCCAAAAAGCATTTAATGGATCACGTGTGCACTGTACTGACTGATCATGCCTGCTACAAATGCTATCAGTGCGCGTTCATTTAGTGCCCTGCGTAGGTTGAAAATATATCTTCTCTCATCTATGTCTCAACAGAGACTGAAACATCTAATTATGTATTATTAGATATTTCAAACAATGAATAATGAATATCAATCAATGTAATGAAAGGTAAAAAGTTATAGTACATAAAAATAACGTACACGAATTTAGCTAAAGAATAGAAAAACACACATCTGAACAACTTGATATGAAAGTTCCCCCATCATCAATATCTATACCACTTCATGATCCATTTGGTTCTGGAACCCCATAGTCATAAGTTAGTGGCCCTCAAAATAGCAAAAGATAGCCTGGCTCGCATTTATCCTGCTACTTCTGGAAATGACTTTTTTTCTTCCATTTGAGAGCTATTTTGTGAGCAAGGATTTGATGACGCGTTCTGTTTCCCTGCCTAAAACTCAAACTAAAAAAGACTTCATTCTTCATGGAGTGATTCGCAATGTCCTTTCATTCCAGGTTGTTCCTTAACGAATCTACTGTTCGTAGCGGGCAAAGTACATGTATCAACTTATTTGCTTTTCACGTTTAGCCGAAAATCACTGTAATTATTTGGGATCGTTATGACATAAGACAGCAATTTATTCTAACGTGGAAATGTATGGCCAATAAAGAATCCACCTGCGCATACTCTATAGATAGAATCGCTTTGTAGAGGACAATAATTTTCTAAATTGAAGCCTTGAAATGCATTCGTTTGGTGTATTATTTCGTGGCAACGATTCATTTACTATTTGGGCAAGACATACTACATTTACACCAGGCATCTCGTTAACATACCACGTTTTGTAAAGGGCCGGTACATGATAATTGATGTTATCTGAAGTTGCATGCATGTCCGCCAAATGAAGTATATTCCCTGCAAATTTCCAGAATACTACAGAATTACGTGTGAATAGTATGTATACGATTGACAGGCCTTGGAAAACTCAGTACTAGTCTAAAGTAACGAATGATTTCGTTTCAATTTAGTGTAAAGGTACCCATGCACGCGGCTTTTTACCAGTTGACCGCGTCTGCGCAGACCAGCTAGCTCGGTTGTGTGTTGTAATCATGGGCGTCGGAACGTACAAAACATTGGTCCGGCAAATGAATAAATAATGAAGACTTTGGGTGCGGGCCAAGCAGGGGGGAGCGCTGTAAGCTAGCCCGAGAAGCTTTGCAAATTATGCTTTATTAACGTCCTAAACCATAATGAATTTCACTGCAGTTCGCCCCCTAAAATCATGCTATTCATTCGAAATTGCGATTGGTACATTCGAAATGCTTCAATCATATATGTATAAAATGACCAAACTGGCCAAGGTGTGTTCGTTACCTGGTACAAACTCCCCTGCAATACCATCTATCATCAGCTGTGCTTATCACACCACTCTGCTCTAAACGAGCGCGTTTCACCCTTCGATCAAACCGAACGTTTTGGAAAGGGAAACGACTGACTTAGACGATCTACTGCAGACCACAAGGGACGGACAATAAAATCGAGCGAGCGGCATCCATTTCTCTTCAGATGACCCCCAACATTGTTATACATGTACATTATCATTGCAAGGTAACACTTCATTCGTGCTTGCACAATGACAGATGTAACAGGAAATAATTAGATGCATGCGAAAGGGCGTCATGCCCTTATCAGTTAATTTGTATTTGGATCGACTGTTCATTTATTACTTAAAGGATATCGTCCGGTAAAGTGTTCAGTGCCATTATATACGCAGTCATCGCCTTAGTCTGGCACATCTGATTCATGTACATCTGCAATACCGAATTACCCAAGGTTTCTGTTGGTTCTTTTTGGTGTCAGAAGAACGTAGCTATACTAAGCTGTTTCTTTTGTCGGAATAACTCGAATTCTATATAAATTGAGGCGATCTATTAACACAAGCGAAAGCGTCATGCAAGCATTGTAGCTTAGACACGTAAAACACCACTGCATGCACATACACACTGTAGCATAAAAGTCCGGACAATATCTAATAAATATTACATTTAATTCATAGCTTCTTACGTGATTTCAGAGGTTCCGAGTGCGAGTCGGTAAGTTTCCCAACGGTTTACTTTGTGATGTGGGAAATTACTCTCAACTCTACAAACTGATTTGTTACTACTGATTTGTTTGTGTGGCCCGTTTTCAACTCATTTCGCGCTGATGCTGATCGATTTGTGCGCGTTCTCAAAAACGTGATCGTGTTATTGTCGAAGCAGATTTCAGCTGTCAGCAGTCAAACCACGTGACCTTACAATGTGTGCGGCGCCATAGTGCGAATGGGATTAGATGTTACCGATAATACTTTGCAATGGCCCTGGGGAACGATGGCATAACCCACCTAACCATCACGTCGTACTTGTCAGCAGTGCATTGGCCAGGATCGAAGATTCAACGGGTGCCACGTTCCTGCGGTACATCCAAAGGGACAATACCTCTCTGCCTATTGCTTGGGGCACTGTACGACTGGGCGGTGCCATCTCACCACACCCCCAAACATGGTGCTACAATGCTCACCACGATCCCGGGAGCACGGCCAATGATAGATAATAGTAGCAGAAGATTAACCACAATTAATAATACAATGTCATGCCTTCATGTAGTAATGATGATGACCTCATCTTTTACCTGTGTAAAGAAAATGTGTTGTTATGGTTATTGAATCACCACTTCTTATTTCTCATGTGCAGTTTGAATGGTTGCTTCAGAGAAGAGGAATGGGATAGGACTTTGCTGGGAGACCTGCTGATAAAGGCACCTCATCTAGAATCTCTGAAGTAGGTACCCAGTCCATACCAAGAGTGGAGAGGGGAGGAGGATGGGCAACACAACTAGCAGTGTGTATCATTTGCATTCTACTCTGTACATTGTATGTTTATGGATGGTGCTCCTATTTGCAGCCTAGTGGCGAATAACCTCGGTAATAATCGATTGATGGCGTTGTGTGCAGCAAGTTCTTCTTTATCAAATCTGAAAGAGCTGAAGTAGGTTATATTTTTATGGTGTGTGTTATTTATGAAAGCCATAGTGCGAATGGGATTGAATGTTACCAATAAGTTATTGTGCTACTTTGCAATGGCCCTGGGGAACGATGGCTTGACCCACCAATACCATCAATTAATATTATGGAAAACCATGTGTGAGAGTTATGGGAGGGGAGGGGGAAACCAATTAAGGATACCATGGAAACCATGTACACCTTCTGTAGGGGTGTCATCTTTGTAAGTTACATGTTCGGTGTAGAGGGTGGATATGATATGGTTGTTGATGTTGCCACTGCCTTGATGTATGGCACTCAGGGGCATAGTAGTTTGTTTCCCATGTTTGGTTTGGATACCATGTCTACCTTGGGGAAGAATTGTACTCACTTTCTGTTGAATATTGATATTGCCTGCAATGGAACCATTGTTGGGCAAATGGGGTGCGAGCCATTGTACCATAGAGGCCAGCAAAGGTTATTAACGGAGCAGCTGGCTTGACATGACAGCACCTTAAGTAGGATGGCATGGCGAGGACTGGACAGCAGGCTTGAACGAGTGAGTCCCATTGTAATGATGGACCCTTTCCCCAACTGGTCCATCTTGGAATATTTGATGGTCAGCTGCAGATCGTAAGGTGCTAGCAGCACGTCTTGCTTGGCTAAGAAGCGCCCCCTCCTCATGGCTTTCCTTTTCCAGCTGTTCACGGTAAATTTGCTAACTCTCAGGAAGCCAAAGAAGGCCACTGCCAATGCTGCCTGCAGCATGAGACGGTCGTGGGTAGAGTGTGTCTTGCTCACGTACAGAGATTGGGACAACTCCTTTAACATCTTGATGGTGAGTGGTTGCCTTCCTGCAGTGCCATACCAAGCGTAACCCCGGCCTCAACTGTGTAGTTGCTCTGCAGGATCCACATGATTGCCTCGGTGGAGTGGTTGAAGAGGTGGGGGGCGGAGTGTAGTCCAAATGGGAGGCATGTGTCTATGTAGAACTTGCCTTTTCAGTTCATACCTAGGAGGTTCCAGTCATCAGGACGCACTGGGACCATGCAAAAGGCAGACTTCAAGTCTACGTTGGCCATCAGAGCCCTGGACCATGCCCATACAGGAGCTTCACTGCATCATTGATGGAGATATAGTGATGGCGGGACCGCGATACGGAGCTGTTGTTAGGGCTGCCTCTTCCTCTTATGCTGGCGAGTCGAGATCAATTATTGACTGTAGGGCTTGCCCTGCTGGCTCGTCCTCGTTCTGTGTACCATCTTGCCCTGCTGGGTTCTTGCCACTTTCCCCCTTGGATGGGGCATTGCTACGGATAATGGCGTTGTCCAGCATCCTTTCAACCAGCTAGGGCCCTCTTATTGCCAGACGTCGTGAGGTTGGCCTGATTGAGGTAAAGGTGCTGGACCTCTGCAGACAGCCCCATTACATGCGTGTATGTCTTATCGGTCTCTAGTTCCATGATGATCAATATGCGATAAATCCCACTGCTGGACAGAACTGAGAGGGTGCGTGTTGTGTGTAAAGGGCTTATATGCATGCCCCAGGGGCGCCATGGGCAGATCTAAGTCTGGGCCTGAATGTATGTGATAAGCAGTGCTATATGGGGCAGTTGGTTGGGCCTATTGAGGGAGTATGACATAAAGACCTCCCTTATACGCAATGCGAGGCCGGATACATAGTTTACAAAAGGTTGGAGGTTGTGGGTAATTATGATGGTAGTATTAGAAGAGACCTAAGTAACTATCCTTGTTAGGGTTGGCAAAAACATGTCTGCAATTAATATTACTGGAAAACCACATATGAGAGTTACGACATCAACACAAGGCCCAGTTCTTTACACCAATCCAATTCTAGCCTTCAATAGATGCTGCACCCTTCTTTAGGTTGTGGCCTGTCACATTACTTGACCAAAATATCACACGCCAACAAACATGACACACCAAAAAAGCCTAACTGCAATGATTGATCACGTGTTCCTATTCCAATTAATTTCCACCCGGTTCTCTGTGTATCCGATTGTAGGTCCTCTACACCACTCTCCCCAGAACCGAGATGTAACATCATTGTAAATGAACTTGGCCGCCTGATCTGGTGTGCTGGGATGGCACAGGTCAGGGATTTCCGTCCATTCTTGAGGCTGAGTTGGGACCAAAGGATGGCCTTTGTTTGGAGTTGATCCGCTGTTCTTAGGCTCTGATACTACCACTGGGTGTTCTAAGTCAACAAATGCATGCAGGCTTCAACCTATCCACTGATATGAATTCTTTCTGTCCTCCTCTGTCAGTTGTGAAGGTCTTGTCTCCTGCCTGCATGACTTTGAATGGTTCTTCGTACGGACGTTGGAAGGGTGTATGGTGAGCATCCCGGAGAACAAAAAGAAACTGAGATTGCTTTAAGTTGTGGGATGGAGGATGGTATATTGAGGTGGGCATGGGTGCCTGCATGCGAACTTCATCCCGGAGTTGCTGCAGTTAGGCCGTTGTTATCTTACCAACGGGGTATGGAAAAACGCTTTGTTACGTTCTGCTCCCCTTTGTCTTCGACTATCTTCTCAAGCGAATACTTGATCATCTATAGTGGTGTGCGTTTCCCCCTTAGTTTCTTTGATGATGGACCAGGTTAGAAAGTACTACGTTCAAGGTCTAACTACTCAGTTTGTTGGAGAGGCACAAGAAGACTGGTCAGTAACTGCTAGAGTGCTAGATGGTGAATACCAGCTTCTGTATATAAGCCCAGAGGCGCTCAGGTTATGGAAGGAGATGCTGTGTACTACCAAGTATCGAGATAACCTAGTGGCTCTTGTCGTTGATGAAGCTCATTGTGTGTGCGGTTAGCTTTGAATATAATCAAAATTCCTTTTGGCACAGTTTTTTGTAAGGCATTTTCCCAGACCCCTTGAACGAGCGTAGCGGTGATGTAATCCATCCGCTGCTGTGACGTGATGGGGTCAGGGTACGAGACTAGTCATTGCCTTTGTCTGGCACATCTGATTCATGGACATCTGCAATACCGACTCATGTTTCATTACCCAAGGTTTCTGCTGGTTCTTTTGGTGTCAGAAGAGCGTAGCTATACTAAGCTGTTTGTTTACAATGAGGTTTCTTCGCACATTCTGTAATGTAGGGGCAATAACTCGAATTCTATATAAATTAGAGGCGATCTATTGACACAAGCGAAAGCGTCATGCAAGCATTGTAGCTTAGACACGTAAAACACCACTGCATGCACATACGCACTGTAGCATAAAAGCAGATATTACTACATGGCGTCGGAACCAGTCCGGCAGCCTAAATACATGTAATTCATAGCTTCTCACGTGATTTCAGAGGTTCCGAGTGCGAGTCGGTAAGTTCCCCAACGGTTTACTTTGTGATGTGGGAAATTACTCTCAACTCTACAAACTGATTTGTTAGTACTGATTTGTTTGTGTGGCCCGTTTTCAACTCATTTCGCGCTGATGCTGATCGATTTGTGCGCGTTCTCAAAAACGTGATCGTGTTATTGTCGAAGCAGATTTCAGTTTCAGCTGTCAGCAGTCAAACCACGTGACCTTACAATGTGTGCGGCGCCATAGTGCGAATGGGATTGGATGTTACCGATAAGTTATTGTGCTACTTTGTAATGGCCCTGGGGAACGATGGCTTGACCCACCTAACCATCAAGTCGTACTTGTCAGCAGTGCATTGGCCAGGATCAAGGGTTCAACGAGTGCCACGTTCCTGCGGTACATCCAAAGGGACAAGACCTCTCTGCCTATTGCTTGGGGCACTGTACGACTGGGCGGTGCCATTTCACCACACCCCCAAACATGGTGCTACAATGCTCACCACGATCCCTGGAGCACGGCCAATGATAGATAATAGTGGCAGAAAATTAACCACGATTAATAATACAATGTCATGCCTTCATGTAGTAATGATGATGACCTAATCTTTTACCTGTGTAAAGAAAATGTGCTGTTATGGTTTTTGAATGACTTCTTATTTCTCATGTGCAGTTTGACTAGTTGCTTCGATGAAGAGGAATGGGATAGGACTTTGCTGGGAGACCTGCTGATAAAGGCACCTCATCTAGAATCTCTGAAGTAGGTACCCAGTCCATACCAAGAGTGGAGAGGGGAGGATGATGGGCAACACAACTAGCAGTGTGTATCATTTGTATTCTACTCTGTACATTGTATGTTTATGGATGGTGCTCCTATTTGCAGCCTATCTTGGAATAACCTCGGTAATAATGGATTGATGGCATTGTGTGCAGCAAGTTCTTCTTTATCAAATCTGAAAGAGCTGAAGTAGGTTATATTTTTATGGTGTGTGTTATTTGTGAAAGCCATAGTGCGAATGGGATTGAATGTTACCGATAAGTTATTGTGCTACTTTGCAATGGCCCTGGGGAACGATGGCTTGACCCACCAATACCATCAATTAATATTAGTGGAACACCATGTGTGAGAGTTATGGGAGGGGAGGGGGAAACCAATTAAGGATACCATGGAAACCATGTGCACCATCTGTAAGGGTGTCGTCTTTGTAAGTTACATGTTTGGTGTAGAGGGTCTTTAAGAAGTGATATGATATGGTTGTTGATGTCACCACTGCCTTGATGTATGGTGCTCAGGGGCATAGTAGTTTGTTTCCCATGTTTGGTTTGGATACCATGTCTACCTTGGGGAAGAATTGTACTCACTTTCTGTTGGACTGGACAGCAGGTCTCAACGAGTGAGTCCCATTGTAATGATGGATCCTTACCAAGCGTAACCCCTCAACTGTGTAGTTGCTCTGCAGGATCCACATGATTGCCTCAGTGGAGTGGTTGAAGAGGTGGGGGGTTGGAGTGTAGTCCAAATGGGAGGCATGTGTCTATGTAGAACTTGCCTTTTCAGTTCATACCTAGGAGGTTCCAGTCGTCAGGACGCACTGGGACCATGCGAAAGGCAGACATCAAGTCTACCTTGGCCATCAGAGCCCTGGACCATGCCCATACAGGAGCTTCACTGCATCATTGATGGAGATATAGTGATGGCGGGACCGCGATACGGAGCTGTTGTTAGGGCTGCCTCTTCCTCTTGTGCTGGCGAGTCGAGATCAATTATTGACGTAGGGCTTGCCCTGCTGGTTCGTCCTTGTTCTGTGTACCATCTTGCCCTACTGGGTTCTTGCCACTTTCCCCTTGGATGGGGCATTGCTATGGATAATGGCGTTGTCCAGCATCCTTTCAACCGGGGCCCTCTTATTGCCAGACGTTGTGAGGTTGGCCTGATTGAGGTAAAGGTGCTGGACCTCTGCAGACAGCCCCATTACATGTATGTCTTATCGGTCTCTAGTTCCATGATGATCGCTATGCGATAAATCCCACTGCTGGACAGAACTGAGAGGGTGTGTGTTGTGTGTGATGGGCTTATATACATGCCCCAGGGGCGCCATGGGCAGGTCTGAGTCTGGGCCTGAATGTATGTGATAAGCATTGCTATATGGGCAGTTGATTGGGCCTATTGAGGGGGTATGACACCTCCATGGGCACTTGCTAGATTTACACAAAGCGCTGTTTCTACCAAACAGTACCTTTAACAAATGTATCACCCAATGTGGCAGAAGTGTCATTTCAATAGTGGCTATTGGGGAGAGGGCGTTAGGGGTGAGGCCAGGGGGAGGATGCCAGAGATGGGATTCCCCTCCCACACTAGTCCAAGTGCATGCATGACATAAACACCTCCCGTATACACAATGCGGATACATAGTTGACAAAAGGTTGGAGGTTGGAGGTAATTATGATGGTAGTATTAGAAGGGCCTAAGTAACTATCCTTGTTAGGGTTGGCAAAAACATGTCTGCAATCTATATTACTGGATAACCACGTATGAGAGTTACGACATCAACACAAGGCCCGGTTCTTAACACCAATCCAATTCTAGCCTTCAATAGAAGCCACACCCTTTGTTAGGTTGTGGCAGGTCACATTATCTGACCAAAATATCACACGCCATCAAACATGACACACCAAAAAAGCCTAACTGCAATGATCGATCACATGTTCCTATTCCAATTAATTTCCACCCGGTTCTCTGTGTATCCGATTGTATGTCCTCTACACCACTCTCCCCAGAACCGAGATGTAACATCATTGTGAATGAACTTGACCGCCTGATCTGGTGTGCTGGGATGATACAGGTCGGGGATTTCGGTCCATTCTTGAGGCTGAGTTGGGACCAAAGGATGGCCTTTGTTTGGAGGCGATCCGCGGTTCTTAGGCTCTGATACTACCACTGGGTGTTCTAAGTCAACAAATGCATGCAGGCTTCATCCTATCCACTGATATGAACTCTTTCTGTCCTCTGTCAGTTGTGAAGGTCTTGTCTCCTGCCTGCATGATTTTGAATGGTTCTTCGTACGGACGTTGGAAGGGTGTATGGTGAGCATCCCGGCGAACAAAAAGAAACTGAGATTGCTTTAAGTTGTGGGATGGAGGATGGTATATTGAGGTGGACATGGGTGTCTGCATGCAAACTTGATCCCGGAGTTGCTGCAGTTGGGAGTGATGCTCTGGCTGGAAAATGTGACTAACTAAATAAATTACCAGGCACTGTGAGAGGTGCCCCCCCCTCCCATAGACCAATTCTGCAGATGAACACCCTAGGTCATCCTTAGGTGCTGTACAAATTCCCAGAAGTACCCAAGGTAGTTTAGCTGTCCAATTAGGGCCTGTGAGCCTGTAAGGCTGCCTTCAGATGTCTGTGGAACCTTTCTACTAGGCCATTGGATTGCGGGTGGTAGGCGGTAGTGGTCATGGATGTCCACAGTTGTGAAGTAAACTGGGCTCCCCTATCAGATGACAGGTCTATAGGAATTCCCAAACGGGCAATCCAGTGGGATGAGGCGCTTGGGCACAGGTGGTGCTGGTGATGTCCTTGCTTTAAGTTTAGGGATGGAGGATGGTATATTGAGGTGGACATGGGTGTCTGCATGCAAACTTGATCCCGGAGTTGCTGCAGTTGGGAGTGATGCTCTGGCTGGAAATTGTGACTAACTAAATAAATTACCAGGCACTGTGAGAGGTGCCCCCCCCTCCCATAGACCAATTCTGCAGATGAACACCCTAGGTCATCCTTAGGTGCTGTACAAATTCCCAGGAGTACCCAAGGTAGTTTAGCTGTCCAATTAGGGCCTGTGAGCCTGTAAGGCTGCCTTCAGATGTCTGTGGAACCTTTCTACTAGGCCATTGGATTGCGGGTGGTAGGCGGTAGTGGTCATGGATGTCCACAGTTGTGAAGTAAACTGGGCTCCCCTATCAGATGACAGGTCTATAGGAATTCCCAAACGGGCAATCCAGTGGGATGAGGCGCTTGGGCACAGGTGGTGCTGGTGATGTCATTGCGGGGAATGGCTTCTGGCCAACGAGAGAAACGATCCACTATTGTGAATAAGTTGGTGAAACCATTAGGGGTCCAACAATATCCACATGAATGTGGTCAACACTACGGTGAAGGATACTGAACTGGTGAAGTGGGGCCTTAATGTTTAATCTCCAGGAAGAAATCCTTATTTAAGGATGTCATTATCTATAAATAAGGATCGTCTTTTACATTGCATAGTTTTGCCAACCAAGCAAGTAAGGTTACATAAATGCTATTGCCCAATTGTATACTGATTAGCCTCCGTAACAAACTATAAATGATGTTAATAAGATCTATTCCCATGTGTTAAAAGTGGCACATCCTTATTTAAGGATTGACACCATCCTTAATTAAGGATTACTACAGTAGAGATTATAGACTTTTTAAAACATAGGGTTTTTAAAACTCTTGATTTTCTCTGATAGCCAGTTGACCCAGCTATACTCACAACCTCATTTGTTGAAGAAATAACTTATGGTTAATAAGTTATGCGTACTAAATCACAACAGTCTTCAAAATTAATATCGGGTGAAATTGTGCGGTTGTTTGTAATGACGAACTTTCGCGTGTACTGACTCACTCCTGCCGGCATGGAGGTATCAACCATAGCCTCGCTGGTACTATGTGCCGCATGCCACCCAGTCTATCGAACACTGTTACAGTGTTGTTTTCTAGTCCTATAAATTAGTACATGTACATGTACATATCATGTGTAACATGGCGTATCTACATGTAGGATGTTGATGAGGGGATGGTATGAGAGACGTAGGAATTGTTGCCATGCTAATCGCCATACGATAACAGCTGTAATAAACGAACCAAACCAATACAATGTAGCCCTTAAATGGTGGCTAGGTTTAGACACATCATGTGGCTCTAGTTGTGCATTCTGCCCAGATTCTATCCTGGATCCACTAGGCCACCATGCGTCCACGTGCAAACGAGGGGGAGACGCAGTTCATCGCCATAACCTGCTGAGAGATGTGTTTGCAGATTCCTGCCGCCTGGCTCACCTTCCTGTCAAGCTCGAAGTAGGTAATAATTTAACTCCAGACCATGACCACAGTAGACCCGCAGATGTCCTCGTCCACAATTGGTCACTGGGCAAGCCTGCAGCCTTTGACTTCTGTGTGACCTCTCCGCTAAATTCACTTATCCTTTTGGAAGCGGGAGTGTCTTCAGGAGTGGCGACTCAGGCCTCAGAGATAAGAAAACACAGCAGTAATGACGCTAAATGTGTGGAATTAGGTTGGGTGTGCATCCCTTTTGTTGTCGAGACGTACGGAGCATGGGGTCAAGAGGCAGTTAAAACTTTTGTGCAGTTGGCATCCAGGCTGGCAATTGCATGCTCCAAGCCTAAATCAGTCGTCATAAATGAGATTTACGGAAGGCTTAACACCTGCCTCATGAGATCCATTTCTTCGGCTATCCTCACCTGGATTGTGCCCTCATGAATTGTTATGTGTATGTAATTGTGCGTCAGTGTATTTTACATTGCATATCTTTTGAATAATTATGTATAATTATAATTATAATAGTACCAATAATACATTTACCACTGAGATATAAGTCATCGAGTCGCTTTTTTACCCATTGTATAGATCTCAGTATACACAAACAAACACTCCTTATGATCGAATATATAAAATGGATGATGATGATGTGTTATAATAGTGATGAAATATTCCAATGAAGCTATGCATAAAGTTGCAGCAGTCGTTAGTGCTTCAGTAATCCAATGTGATTTTGAAAACATTCTCGTCCATTGCCTGGTTTGCATATGGCACGAATGTAGTCAATTTCAGTGTTACATCCAGGACAATAGTAAGAAGATTTCCTTTTGCACATTGTGCATACTAATTGCTCTTGAGATGTCACTCCAGCCTATCGCTCCAATGACTTTATTGGGAGAGGTATATGGTGCTTTACAGCCTTAAATATGATTAAGTGATCATAAAAAAATGATTCATTTGAATTAACTATACCTGGCCTGATGGATTACCATTGTCTTCATTTCGCATGGCCATTCCTTGACCTAAATAGTTATTATGGATAAGCTGGTAGGCAAGTTTCCCAAGGTAAGTCTTCAGATCGTCAGGGGAGTTATGAACAGCTTCCATGTCAAACTTGTAGGCCAAATAAGAGTCTATTAGGCAAATACCAAAAATGGTGGTGAATACACGGTGCCACCACTTGTGTGTGTACCACTCCCTCTCCATTGCAAGGCTGCCTTGGCGTAGATGATCATGAACATCTATGATCCCAAAGCAAGAATAAAACTCTTCTACCATTGATGGCCGCTGTATCTCTTTGTAGTATCTGTTAGTTTCCCATACCCCAACCTAAAGCATAAAACGGCAAACCATGCTGTGATTGGGTTTGCAACAAACAATAGTTCCCTCTTGATGGCTTTCCTCCCTCTTCATCCCCATTGACCCATGATGTGAGGAAAGCTAATGGATATTCTTTATGGGCTGTTTTTATCATGCCCATGAAGAAGAGTCTCCTCTTTCTCGAAGGGCTAACAGTGTCTTCACGGATGAAAAGGCGGAGTCAGCATGCACAACTCTTCCAGTGCCATAGTACTCTTTTGTCAATCGGAGGGTCACAGCTGTTCCCTCACCATATACCTGTGAGAAATCCTTCCTTCTGTTTGCTTCCCTTCCTTCCATCATATCCAACTTCAAAATAATACCAGTTTCCCCGCATGCCAAGGCTTTCATTTCAGCCCCAACACCCTCTGGTTTACGTGCAATTTTGGTCTTATGTAGCATCCCCTCAGCAACATATTCTCCATCAGAACCCTTCCATGCGCTCATGCATTCATCCACTGTTAGGTGGCAGCCTGGAATTATGTTCTTTTGACTGGTTAGGTTGAAATCCTCAATGAAAGGCCGAATATCTTGCCATGGGTCCTGAAAAAAAGTTAATTGTAAAAATGGAAACACAGTGATATAGAATATATGTACCACTTACATCATCAGCACCTACACCATCATGTGGGACAGTGAAACTGAAACAGTTTGTTGTGTGCCAGTGTGTGTGCATGTGTGTGTGCGTGTGTGTGTGTGTGTGTGTGTGTGTGTGTGTAATGAAAAAAGTATGGCGTATGATATAATACAAGTATATAATTTATAATAATAATTATATACAATGTATATGCATGCCTGTATTATATACATGTAGGTTTATTATCATGTAATGGACTAGATTAGCAGACGTGCATTGACCTGCCGATTTGTAAACGAAAAACCCACCTTTGAGCGTTCACATCCTCGCCGCTACTGCTGCTCTCACTGTCACTGTCATTCGACGAATCACTAGCAGTGCTGTTTTCGTCAACTATGTTATCCATCGCTGCATGCGCTGAGGAACTACAGGTACATCCTTCATTCTCTGCGACTACCTCTGTACCTAAGCAGGGTCGCTTAGCTTGACGCTTTCGAGTGGCAGATCGCTTCTGTGGAAGTACTGGTGCGTGGCCCTGGGTGTGGCATATACCCTTAGTCCATGCCGTGGATACAGTTCCACAGCTCCATCTGACGGTGTACTTTCTACTTCTTGAGCTTCCAGAAACCTGCAATGTTTCTCCTTCCTTGCCATACGTAGCTTTGAGTTTGCTCACAACTTTATTGCCAACGGCAAATGGCGGTTTCGCCATATTACGACTGTAACACCGGTTTTTGAGCAAGCCAAACCTGTTTTAACCGCAGCAGTATCACTGATCTGCATGATCTTGAATCTAGTTAATCACAAAACTAAAATAAAGCACCAATTGTATGTCATTCTTTTAGAAAGTGGTCACGATCCTTATTTAAGGATGGCCATCCTTAAATAAGGATTACGGGAGATTAAACATTAATGTGTATGTGAATCTTTGAACTCCGGCAAGGAATACATGCTTTCACCCAGTCTCCAGGTTGTGTCTGACATAAAGGATCTTGGCCTAAAAAGGGGCTTTTCTATCTGTCATGAATGCTACTCAGTTATATGAATGTAACCATGCCATGGGAGATATATTCTCTGTGGCTTTATCATTACAAAGATAATTATCCATCCAAACCTGAGTGTTAGTTTAGTGGAATAGAATGAATATAGAGTAGTGTCATATTGACTGGAGTAAATAGTACCACCATACATGTATTGTCACATGTGCATGTATTTTATTATTCATGGTCCTCCCTCCTCCCCTTTGTTACACCCTTATCTGTGGTGTGTATGATTTCTATGCTGTGGTCTGTTTATAATTGGTGTTCCTTCCAACAGCCTATTTATGTGTAACATTGGTGATGAAGGAATGGCAGCATTAAGTGCTGCTGCTGAACATCTCCGTAATCTAAGAGAGATCACGTAAGTGACTCATGTGCATGTATGAGTTGTATAACTTTGGTTTAGAAGGTTACACACTGAATGAAGAACAGCCAGGTGTTGGGATGTTATGACTAGAAGAAAGCCCAAGCACTATTGTGGGAAGCCATATTCGATACCTCCAGCCAAAACTATAGCCAGTGACCTTTGTGTGCACACATTCATAGATGGAGTGGGCCAAGCACACTGCTAACCAGGATATGTGGTTAGATAATCACTGCATGCCACAACTCAATAGAGGAGGTGGGTCAGGGTCCCTATAAGCCTGGGGCCACCTTAGGTCCATGCATTGGTCCAGCATTTGAATTTGTGCACCCATTCAGATTGCACCCTTAAATACTCCATTGACTGTAAATTGAATGGAAAACCAAACTGACCTATTTTGTCATTAATTACAAATAAGTATGGTATAATACCATAGATATAGAAGATTCCTTTTATTGGTCGTGGTCAGTATGCAATGGTACACTTGAGCTTTTACACAAGCAGGTCTGTATGTTACAGATGTGGTACGGAACACAAGTGATAATGATGTATGTGATCTACATTAGCGGTCATAAAGAACATCACAGTTCATCATCGTACAGCGATGATGCAACCAAGATACATGTATGGCTTCCATCCTTTTGGATTGTTTGGTGAAAATAAATTACAATATTAGAATGAGATGTTGGAAAGACTAAGTTCCACTAGTCGTTAACATTATTATGGTCATATCGGCTTCATGTTATGAACTGTCATCAAATGGGTTTATTCAATTGTATCGCATAGTGTGACCATCATGGAATGAAGACAAACTGTTATGATTATTTGGACCTCTTGTGTCCATCCACCCAGCCTAAGGAATAACTGCAGCTGTGTTTCAACATGTATCATTGGCATCTTCACAAGTGTGCATAGTGTTACCTCTTGTGTCCATCCACCCAGCCTAAGGAATAACTGCAGCTGTGTTTCAACATGTATCATTGGCATCTTCACAAGTGTGCATAGTGTCACCTCTTGTGTTCATCCACACAGCCTAACGAATAACTGCCTGGGAGACGATAGCATAGAACCCTTGATACTGATCATCAATCAGTGCCCCCTGGAGGAGCTTTGGTAAGTTCACTGCATACTTGTCTGTGTTTCAGTGTTTCTGGTGCGTGGGTGTTGTGGGGGTGTGCATCTATTGAGTTGCTAGAAACACCACATTAATGCATGCCTATCTACCTCTCTGATCCACCAAGATGAAAGCCATGTCCTTTAAAACCATGCATAACAACTCTGTTCTGTTGCCTAGCAACCAAATGGATGTAGTATTAGATGCTTTAAACAAGACTTTCCTCTGCTGGGCATTATTTGGACTGCAAATACCCAAGCCTGCATTCTGGAAGCCTTCAGTGCTCCCTCATCACCCTAGCTGGATGAGTGGGTTATGCCCCCATCCCAGCCACACCCACCAGTTGTGTCCCCCTCCTCCTCCAAAATCTGGATCCACTGACCACTGATACGTTGAACCCCTTCTGATCCCCATATGCATGCAAACACACATGCACAGATGCACACACACACAACATACATGTACATTACATCATGCTGTATGAAGGGGGTGTGGTGACATTATTATTGCTGGGCTCCTCATCCACTCTCAATGGACCTGATGGATGTGTTTAAAGCCTTCAGCATTAGGCAATGTTGGTCTATCAACTGCTGTGGGAAAAGCTCATAGCTATAGTGTAATCATTGTACTTGAGTAATACAAGTGTCCCCTCCAGTGGAGTGTTGAATGGGAGGGGTGGGGGTGGGCATGGTGAATAATGAAGTGAATGCTGTCAGGGTTTAGGATGAAGCCTGAGAAACATCTCTTTTTAAGCTAGGACGTAGTGTGTCTGTACTTTAGACCCTTCTATTGGGGTCTGGGGCAGAGGTCTAAACTTTTTGTTGCATGGTATTGGTGGTCATGAACTTTGTTAAAAATACATTTGTTGGCTGGCTTGTAACAAATGACTGGCGTGTTAAAACAATGTAGGATGTGATTTGGCCTGCCAATTCAGTTTTGAGATTCCATTGCCAGAGGGCACTGAATGGGACTGGAAAGTTGCAATTTTGTGTCAATGTTAAAGAGTTGGGCCATTTACAAACTGGGGGGGTGGGGTGCTGTCTATTGAGGCTATACAGAGTGTGTGCAGAACTGAACGGGACAGGATTTAATAGTAATCATTAATAAGCTTATTACAAGGTTGTACACTGTGATGATCAGGTCCAGGTACTGTATGATGGGTGTTCGTGGGTGTTAAGGATCCATTACGCGCTAGCGCAATATCACTAACAGCCAAATACACTAAGCAAGACTGAGCATACACAATTACAACTGGTTTTTAACTTCATGCAACACAAGGTAGTCCGCATCAGTACACATTGAGGAATGTTCTGGAAGGTCGGGCCGCTCCTATTCAGTAGCTTATCAACACCTCCATTCAGGTGATATCTGTCCGGATACGACTCTCTGGGAAGGGCTGACATCATAGCTAGCCTGGGGCCCTGACACTTCTCCCTCCTTCTCTGGCATTTTAGTCTCTTCTGAGGGCGACACAATGTATCGTGATAGTGCGTCTGCGTTTGCATTCGCCTGACCCCTACGATAGCGAACTGTAAACTGGAATGGTCGTAAGGCCAGGCTCCACCTTGTTAGCCTGCTAGTGGTGTCCTTCATCTTGTACAACCACTCCAGAGCACGATGATTCGTCTGGACCACAAATGGCTTTCCAATCAAGTATACCCTAAAAGCCTGGGTACCCATGCGGATTGCGAGGCACTCTTTTTCAATTGTTGAGTACCTTCATTCTCTCGGCAATAGCTTTTGGCTAAAAAATGCCACTGGGTGTTCTTCTCCATCCTCGCCCGTTTGGCTAAGTACCGCCCCTATGCCTTAATCTGATGTGTCCGTCTGCAGCGTAAACATACAGGGACATGTCTGGACACATTAGCACAGGTGATGACGCAATTTTGGTCTTGAGTGTGTCAAATGCCTCCTGGGCTTGCAATGACCACTTTACTTCCTGAGGGGCAGACTTCCTCGTCAGCTCGGTTAACGGGGTGGCGATGGTAGCAAAGTCACGAATAAATCGCCGATAATAGCCCGCCAAACCTAAAATTTGCCGAACTCCCTTTTTCGTCCTTGGAACAGGCATCCTCTTGATTGCCTCTATCTTGGACGACTCTAGTCTTACCGTTCCCTTGCCCACCACATGCCCCAAATATACACACTCAAACATTGCACACTGACATTTGCTGGGCTTAACCTTGAGGTTTGCCTTCCGCAACCTCAGGAACAGATTTCGCAGGTGATCGATGTGTTCTCTCCAGCAAGAGCTGTATACTGCCACGTCATCAATGTATGCAGACGCGTAGCCCTCCATTCCTCTGATGAGGGTGTCCATCATCCGCTGGAAGGTGGACGGGGCTCCCTGTAATCCAAAGGGCTTTACCGTAAACTGGAACAGACTGAAGGGGGTTGTGAACGCCGTCTTTGGTTTGTCCTCTTCTGCTATGGGGACCTGCCAATAGCTCTTTGTTAGGTCAACGGTTGTGACGAACCTCGCCTTTCCTAACTTGTCGACCAACTCGTCCATCCTCTGCATGGGATAGGCATCATACTTGGAGTATGGATTCGATACTCGACTAGATTTGTTTTTCCTGGTGTATTCTGTAGCACATCATCAAATTCCTTGAGTAGTGCTAAAAGTTCAATCTTCTGACTGTCTTCCAACTGCTCGTTAATCATCAACTGCTTGCTCGCCTCTGCATCACTGTTCCAGACTACCAGGTCGTCTCCCTCTGTATCATCTTCTACTTCCTCTTCGTTCCCAGCCCAAAAACTCTGTGTGACTTGCGGGGTATGCCACGCCCGTAGCATATTCATGTGGAAGATTCTCTTCCTCTTTTTCTTGTCTGACATATCGACTTCATACGTGACGTCTGACAACCTTTTCTTTACCACGTATGGCCCTTGCCAGCTCGCTAGCAACTTGCTGGTTGATGATGGCAGCAATACGAGGACCTGGTCTCCGTCCTTCAACTCCCTCATCGTCGCGTTGGAGTCGTACCATCTTTTCTGTTGCTTCTGAGCTTCCTTGAGGTTATCCACAACAAGTTCTGACATTCTGGCTAGCCTCTCCTGTACGTCTAAAACGTATGAGACAACACTTTCTGTACTCCTCTTGCTCGTTTTCCAGGTCTTGTTCAGGATGTCCAGTGGGCCTCTCACTTGTCTCCCGTATACCAGCTCAAATGGGGAAAACCCTGTCGAAGCCTGCGGTACCTCTCGGTACACGAAGAGTACAAAGGGTAGCAACTTATCCCAATCCTTGCCTTCGCCCACTGCAGCTTTCCGTAGCATCGCCTTCAACGTTCCATTAAATCTTTCTACGAGCCCCTCTGTTTCTGGATGGTATGGACTGGTTCTGATAGGTTTGATTTGCATCAGACGATATAGCTCGGACAATAAATTGGACATAAAATTTGAACCTTGATCTGTCAAGATTTCCCGCGGAATCCCGACTCTTGCGAAGATGCCAATAAGTTCCTCAGCCACATACTCCACCACAACTGACTTCATCGCCACTGCCTCTGGGTATCTGGTTGCGTAATCGCACACCACTAAAATGAATTTATTTCCAGATCTACTTCGTGGTAAGGGACCAACGATGTCCATTGCAATGCGTGCAAATGGCTCTTCAATAATCGGCAGTGGAACCAATGGGGCTGGCCTATGTCTCTTCTGAGCCGTTTTTTGGCAAGCCGCACACGAGCGGCACCAATTTGCTACGTCCCTGCAAACCGATGGCCAGTAGAACCGCTGGAGCACCCTTTGCAGTGTCTTCTTTTACCTAAGTGACCAGATAGTGGAATCTCGTGTGCAAGTTGTAGGACCGCTTTCCTACACTGCGTTGGTAGAACCAACTGACGCACTTCCTCCTCACTATGTGTCTGATCGTTCCATCTCCGCCACAGCAAGCCCTTTTGTTCAAAGTACCTTGCCTCCGTCCTGTCTCCTTTTCCGATCCCTTTCTCCCAAATAAGGGATAGCGTTGGGTTAGCCTTCTGCAACACTCCTAACTCCGTGGCCGAAATGTTCATGCCAAGACTCGCATCTGGGGAGCTCTTTTCCTCAAAAAGCTCTGCATCGAAGGCCACTCCTGGGCACTCATCAGTCCATCCTTGCCCTTGGTCCTCTCTTGTAGATGTGTCTTGATCTGTGATGGTCGCAGTTTCCTCTGACTCCTTGGGAGCAACTGGGTGATTCTGACTTGAGTCCACTTCAGTAGTGACTGCTGCTTCACGCTGCTCCCTTTCAGCCAGCTGAGACTCCTCGGCGCGCTTCGCCCGTGCTTGCGCCCGCGTAGTTACAGCCATCACATCCCTCACCCCCACACATGAGAATTTACGTTTCGTCTTCCCAATATTAACTAGGTCAGGGACATCCCTACCCAACAGTACTGATACTGGGAGGCTATCTGAAACTGCCACATCAAGCGTATATGTCACCCCCTTGACTACCATTTTCACTCGCGCGACTGGGTAAGCGACTTTATCTCCATGCGCACACTTGACTATAATGCTGGAGCCCACCATGTCCTCCTCAGTCACCAGGTCGCCTCTAATCATCGTTTTCGCTGCGCCCGTGTCCTGTACAATATCCTTTACCCACCTATCATTCACCCATCCTGATCTAATGACAGTTGTACTGCTAGACTTTGCAGGTCGCTTGTGTGCATACTTAACGCCCCCATACATTACCGCACTACTAGGGCACTTACTAGCGATATGCCCGAATTTGTGGCAGGAGTAGCACCTAGGTCCTTTTCTACTGGGCAGTTCCGTCTACATCCCTGGTCCCTGCTGATTCTTCGCCGACATGCCCCTTGCCTTGGCCGCCAGTACCAGACTGCTTCCCTCCGTCCCCATTTTTTACGTCCTCAAGTTTGCTCTCCAGTCCAGCCTGTCTTCTCGCCTGGGCGTAGTCGTCTGCAAGCTGACCCGCCTCCAAACATGTAGTCGGCTTCCTCTCACGCACCCATACACGAACATTACTGGGCAACATGTTGAGTAGTTGTTCCTGAGCAACCACCTCCACGACCGCTTCTGCTGTGGCCTGCTGCTTCAACCACTTTTTCGCGAGGTCTTTTACCCTCACCGCCACCTCTCTGTGCGACTCGTCCAGGCTCTTTATCACCGACTGGAACCGAAGTTGATATGTTTCCTCATTGATGTCATATCATTTCAGGATAGCGGCTTTAACTCGTTCGTAGTCCACAGCTTCTTCGGATGACATCGCCGCGTATGCCTGCTGAGCCTTTCCGCTTAACTGAGGCGCCAGTTTGTAGACCCATCGTTGTCTGTTCACTTCATATGCCGTCATCGTTCTCTCAAACGTGGCTAGGTACGCCTCAATGTCGTCCCTCTCCATGAGCTTTGCCACCTTTGCTTCAGCTTCCTTTAGAATACGACCCGTCTGCTCGCCTTCGCGGTTCCGACCATCCTGTGCCAGTCGAGCGACCATCTCGAACTGCGCTTTCCACTCGTCTCTAGCCTGGCGCTCAACGTTCCGCCTGTCTCTGCTTTTCTTCTTCTCTTTGACGGCGCTCCGCTTCTCTTGTTTCCTGTTCCCTCTGCTTTCTTCTTCTCTTTGACGACGCTCCGCTTCTCTTGTTTCCTGTTCCCTCACAGCTCGTCGCTGCTCTTCCTTTGCTCTGAGCTTTCGCTCTTCCATCAAGAGCTTCAGAAGGTCGGCCACACTAACCAATTCATTTGCGACTGAGTTCCTGCTCGCTGCTTCCTCTGTCTCCGACATCTGTGCCTGCGACTTGTACTCCTTCCCCGAACGCAATGACATATACAAGGTTCTCTACTCAATAAGTGTCTCTTCCTCGTCACGTTACTGAGCACCGCTGCCACCAAATGTTAAGGATCCGTTACGCGCTAGCGCAATGTCACTGGGCAGAGTTTCCACTAACAGCCAAATACACTAAGCAAGACTGAGCATACACAATTACAACTGGTTTTTAACTTCATGCAACGCAAGGTAGTCCGCATCAGTACACAATGAGGAATGTTCTGGAAGGTCAGGCCGCTCCTATTCAGTAGCTTATCAACACCTCCATTCAGGTGATATCTGTCCGGATACGACTCTCTGGGAAGGGCTGACATCATAGCTAGCCTGGGGCCCTGACAGTGGGAAAGGTACTCTTTCAGTCTCATTGCCTGCTATCGAAGAACTGAATGTTGCATTGGTTTTCCATCATAATACCATGTGGTCATTTCTTTCATTCACTTCACACTAGCTGATCCAAGGGAAAGCCATCAATCACACTGCCGTACTTATATACTCCTCCTTGGGCATTCAAAATGACACGATGTCATTGTTATTGGCACTATCTTTAAGCTTGAAAGTTTCTATGGCAACACTCACATGCAGAGTAGACTATTTAGACAAATGATGTCATGTGCACCTCATTAGCAGGTTCACTCCATGTTAGCAGCGTGGGGGTGTTCAGTGTTTCATATGGCTGAATGTCGCTCCCCTCTGCCTTACCATAAGTCATATATACTGCGTATCCATGAATGAACAGGACATGTTGAAATGGTTATAGCTTAAAATAGTTAGCTGCTATTTTTGGTCAGTTAGTTAGCTGATATTATATGGCTCTGGTTAAGCAAATAGTACATCCTTAGATTAAGTGAAATGGTTCAGGAAAAATAATTTATCAAGGCCATCTGCAGTCATCGATTTTCAGATTAGTGTTTGATAATTTTAATTAGCCTGAGGTCATTTTTTTGTTTTGAGTTGATGAATTTTCATGTTACTAATACTGAGTTATTAAAAGGTTAATATCATTTTGCTTATTAAGTCTATATCATTGTTTTTTTAATTATAGTTAAAGGACTTAAAGTTTTGTTTGCACTATTTTTTATTTTTTTGCATTTGTTATTTAATAATTATTACAATAATACATACATGATAAGTACAAGCATAAATACATGACATAGACACATGATACGCACAAAAACAAGTTGCTAACCTACTGAAGCTCAGGAGGAGGTACAGACCTGGACAGGATCGCAGTGGCATTGGCCCTGACAAGATTCATGCTCATCCTCCCGTACAGCTCATGGGTGACCACTGACTTTGACTTCCCCAATGATGTAGCCAAACGGGACCCAAGTTTGGAAAAGAAATCCCTAGCCGTCAAACCCCACGCCCCATAGGAGTCCGCAACAACTGGGACACACACCCAACCCAAATCAGCACATTTATTATCTGCCTGATCATCACAGTGTACAACCTTGTAATAAGTTTATTAATTATTACTATTAAATCCTGTCCTGTTCAGTTCTGCGCACACTCTGCATAGCCTCAACTTTCTGTGTCCCCATCTTTCACTCATCTGCATTAAAATTGAGCAGAGAAGAATTGAATGAATCTTTCGTCAAAACAGAACTCAGCTCACACATGCCTAAAACCATACTGGCAAATATCGAGTTGATCCCAAAAGGACTTGATGAAATACTTGTTGTAACTCTTAATGACCTTCTATGGCCTAATCACTCCTCACGAGCTGATATGTTAATTAGCTGCAACACAGATTTCCCGCGCCAAAGTCAATGGTGCACATGCGCCCTTTCCTATCCCTGGTTCATAGTCTAAATGATCTATGGGCTAACATACCTACAAGGTCAACCTATGTGTCATGTTGTATACACAGGCTCTATTGGGTGGCTATATATGTGTTGGACTAGCTGTCTTGTTCTCTGTGCTCTGGATGTGTCATGTGATTAAATAACTCCACAAGCATGTATGGTTTGCATGAGCAATGAAAGTACATTTGTACACTCACTAGCACACAAACACTTGCACATGCATACAATGTGCACACACATACACATACACGTACAGTACATACATGCACACACACGTGCACGCATGGACATGGCCACACACACCTACTGTATGCACGTGAACACATGTAGTAGCATCATTCTTGTTTTCTGTACCTTGAAAACGTGTCCCACATTATCTTCACTGGGAGGTGCTATCAGGTGCATGTGCCAATAAACATATCTTCTTTTGTACACCTTCAGACCACTCACACAAGCTTGCATCAGATGGTGGTATGAACCAGCGTAGTAGCATAGCACATAGTGGTACAACTACATAATGTACTCAATGCCCTCATGCATTTTGACACATAGTCATCCATGCCCTTATGAATGACTCTTACCAGCTGCCAACAGCCCCTGGCACAGAACTGTGTATGTAAGTAGTGACTAAATATGGTGGGCCCTATGAACCAGCATAATGGCATAGCACAGTGTGGTAGAACTACTACCTAATTACCTATTGTACTCATGCATTTTGACAAGAGGTCATCATGCCCTTACTTAATGACCCTTATCAATGGTTGTATGCGGCTGGAAACTAGGTCTACAATTAGATCATTTACGGTATTAACACAACATTCTAAAATGATACCTCATTATAGACATCCATGTTTTAACAGCTGACCATGACTCAGCAGAACCAGCAAATTAAAAAATTACAACGAACTAACACACTGCACCCCCTTTCCCGGCATGTCCACTCGATGCGCACAATTGACACCCCACATAGCTTGCATGCGCATACCATTTTATAAGGCCACGCGGCACGTATTTAGTAGAGGGGCGTTACTAAATCAGACGACGTGGCCTTTGGTGACTGAACTGGAAAGTAAGCATACTACAGCGATGATCAGGAGGCATGTGGTATACGTTTTTGCAAACCTAAAGTGGTAACGAATTTTCTATGACCACAAACAAGCTGAGCGAATTCCATGAATAATCGACATACATTGTGGTTTGTCCCTACATGTATACATGATTATATAAAGTTTGTGGGCAGAGGATTACGAAGTACAGGGCAAAGAAGTGTATCAGCTATGAGAGCAAGGCATTCTCAGCTGAGCTGAAAATAGCTTTTGTCATGGACACATGCACTGTAAGCTCTCAATGGAGAGGACCATCTGTGCCATCACAAAGGGAGTGCATCACAAATGTGCAGTGATCCTATTTGAATGGCAAAAACATATAGATCAAGAATGCAAGGTAAACATTGCTTTTTAAAAGTAAACATATGACATCATGGTGTTCAGGTATGTGAGCACTTCCGTGCATGCTCAAGTAGACACATGAGGAGGCCAACAGTTGGTAGAGGTCGTCAGGCAGGCGTCACGTCACGCCTAATTTACTCATTATAGCTCATCTCGAGAAGATTGCCCCTACTCCAGTTCTCTTACATGAGCCTAGTCCACCTTTGGAAAGCGTGAACAACCAGTTCATGCTAAATGAGCTGAAGTGTACAGTGTGCCCCAACATCCTCTCACAGCCACTGGAACTGCTGTGTGGTACACTGATGTGCATCAAGTGCCTCCAGGAGTGGATAGCAGCATCTGGCGCTATGAACTGTCCCTGCTGCTCTGAGGGTGTTCCCTTGGTTTCCTCCCATGTCAGACCAGCACCAGGTGTGATACTCCTGCTGCTATCGGGTGTTTTGGTACATTTGTACAGACTGCAGCAGGGATGTTAAGGCTGGTGACTACCATCACTTACACCTGAGTCGGCTTCCATTGCTCCAAGGAGACCTTGAAACTGCTCAGCATTTCACAGGAAGTGTTGCTGCAGGTAGCAGCATATGTGACCTTAGTTCATGGAGAGGAAATCCTTCTTGCTGTGGATTTTTTGAAGCAATCTGCTGCAAAAAAAGAAATCTGTGAAGGCAAATGTATTCAAGTTACTTCAATATAGGAAGCAGAAGTGGCGAAATGCACAGCAACTGTGAAAAGAGGGTACTCTGAAAAAGAAGTGCCCTTTGGTGTACGACAGCAGTATTTGGGGGGGGGGGGGGGGGGGGGGGGAGAGGCATTTATTGGCAACCATGTACACAAGGCATTAAAGATTGTGTAGATGTGCTATGCATTAATTCATGCAACTTAAACATTTACAGGTACCTAACATCCAGACTCTGTGCACATCTGTAGCGATTGCTGATTACTAATGTGTGGGCGTAATTGTTAAATACCTAGTCTTTTAGCAGCCAGACTGTGTGTCCCTAATTCTAGAAGCATCGAGAAGCATCTTCGCACGTGATGGAGGAGCGCTATTAAAGCCTGTGACAACGAGGCAGCGCAGACAGGGATTGGAACTGACGAAGGAACTAACGAGCATGGTTGTATGCTGAATGTGTGTTCTTTTCGCGTGTATACCGCTGTGATTTGGCTGTTGACGAATCCCCTTCTACTTGGAAGTTCAGGCGTAGCGCGTGCGTAGGTCACAGTCTTAGTCGGTTACTACAATTGGCGACGAGGTAAACTAGTTTCTGTGGTAGATGACGTCTCTCCTGGGATCTGTAGGGGCATTTCAAGAAGGACAGGAGGACTGGACATGCTATTGCGAACGTCTGGAACAATTCTTTCAGGCTAACGGAATCGATGACGAAGGCAAACGCAGAGCTGTCCTCCTTAGCGTGTGCGGCGGTTCCGTGTACCAATTGATACGCAACTTGGTGGCGCCTGGGAAACCTGCAGACAAGTCCTTCTCTGAACTGGTAACACTTGTCCGCACTCATTTTCGTCCTTCCTCATCTGTTACAGTGCAACGCTACAATTTCAACTCTCGGTCGCAGAGGGACGGGGAGTCGGTATCGCAGTTCGTCGCTGAACTGCGTAAACTCTCAGAGCACTGCGACTTCGGGAACACGCTGGAGGACATGCTACGGGACCGTCTTGTATGTGGCATTCGGGACATCAGGGTACAGCGGAGGTTGTTAGCCGAACCAGGCCTCACCTTCACCAAGGCATTTGGATTGGCTCAGTCGGCTGAGTTGGCGGAAAAGAACGTTCAAGACCTCCAACAATCAGAAGGTAGCCCTGTTCATCCTGTACATAAGGTGGAGCCGGCAGGAAAGCCATGGTCAGGAAACTGTTCCCGTTGTGGCGGTAAGCATAAGGCGTCAGACTGCCGCTGTAAGTCTTTGGATTGTTACAAGTGTGGTAAACGAGGCCATTTGGCTCGAGTTTGTCGCAGCCATGGAGGGGGAGGCAGCAAAGGCACTCGCAGTGATGAACTTTCGGATGAGCGTAGTGGCAAGAAGCCCTTGGACACGGAGAAGACAGAGACATATGCCTTATACAACTTATCTTCTAGCAAGTCTCGAATGCCTCTGGTACAGTTGTTGACAGTAAATGGTACTCCTTTGCAGATGCAAGTGGATACTGGAGCGGTGGTCTCCCTTATTAGCGAGAGTACTTACATGCGTGTCTGGCCTCAGGTAAGACGTCCAGCTTTGGAGAAAAGTGGCATCTTGTTGCGCACTTACACGGGAGAAGGTATCAATGTCGTTGGAAAGATTTGCGTTGACGTGCAGCACGAGGGCCAGAATCATCGTTCCTTGGACTTGCTCGTTGTGCAGGGGCGGGGACCCTCGCTGATAGGACGGGACTGGCTGAGTAAGCTTAAAATAAATCTTTCTCTGTTTTATGTAGGTTCCAATGAAGGAGTGGAACAATTGCTGGAAAGGCATGCAACATTGTTCGAAGGAAAGCTTGGATTGCTAGAGGGAATGCGGGTTAAGATTCATGTGGATAAGACGGTCAAACCACGCTTTTACAAACCACGGCCAGTTCCGTACGCACTGAGAGATAAAGTGGAGCAAGAACTGGAGCGCTTACAAAGAGATGGGGTCATTGAACCAGTGAGATTTTCAGAATGGGCCGCTCCTGTGGTGCCGGTGGTAAAGTCCGATGGGAGTTTACGGATATGTGGGGATTATAAACTTACTGTCAATAGTGCTGCAACTGTCGATTCGTATCCCCTTCCCCGAATAGATGACGTGCTGGCGTCCATGACGGGAGCTAAGGTGTTCTCTAAACTGGACTTGTCGCACGCTTACTTGCAGCTGCAGCTAGAGGAAGAGTCGAAAGAGTTTGTGACCATTTCCACGCACAAAGGCCTCTTTCGTTATAACAGGTTGCCATTTGGTATTGCAGCAGCTCCCGCTATTTTCCAGCGAACTATGGAAGGAATCTTGCAGGATATTCCTCACGTTCAGGTATACATAGATGATATATTGGTGGCAGACTCGTCAAGAGAAGAGCACATGAAAACTTTGGCGAAAGTCCTATCTCGTCTGCAGCAGGTTGGGGCAAAGTTAAAGAAGGAAAAATGCCAATTCATGATGCCCAGTGTGGAGTATTTGGGATTCCACATATCAGGGGAGGGAATCAGGCCCACCCAAGAAAAGCGGCAGGCTATTGTGAATGCACCTGCCCCTGGTGATGCCACGCAGCTTAAGTCATTCATTGGGCTTGTTAATTATTACTCAAAGTTTTTGCCTTCCCTTGCAGACACTTTGGCTCCTTTGTACAAGTTACTGGGGAAACACCAGCGTTGGCATTGGGGAAAGGAACAGGCTGATGCATTTCAGAAAGCAAAATCTCAGTTGTCTTCTGACGTTTTATTGGTGCACTTTGATCCTGGAAGGAAACTAGCCATTTCTTGTGATGCTTCTCCTTACGGCATTGGAGCGGTCTTATCACATGTTTACGAAGACGGCACAGACCGACCAATAGCCTATGCCTCTCGGTCCCTGGCTCCTGCTGAGAAAAACTACTCACAGATCGAAAAGGAAGGTTTGGCAGTGGTGTGGGGTGTGAAGAAATTTCATTTGTTTTTGTATGGCAGAGAGTTTATAATACTTTCGGATCACAAACCTTTGCAGTTCCTGTTTAATGAGCAGAAACCAATCCCAACCATGGCCTCAGGACGGATTCAGAGATGGGCATTGACACTAAGTGCATACAAGTATCACATGGAATACAGAGCTGGAAAGGACCAGGGCAACGTTGATGCACTTAGCAGACTACCAGTAGGAGAGGCTCCTTCGGAGGTTCCTATTCCAGGAGACACGGTCCTGATGCTCCAGATGCTGTCTGGTGGTGATTCCATAGTAACAGCCTCAGCTATCAGGAAGTGGACCAATACAGACCCACTGTTGTCTATGGTAAGACGCATGGTGCTGCAGGGATGGGAGTCTCAACTGGATGCAGAGTTTAAGCCATATTTGCAGCGGAGGTATGAACTTAGTGTTCAAAATGGGTGTGTCCTTTGGGGTTGTCGGGTGGTGGTACCTCCTCCGGGTAGGGCACCCATACTCAAATTGCTTCATGAGGGGCATCCTGGCATTTCAAGGATGAAAGCATTAGCTAGAAGTGTTGTATGGTGGCCTGGATTAGATGCAGAATTGGAGGTTGAAGTGAAGTCGTGTACAGCATGTCAGGATACTCGTAACACACCATCAAAGTCCCTGCTTCACCCTTGGGAGTGGCCCTCTAAACCTTGGGCTCGGTTGCATGTTGATTTCTTTGGTCCATTTTTGGGGAAAACTTTTTTTGTCATAGTGGATTCCCATTCCAAATGGGTGGAGGCAGCTGTTGTCTCTTCACCGTCCTCTCAGCAGGCTATGCGAATTCTCAGACACACGTTTGCTACTCACGGGCTACCAGACATTTTAGTGTCTGACAATGGGGCAGCATTTACAAGTGCAGAGTTTCAGCTCTTTGTCAAGGCTAATGGTTTTCGACATGTGAGAAGTGCACCGTACCATGCTGCTACTAATGGACTGGCAGAAAGAGCAGTGCAGTCTCTTAAAAATGCCCTCAAACGAATGACAGGGGATGTTGAGACTGGTCTGGCTCGATTCCTATTCCAGTATAGGCTGACTCCTCATTCAACTACGGGGCAATCGCCAGCAGAGCTGTTACTAGGGAGGAAACCCAAGTCTCATTTGGATTTCGTATTTCCATCATTGAAGAATCAAGTACAGCGGCAACAGGAGAGGCAAAAGGATGATCATGATCGCAAGGCGAGTCACCGTTCATTTGTGGTGGGTGAAAGGGTGTATTGCCTGAACCATAGGGGTGGATTACCTAAATGGTTGTCTGGAGTTATTAGATCAGTACAGGGGCCTGTGACAGTGGTAGTTAAGTTGGAAGATGGCAAAGAGAGTCGTTACCACATTGACCATGTTAGGAGTAGAAGTCATGATTCCACAGAGGATGGAAATGAGACGATGACATCGCAGGAGCAAGATGCAGAAGAGGTCGGGCCCCTGGATCCTAACATGCCTCCAGTTCCAGAGCAGCAGCAACCCCCACCACCACCCATGGCTGTTACTCCGGAGCCTCAGCGTCGGGTGGATCCTGATTACAGACCTGTACCTGATCCAGTGCCTGCACCTATTCCTCGACGGTCTACAAGACCTCACCATCCCCCAGAACGATTTGGCTGGTGAAGGAGGAGTGTAGCGATTGCTGATTACTAATGTGTGGGCGTAATTGTTAAATACCTAGTCTTTTAGCAGCCAGACTGTGTGTCCCTAATTCTAGAAGCATCGAGAAGCATCTTCGCACGTGATGGAGGAGCGCTATTAAAGCCTGTGACAACGAGGCAGCGTAGACAGGGATTGGAACTGACGAAGGAACTAACGAGCATGGTTGTATGCTGAATGTGTGTTCTTTTCGCGTGTATACCGCTGTGATTTGGCTGTTGACGAATCCCCTTCTACTTGGAAGTTCAGGCGTAGCGCGTGCGTAGGTCACAGTCTTAGTCGGTTACTACAACATCTATATCAAAGATGGCACAAGAGAAACTATAGCCGGTCAAGTGTCAAAGTTCATCACCACACTCTCCTTAAATGGAAAATATATGTGATCAGAACTTCATTGATGCAGCACACACTAGGGAAACAACGTTCAGTGTACATGTAGGGTTCACTATATGCTTCATTTCAACTAAATAGGCTATTCAAGAGTTCATGGCCTTTTTCCAGGACATATCCTGAGGCAACAGTCCCAATAAAAATGCACCTATTGGAGGACCATACTGTGCAGTGGGCAAATACTAACCATGTTGGCTTTGGCCTCCTAGGTGAACAGGGGGACAAGTCAATCCATGCCAAATTTAATCAACTTGGCTTGGCATTTGCTCCTATCAAAGACCGCATGCAGAACCTGATGTGCATAGTGAAAGAACACTTGCTAAGTATTGAACCACAATTGGTAGCTGCCATCCCCCCTCCAGCCAAGAGAGTAAAGAATACTATAGCTATGTAATTCATGCAGTTCAAGCTCAATCTATATACACATTAACATGAAGTCAAATGTAAAACCAAACTTCATTGCCCCCACTCCCAAAAGACACAAAAATTGTGGATTTCCAAAGGCTTGAAAACTACTTCAGAAAATTCGTTACCGTTAAACTATACGAAAAAATGACAGTACATTCAACTAACTTTGCCGTGGTGGTTTTGGCATGTTCCATCTCAGTCACCGAGCGTCGTTATCGTTTTTTGAACACACGCGGTCGATGTTCACCGTGCGTAAGTCAATAGCTGTCGAGCCGACAGTTCGCAACGCCAGGCCACGTGATTTATGCCTACAATAAAGGTCAGAGGTGTTTGTCACTGTGGCTTTTAGGTGTTGATTACGTTTCATGTACCTCGTGCACAGCTGGTTCTAAAGGACATCGGTTGCTAGGTTCGTTGCTATGGGGTGACGCAACCACTTCAATATTTTGGGGCGTAGGGCCTAGTTTCCACGCGTTTAATGAGAGCAGACCGCCGTGTATCAGCTGCCAGCAGCCCAGGCATTGTATATGTCAACAATGACCATATATGGTAGGAACCATGTGCGCTGTGAGATCATTGTTTACATGCACAATGAGAACCATACCTTAATAACAATATCCATATCAGGTGATCTTAGTCAGAATTATGATTGTTATGTTGGCATGGCAACTGTGCTTTTGTTCATTTGCATCTCTTACACTTGCAGCCTGAGAAATATTGGTGATGATAGGTGAGTCAAATTGCAGGGTGGATAATTTTAGTAGAGTATCAAAGCATCCCTGGATCCACCACTGCTGAATGGAGTACATGTTTGGCATATTTGGTAGGACCATTAGATGATTGTTTACCCGCACAATGTAAACCACATATATATGTATCAGGTGATTTATATCTCATGTGATCTCATTGTTGCACACTAACAATGCTCACTGTATGTTTGGTATGTTGTCATAGCAACTGATTTGTTCATTCGCATCTCTTTCACTTGCAGCATGAGGAATATTTATGGTTATTTCAGGTGAGTCATGTTGCACAACACACTCAGTTGATAATGACCATTTTGTTAATACCATTACATAATGTCCAGTCGTTATGTACAAAGCAGTCATCTTGCAAACCAGGCATTATTTAGAAACACACAGGTCTGTTGGATGTCATGATGTGGTCTGGGGACTAGTATCGGACAATGGTAGGTATTGTGATGGTATTTGGGTCGCTCTCCAAAATATCCTGGTATCAGTTGCTATGACATTATCATGACCTCACCCAAGGAATGTGTAGAAGCCAAGTGGGCAGGAGGTTTAGTCTGAGAGTTTAATTAAGCTCATGAATGTAATGAAGACTGAGTTTTCATGCTAATCTAATTTAACCAGTACATGACACGTCCAAGTTACTATCAATACGAGACATTACGTGCACTAAAGCTGTGCATAATTATACACTCTGCAGTCAAAAATGGGTAGACAGATAGGAGAGGGGGAGGAGGGGGGTAGTATCAAAGCCTCCCTGGATCCTCCACTGTTGATTGGACAATGATATGTACATGTTTGGCATTGTTTGTAATCATCAAAAGCAATGAAGTGGTTAAATAATGTGTAGCAGGTCTTATTTCAAACCCAGGGTACGGTGGTACCCCAAGGTACTGCCGATAGGTTTGTATGTCCAAATGTGATCATGTCCACTCTTCCCCGCTCCACTGCTAATATAGTTCACATGCCTCACACAAGTACATGTACCCAACTGCAATCAGAGGGATTATTTATAGCTTGTGTACTGGTGATCTAGCCCCACCATTTTACTACTTCCCACCTCCATCATAGGGAGCACAGGTTGTCTCCATTTGTATGCTACTTGGTGATACATTTCTTTGTACAGACAACAGCTTTGTTCCTCTTTACATCAAACACATATGGGGTGGAGCAATGTGTTCCCATACATATATAGTATCATTCCTTCAGAGGGTTTGGTCCATAGAGCATACCTGTAGACCTAGTGTATTATTATTATTATTATCCCCATCCTCCTCCCCCTACCCCGCCTCCTCCCCCTACCCTGCCTCCTCCCCTACCCCGCCTCCTCCCCCTACCCCGCCTCCCCCCCCTACCCCGCCTCCTCCCCCTACCCCGCCTCCTCCCCCTACCCCGCCCCCTACCCCTACCCCGCCTCCTCCCCCTACCCCGCCTCCTCCCCCTACACCGCCTCCTCTGTATGGTTATTATATTTATCCCCCGCCTCCTCTGCATGGGTCAGCAAGTGCATGTTACTCTACGTGTACATATATAATGCCCAGTGGCGGGGAGTTTTATTAAAGTTGTATGTTGCTGCGGCAGTTTCTGTAGCCTAGCAACAAGGATAACTCACCTCGGAGGCGAGATAGGGGGTGGAGATAATTGTTCCTCATAACCTTCGTACAGCAAACTCCCACATTCATGTTTTGTTATTCAACTAGAGCTTAGTAATCTTCTGTTGGAAAGCTAATGATGAATATCAGTTTTTCTTTCAAACTTACGTTTATCTGGGATGTGCTCAAAGGGCACTTTTTAGGTCGGCTATGTATAGTGTAAATGTGTCTTTGCATGTCATATATGATGGCAGGCCACAACAATGATTGTTCATGGTCATAATATTTCTATAGTACTTCAGCAGCCAGAGGACTGGAAGGTTGCTAGGCAACATATATTGTGTGTATGAAATGTCAATACAGAGTTGGGGCATTTTATGAGCTAGTGGGTGGGGAGTCTATTTTGTGAGTAAAATCATAAGTTGGAGTTTTATTTATATACTGCAACTATTTTGCATTGGAATCTGTGGTTCTGGCCAACGTAATCTGTCAGCCTCTTAATAGATTAAGAATTCTTGCATGTTTTGAACCTGCAACCACACATTTATGGTACCTTGCTTCAAATGATGAAAACAAACAAATCCACATATGTGCCCAAAGTCCTTAGCCGATGGACTCTATATCAGTGTGAAATAACACAATGTATGTGCCTCTACTATAAATACCACATACTAAAGGCATGCACTGCTAATGAATATGTTTAATGTGTGAGGTTATGTGCTTTATTATGGTATGTTCCTTCACAGCGAAAATCACTTCTCATATGATGGTACACAGTTATTGAAAGAGAAAGCTAAGACCATACGACCTGGAATGAGACTGCGGATAGATGATGATGACACCACTGATGCCCTTCCCACCACTGATGCCCCTCCCACCACTGATGCCCCTCCCACCACTGATGCACAAAACAGGTAAAACACGCACTCTTTGGATGGGTGTAAGGTCCCTTAGATATTTCACAACACAACGTAGAGCATACCATGCCCTCTTAGGGGCAACCCTTGCCTTTCAACGATCACCAGAGCAGGGCCAATGATTGATAATAGTGGCCAGTACCACCTGAGCCCAGTGTTAGATTTGCCACAAATAATAATACAATGTCATGTTTTCAAGTACATGTATTAATGATGATGACCTCATCTTTAACCTGAATGTGTTGTGATGGTTAATTTAGAAATGTCCTCCTCTTATAATATGCAGTTTGAATCATGTGGCTTTGCTGGGAGAGACTCCTCATCAAGAATCTCTGAAGTAGGTAGTGTGTATCATTTGTATTCTACTCTGTACACTGTATGTAAATGGATGGTGCTCTTACATTCAGCCTATCTGGGAATAATCTTGGTTGTAATGCATTGACAACATTGCTTGCAGCAAGTTCTTCTTTATCAAATCTGAAAGAGCTGGAGTAGGTTATATTCTTGTGTTGTGTGTTTTGTTACAACTGCCACAGCATGGGTAAAAACCATAGTGCGAATGGGACTGGATGCTACCAATATGTTATTGTGTTCAATTTGCAATGGCTGTGGCAAACAATGGCTTGACCCACCAATACCATCAATTAATATTACTGCGAACCGTGTGTGAGTGTTATGTGAAGTGGGGGGGGAGTCTAATAAGAAAACAACCTGGAAACCCTGTACACCTTGTGATCTTTGTTTTCATGATTAGTTGTATACATCTTTTGGTATGGAGGGTCTTTAAAAAGTGATATGATATGGTTGTTGATGTCGCCACTGCCTTGATATATGGTGCTCAGGGGCATAGTAGTTTGTTTCCCGTGTTTGGTTTGGATACCATGTCTACCTTGGGGAAGAATTGTACTCTCTGTTGGATATTGGTATTGCCTGTAATGGTGTTGACTTTGTGGGGTTTGGTATCTATGGTTAGTGTAGGCTGGGAGATGGCTCTGTTTTGTTGAGATGTCGGTTTGGAGTGTGAGGGGAGGTGTGGCTGGTTGTGGTTGTCATATCTAGGGATCCAGTTATGCTGTTGCCATTATTGAAATTGTCTGTTGTGTGGGTCAATATGTTTGTCCTACTGGTATGCACTGTTAGTATCTGTTTTTTTAAGGGTTGTGGTGTATTTGGGTTTAGGTTGGGGTTGTTATTGAGGTGGTTTGGTTTGGTTCCTGGGTAGGAGGTGTTTGGGGTTACTGCCTTATCAGATGTGATGGACATGTGTGGTGGTATCATTGCATAGTTTTGACATCATGAGAGGCAGTGATTTGTTTAGTGCTGTTGGTTCTGCTGGCTTGTAAATCATGCTGGTTCTTGCTTGTTGCTCTTGTATTGGTAGTGAAGTGTTCTGTATATTTGTTTCTACTGTGGGGCTAGGGGCTCGCTTAAGCTGAGGGCCTTCCTCTGGAAACATTTAGTGCTGGTTCATTCAGCAGGAACCTCATCTGTGATAGTTTGTCTGTTATTATTGTTTTGAGGTTTGCCTATTCATTTTTAGTTTCGGTCTCTGTTGCTTTGTCTTGTGTAGCTTGAATCTGTTCTATTTGTTGTTCACCCTTTTGATGGTGTTTGTTGTGTTTGACACATGCTATATTGTATGTGCAGCACTTGTGCTGATCTAGCTTGTGCTATGTCAAAGGCCAAGTGGGACACACCATTTGATACGTCACAAGGGCTGTACTAGGACACTCTGATAGAAAGACAAAAGCCAGAATGAGTCTACAACATGGGCCCACATTGCGTAAGATACATCACACATACATCCTAGACACGATTTCTCTTGAACCTTGAGCACATGAGAACTGAACATAGTACAACTACCTTCACCACTTGAGATGCCTTTTTCTAAGATGATGCATTCTAAACACGTACATGTAATAAACTCACTTTGTATGCTCATCATAGAACAGGTAACGAAGCAAGTTCTAAGTGAAGTTTGTTCCCTCTGTAGTTGGTGGTGGCAGGTCTGCCACACTACAAACTAAGCGATTGCACCACGTGTCATTATTGTCAGATGAACAAAACTCTGCTACCTGTTGTAGTGCAAAGACAACAGTACACACATGGTTTCCCCCACTTTCCTTATTTTGCTGTAAAACATGAAGTGCTGCACAATGAACGGCAGACAAGAACCCAGGTGTTGCCTCATCTTTTTCACCAACTATTCAAGAGTCTGATAGCTGCCTGGAGTCACTAATGTTCTAAGATACAGTAGCGGATCCAGGGGGGGCTAGGGGGGGCTATAGCCCCCCCCCCCCCCCCCCTCCCCCCTCAAATTAAAAATTCATAGTATACTTTGCAATGAACAGTGGTGCGGCGCATGAAGAATATAAAAGCTGGATCTGTAATTATTCTTTCAATGCGTTGTTTTGGAGGGTTTACCAATGCAAAAAGCGCTGGCTTCTGGAGCTCTGCCCCAGACCCCGATGGGGGAGCTTCCAGCTCTCCCCCATACCCCCTAGCTGGGCAGGAGGGGTGCCCCACTCCCGCACCCTCCCCGTGACGGCTCCGCCTACAGTCAGCCCCTCCCCTTTTCAGCCCCCCCCCCCCTCCCCCCAACCGTCTAGGCTGGATCCGCTAGTGAGATAGTACACTGTAGGTTCTCACACGACATCAACACATATGAATCGCCCTTCCTTTCATTTTTGTTTTTCACAGCATATAACTTTCTGCATAGACCATCTGTCTCCTCCAATGACACACACAATACACCTACATGCTCACATAGCACACATGTGTACACCTCACAACCAGGACATACAATGCTTTGCACACATATACAATTCATACCATTGGAATAAGCAATTGTCATCCATAATAGATAATCATGCATACGTGCCATTGTAGAGGGAAAGGAAGTAATGTTATACCCTTCAATCAATGGCTGCCCCGTTATGTCATCCTCGCCTTGTGGTGTTGCAGCAGCTGTGTGGAACTACACGCACCATTTGGATCCACTTCCAAGACAATCGCCCATCAGCAATAAAATAAAAAAACTGGTAATCTTCCAAATATACGGGAGTCTAAGGAATAACGATTATAACTAGACACTTTGCTTAGTTTTTTTTATTTTTTATTACAAAATGGAGGTTAAATGACACTATGTACCCTGCACTACTAACCTAGGGTTGTGTCTGACTAAAGGGATCTGGGGCTAAAAAGGTATGCACTTTCCTATCTGTCAAAAAATGGTATTCAGTTAGATAAATGTAACCATTCCATAAGAGATATATGGGACAGTTTCCGCGAAAATTGCCCCACGGTTAAAATGTTATAAAAATGCGTCGCGTTTGAATCGCTATACCCTCCCAACGGATAACGCTATCGACTTCCTATTTTCAACACTTCATAGTGAAATGGTGTAGTATGAAGTGTTGAAAATAAGAAGTCGATAGCGTTATCCGTTGGGAATTTATAGCGATTCAAACACGATGCATTTTATCCGTGGGGCAATTTTCGCGGAAACTGTCCCATATGCTCTTTGGGTTGCTAAGCTTTATATCATACAATTCATCCAAACTGGATTGTGAGTGTAGTGGAAATGAATAAACAGTACTGTCATATTGAATGGAATAAATAGCACCATGCATGTACAGTACTGCCCACAAGAGAGATACAAAAAAACTTGTACGCGTAAAATAAACTCCTCACATGTAACTCACATGGACGTATCTGTTTGCATGTATTGTATTTTATTATTCCTGATTCCCTCTCCTTATTGTTACACCCTTATCTGTGGTGTGTATGATTTCTATGCTATGGTCTGTTTATGATTGGTGTTCCTTCCAACAGCCTAACATTTTGTAACATTGGTGATGAAGGAATGATAGCATTAGGTGCTGCTGCTGAACATCTCAGTAATCTAAGATGGATCATGTAAGTGACTAATTTGCATCATAATAAAACGTTACAGGCTACAACAAGTATATGCAGTTACGTCCTAGTCGGCTTAGTGTTATGAACTGTCTTCAAATGGTTTTATTCAATCATACGGCACATAGCGACCATCATGGAAGGAAGACAAACTGTTATGATTATTTGGACCACTACTGTAGGTGGTATGATACCGTACCATTTGGTCATGCACATAGGTTGACTCCAGCCATCTACATGTAGCTGAACACAAACCATTCCCAATGTACAGCTGTGTTTGAACATGTATCATTGACATGCATCTTCACAAGTGTGCATATCACTGAACACCTGCCATTATGGAGGTGTTGAGATGTTAGTGTCACCTCTTGTGTCCATCCACCCAGGTTATGTAATAACTGCCTGGGAGACAATAGCATAGAACCCTTGATACAGATCATCAATCAGTGCCCCCTGGAGGTGCTTGGGTAAGTTCACTGCATACTTGTCTGTGTGTCAGTGTTTATGGTGGGTGGGTTTTGTGGGGGTGTGCATCTATTGAGGTTGCTAGAAAATGTATGCCTATGTACCTCTGATCCACCAAGATGACACTTCAAATCTGCTCTGTTGATAAGCAACTGACTGGACATAGTATATCAGATGCTTGCATTTGGAAAGCTTTTAGTGCTCCCTCATCCACCCTAACTGGATGAGAGGGTTATGCTCCCATCCTAGCCACACACACCAGTTGTGTCCCCTCCCCAAATCTAGATCCACTAACCACTGATGGGTACAGTCATGTCAGCTCACTCAAAATTATGCAAGACCCGCTCAAATTTAGTTCATTTTTTTACCAGTTATTAGCCTACTAAATGTATGTTTATATCACGTAGAATAACAAAGTGGGGTCTGAGTCATAGGCCTGACCATTTTTGTTGCATGGTATGGTGGTCACCATTTCCTTTCCCTGTTACATAGTCTAAATCATCTATGGGCTAAGTTCCATACACAGGCTTTATTGGGTGGATGTATTTGTAGCTGTCTTGTTCTCTGTGCTCTGGATGTGTCATGTGATTAAATACCTCCACAAGCATGTATGGTTTGCATGAGCAATGAGAGTACATTTGTACACTTGCACATGCATACAATGTGCACAGACATACACATACAGTACATACATTCACACACACAGTTTATGAATAAGAACAGATACATGTAGTAGCATGATTCTTGATTGTACCTTGAAAACGTGTCCCACATTATCTTCACTGGGAGGTGCTATCATGTGCATGTACCAATAAACATATCCTCTTTTGTAGGCCTTCATACCATTGCTTACTTGCACAATGTAAAGTGCATATGCATATCAGGTGATCTATATCTCATGTGATCTCATTACTACACACTATGCTGTATGATTGTGTGTTGTCATGGCAACTGTGCTTTCGTTCATTTGTATCTCTTTCACTTGCAGGATGAGGAATATTGGTGATGACAGGTGAGTCATGTTGCACTACACACTTAGTTGATAATGACCATTTTGTTAATATCACTACATAATATCCAGTGGGTATGTAAAAAGCAGTCATCTCATACAACTGCCATCATATACAAACCACAGAGATCTAGGATGTCATTATGTGGTCTGGGGACTTGTATCAGTCAATAGGAGATATGTTGTGGGATTTGGTGTTGTCTCCTGTTATGACATCATTGTGAGGGAATACAGCACAAGCTTTCCCATCTCTCTCTTATTGCCTCACACGTATCCCTAGCACCCTCCCCAGTCTCCATGACAACATATTAGTGTAGTGTTGGCTCTGCACGACACCTAACATATATTAAACATACATGTAAATGCAAATCAACCAACACAGAGCCGGGGCCAGTTAGGGAACTGGTGGTCATGACTGTATGAAACCATTGGCCGTACCCCAGGGTACTGAATAAAGTTTAACATAAAACGTGAATTAATTAATTTGGTTATGTATATCCATTCGTGTTGGAGAGGGAAGGGCAGTATCGAAACCTCCCTGGATCCTCCACTGCTGATTGGACTATGATATGTACATGTTTGGCATTGTTTGTAATTATCAAAAGCAATGAAGTGGTTAAATAATGTGTAGCAGGTCTTATTTCAAACCCAGGGTACGGTGGTACCCCAAGGTACTGCCGATAGGTTTGTATGTCCCAATGTATTCCTTTATCTGTTCAGAGCAGTGTGCACATGGGTTTTCCCTCACTAAGTAAGGGTTTGTTCTGATGAGGTGGTATGGACCCTCTGCCTCTAAATAAATCAAATTACCAATTGGTGGTTTTATTCTTGAGTCTTTATCTTTACAGCCATGATGGTAAGGTGCAATCCATGAACAGCATTCAAACTCATTTATGCACAATGTGAAAAAGGTTTCCGTATCTGTGCACTGTGACCTAGACTGACCACTCTTCCTTTCACCCAACGCTAATATACCCTCCACCAGTTCACATGCCTCACACTTACGTTATATGTACCCAACTGCAATCAGAGCGTAGTTTTCTGTCTAATTCAAAATTACGTAAACATTTATACATCTAGCTTGTGTACTGGTGATCTAGACTGACACTATCCCACCATTACCACAGTTTTGAGTAGGAGCATGTTCTATTTCATATTGTGCAAAGCTCGCAACGGCTACCATTGGAACCTGCAGCAGTGTTTTGTTGCCTAGCAACATACAATTTAATAGAACTCCACTCCACTGGGCATTATTTGGATATCCATGTTCATGTATGATAAGCACTTTCAGAGGAGGTGGGGTAGGGGGTGGGGGATAGGGGTAATCGTTCCTCAAGACCTTTGAACTGCAAACTTCCAGGTTCATCTTGTGTTGATGTATTGCAAAGCTAAATGACAAACATGTAATTTGACTGAATAGCTTCAGATGTTTCGATGGTTTGTCTTCAAGCATGCGTTTATCTGGGTGTGCTCAAAGGGCACTTTGTAGGTCGGCTCTATAGTGTAAATGATATATATGATGGCAGGCCACAACAATAATTGTTCATGGTCATATTGATAGTTAATGTTTCTATAGCACTTCAGCATTCAGACACTGAATGGGTATGAAGTGTCATTATTAGAGAGTTGGGGCATTTACGAGCTAGGGGGTGGGGGTGGGGTGCTGTCTATCATGTGAGTAAAACTATAAGTTGGAGTTTCATTTGTCAGTTATACTGTAGCTTGAAATCTGTTATTCTGGCCAATGTCATCTTTGGCACTGTCGCCCCTTGAATAGATTAAGAATGCTTGTATGCTTTGAGCCTGCAACCATGCACTTACAGGTGTATGGTACCATGCTTCAAATGACAGAAACAAACAAATCCATGTACAGTACGTACTTGAAGTCCTGAACTAATAGACTGTATATCAGCGTGAAGGAACACAATATGTGCATGTACCTCGACCATACATACCACATACTAAAGGCATGCAAAGCTGAGGTGCTGCTAATGAATATGTTTAATGTGTGTGGTTATGTGCTTTATTATGGTATGTTCCTTCACAGCAATAATCACTTCTCATATGATGGTACACAGTTATTGAAAGAGATAGCTAAGACCACACGACCTGGAATAATACTGTTCATTGATGACCCTCCCACCACTGATGCCCCTCCCACCACTGATGACCCTCCCACCACTGATGCCCCTCCTACCACTGATGCCCCTCCCACTGATGCCCCTCCTGCCACTGATGCCCCTCCCACCACTGATGCCCCTCCCACAACTGATGCCCCATGCCCCTCCCACCACTGATGCCCCTCCCACCACTGATGCCCCTCCCACCACTGATGCCCCTCCCACCACTGATGCCCCTCCCACCACTGATGCCCCTCCCACCACTGATGCCCCTCCCACCACTGATGCCCCTCCCACCACTGATGACCCTCTCACTGCTGATGCTCCTCCCACCCTAGTTGACCCTCCCAACACTGATGCCCCTCCCACTTTTCATGACCCTTCCATAGCCTCTAACCCTCCCACACCTACCACCACTGCTGAACGTTCTGCACATCAGACCACTAATAAACTATCCAAGCCTGCCATACCTCTTAAACCTCCTCATCTTACTGCCATTACCTCTTCCACACTACAAATCCCTACTATTCCAATTGGATCCACCACCACTCCTAAACCTCCTACAACTACTACCAGTGCTAATACCCCTCCCAGATCTACAACCACTTCTAACCCTTCCACACTTACTTCTACCACTGCACACTCTCCCACATCTACTGTCACTGGTAACAATACCAGCCCTATAGCCACTTCTAACCTTTCTGGACATATCGCCACTGCTAACCCTCTCAAGCCGACCAATGCTTCTAAGATTCCTGGAAATAAAACCACTAACACTGCTAACCAACCAAGTAGCACTGCTGATTCTACTACCATTGCTAAACCTCCCACATCTACAGCCACATCATTCTTGTCTAAACAAACTACCAATGCAAACCCTCCAGCTCTTACCACCACTTCTGTCCCATCCAGGCCTACCATTCCTGCTAAGCCTACTACCTCCCCAATGCAAAATACTACAACTGCTCAACGTAACCATTCTGTACCTACCATTACTAGCACTTCCACGCCTACCAAATGCACCACTACCACCACTAGCATTCCCACACCTACTGCCACTAATATCCAACCCAGGCCTACTGTACCTACTATAATCAGTTCTGTCACTGCTAACTCCTCCATATCTACAAGTATCACCACTGTAACCCCTTCTGAATCCACCATCACCACTAACCCTCCCAGATCTAACACCTCTTCTGACTCTCCCAGATCTACGACCACTGATGACTCATCCAGACCTACCTCTTTTGATGACTCACCCAGATCAATCACTCCTAACCCTACCAAATCTACTATCCCTGCTAAACCTCCCAGGCCTACTATAACCACTTCTAACCCTCCTAGATGTGCCATCACTGCTAACCCCTCCAAGCCTACTACCACTACTGCTGACCCACTAGCTAGCTCTCCAACATCTACTACCACCGCTGAATCTACCACCTATGCAAACCCTTCCAGTTCTACTGGCATCCCTGCTAAACCTCCCAGGCCAATGACTAGTTCTAACAGTCCTGGATGTACCATCACTGCTATTCCCTCCACATCTACCACCACAGCAATCCCTCCTGGATTTACCCTCACTAACCCTCCTGAACTTACCACCACCCCCAAACTACCTGGATCTGCCACCCTCACTAGCTCTCTAGAAGGGCATATGTTATAGACTATAGCCTAAGGTGATTTTGTTGCATTTTAGTCTTTTGAAAACAATATACTTTGGTACCTATGTAGATCTACTTTGTGAGACTTTGTGTTCATTTATTGTTGTATTTTGTATTAGGGTATGCATTAGGGATAGTTGAGGAGTGCCTTAATATGCCTACTGTTCACTGGCTCATGCTTGTTAAGTATAGGATTATAGAGTTATATTCAGAGAAGCACTGTGCATTCCATAAATGTAACTGCATCAAATCAGCCTACCTTGGCTGTGGGAAGACACTCTTTTGCACTGAAGCACAAGGTGGTTGATGGTGAATACGACACCACACTATTTACCGCACATGCTACATGCTTTAATCCCAACATCTAGAAGATGTTGATTATCATACTTTAATACAGCGCAGTTCTATTGCAGATCAACCTCTCATTCTATCCATATCTTCACTCCATGCCGATGCCTGGCTATAGGTGCAACTCCTTCACAAACCTTGGGCTTTTATCTGTCATCAGACAAACAGCAGTTTGCCTTTCAATGGTGGCTGGGCATCCCTGTGGTGGCACCTGGCACATGCTGCACTCTCTGCCGACATGTAAGAGGAGAGGTCCTGATGTCATTGCTCGCCATAATGGCTGTAGTTTCTTCAAACAGGCTGTTCTTAATCCAAGACTTGAGGCAGGCAGTGATTGAGGTTCCGAACCAAATCTTGTGAATACACACCTGATATCTCTGCTCTTCTACGCTGAAATCAAATATATCATTGAAGCAAGAGAGTAATGACCAATTTCACTTCTGCAGATGCTGAGCGCATGAGTTTACTAACAACACCCCCCTAAATGTATAGATTTAGAATGGGAGTGTGTCCCACTAGTGGTTGAGGCTTTCATGCACTTTCTCTTCTTGGCTACTGTTTCTACAAATCAATTGAATTGCACTTTATATACGCCATGCTGAAACACCCATCTTGTTCATTCCAATGCCGAGGCATTTCTGGACCGGGCTCCGTGTCTTTGATGTCACTGACATCGTTGATGATAGTTCGTGTTCATATACCTTTATGTTTCTATGCATATACCGTATGTATCTACATTGTATAACAATAGTAAATTATTTGGGATCGTTTCAGCTTCAAGATTTCAAGTTTTTAGAGGTTTATAATGTTTATAACAAGTTTATAATGATTGCCAGCTATATGTGGAAGAATTCCAATAGGCAACATTTGCAGTGAACGCGCTTTGTGAGGACACCACTGAAATAAGTATTATCAGCTTTGATGCACATGTTTACACAACTACCTGTTAACATTCCAACGGAACTACTCATTGCCAGGTCTCAGATAATTCCACTTACAGTGACGATGCCATGTCGCAGAGTTAAATCATAGATTACTGAAATGTTCATTTGCGTTGCGTGCCTATAGTTTCTGGGGGTAATAAGTCTAATACCCTCGGCATTTTCTGGTGTTACATCATGCATGCTTCCTGCATGTGGCAGCAATCAAACCGCAGCTGTGCAAATCATCCATAACACTGCTGACGCCTAATTTTGCCTTTGCCCCATTAAGGTTAGATGTCTGGTCGCCACCACTCACCTCCTGTGTACGCTATGAAAATACCATTTCTTGCACATCATGGGAGAGAGAGCGACATATCTGAGTACAGTATATTGATGTGCAAACAGTATTTAGCAATACTAGAAAGCACTTGTGGACCAGCTACTGTGTTCCAGAGGAACACTAAGAGCTTATGAACGATGCTGTAGTATTAGGCACTAAGTTCCAGGCACTAACAACCCTGGGTCCTTCACAACGCAACACGTAAAGGATAACAATTGGTACACGTATGTAACTGCTCATAATGACAACAGAACAAAATATCTACACACCACTCATGTGCATAGTATCAATTAAAAAAAAAAACAAGAGAGAAACTATCTCAATACACAATGGGATGGGGCAATATGCATAGAGTCCTCTGCCACAGTTGACATCACAGAACAAAGGGATGGAAAAAGGACAAAGACTTGATGGCCTCAGTCATACCTACAGGCAGACACTGAGGAGTAGTCAAGCACCCCATTCAGTTTCTCGAAGGCCTGATCCTTGGCTTGTTTCAACCTGGTATCTGCACAGGGTGAAGAGCAGGTACAAGTTAGGAAGAAGAGGGTGCAGATCAGGGTGTATGTTACTCTGTGGTATTGCATCAAGAGGTGAGGGCTTAAAAGTGGTTTCATTACATACCGATGATGAAATCAATAAGGCTAATGTTCATTCACGTACACCTCTCCCTCTCACCCACCTCTCCCTCTCATCCACCCCTCCCTCTCATCCACCCCTCCCTCTCATCCACCCTCCCTCTCATCCACCCCTCCCTCTCATCCACCCCTCCCTCTCATCCACCCCTCCCTCTCATCCACCCCTCCCTGTCATCCACCCCTCCCACTCATCCACCCCTCCCAGTCATCCACCCCTCCCTCTCATCCACCCCTCCCACTCATCCACCCCTCCCTCTCATCCATCCCTCCCTCTCATCCACCCCTCCCTCTCATCCACCCCTCCCTCTCATCCCCCCTCCCTCTCATCCACCCCTCCCTCTCATCCACCCCTCCTCTCATCCACCTCTCTCCCTCTCATCCACCTCTCCCTCTCATCCACCTCTCCCTCTCATCCAACTCTCCCTCACCTGTCCCTCTCATCCACCTCTCCCTCTCATCCACCTCTCCCTCCAGCTCTCCTCTCTCCACCTCTCCTCTCATCCACCTCTCCCTCTCATCCACCTCTCCCTCTCATCCACCTCTCCTCTCATCCACCTCTCCCTCTCATCCACCTCTCCCTCTCCTCCACCTCTCCCTCTCATCCACCTCTCCCTCTCCTCCACCTCTCCCTCTCCTCCACCTCTCCCTCTCCTCCACCTCTCCCTCTCCTCCACCTCTCCCTCTCCTCCACCTCTCCCTCTCCCTCCACCTCTCCCTCTCCTCCACCTCTCCCTCTCCTCCACCTCTCTCCCACTCTCCATCCACCCTCTCCTCTCCTCACCCTCTCCTCTCCTCCACCTCTCCCTCTCCTCCACCTCTCCCTCTCCTCCACCTCTCCCTCTCCTCCACCTCTCCTCTCCTCCACCTCTCCCTCTCCTCCACCCTCTCCCTCTCCTCCACCTCTCCCTCTCCTCCCTCTCTCCCTCTCCTCCACCTCTCCTCTCCTCCACCTCTCCCCTCTCCTCCACCTCTCCCTCTCCTCCACCTCTCCCTCTCCTCCACCTCCCCTCTCCTCCACCTCTCCCTCTCCTCCCTCTCCTCCACCTCTCCCTCTCCTCCCCACTCTCCCTCTCCTCCACCTCTCCCTCTCCTCCTCCTCCACCTCTCCCTCTCCTCCACCTCTCCCTCTCCTCCACCTCGCCTCTCCTCCTCCTCCCTCTCCCTCTCCTCCCCTCTCCTCTCCTCCACCTCTCCCTCTCCTCCACCTCTCCCTCTCCCTCTCCTCACCTCTCCCTCTCCTCCACCTCTCCCTCTCCTCCACCTCTCCCTCTCCTCCCCTCTCCCTCTCCTCCCCTCTCCCTCTCCTCCACCTCTCCCTCTCCTCCCCTCTCTCCTCTCCTCCCCTCTCCCTCTCCTCCCCCTCTCTCCCTCTCCTCCCCTCTCCCTCTCCTCCACCTCTCCCTCTCCTCCACCTCTCCCTCTCCTCCACCTCTCCCTCTCCTCCACCTCTCCCTCTCCTCCACCTCTCCCTCTCCTCCACCCTCTCCCTCTCCTCCACCTCTCCCCTCTCCCTCTCCCTCTCCTCACCTCTCCTCTCCTCCACCTCTCCCTCTCCTCCACCTCTCCCTCTCCTCCACCTCTCCCTCTCCTCCCCTCTCCCTCCCTCCACCTCTCCCTCTCCTCCCCCTCTCCCTCTCCTCCACCTCTCCCTCTCTCTCCCCCTCTCCCTCTCCTCCCCTCTCCCTCTCCTCCACCTCTCCCTCTCCTCCACCTCTCCCTCTCTCTCCACCTCTCCCTCCTCCACCCTCCCTCTCCTCCCCTCCCCTCTCCTCCACCTCTCCCCTCTCTCCTCCACCTCTCCCTCTCCTCCACCTCTCCCTCTCCTCCACCTCTCCCTCTCCTCCACCTCTCCCTCTCCTCCACTCTCCCTCCTATCCTCCACCTCTCCCTCTCCTCCCCTCTCCCTCTCCTCCACCTCTCCCCTCCTCCCCTCTCCCCTCCACCTCTCCCCCTCTCCTCCACCTCTCCCTCTCCTCCACCTCTCCCTCTCCTCCACCTCTCCCTCTCCTCCCACCTCTCCTCTCCTCCACCTCTCCCTCTCATCCACCCCCTCCCTCCACCTCTCCCCTCATCCCCCCTCCCTCCACCTCTCCTCCTTTCATCCTCCTCCCTCCCCTCCCTCTCATCCCCTCTCCCTCTCATCCACACCCTCCCTCCACCTCTCCCTCTCATCCACCTCTCTCCCTCTCCCCACCTCTCCCTCTCATCCACCTCTCCCTCTCATCCACCTCTCCTCTCATCCACCTCTCCCTCCATCCACCTCTCCCCTCTCCCCACCTCTCCCTCTCATCCACCTCTCCCTCCTCATCCACCTCTCCCTCTCCTCCCTCTCCCTCTCCTCCACCTCTCCCTCTCCCTCCACCTCTCCCTCTCCTCCACCTCTCCCTCTCCTCCACCTCTCCCTCTCATCCACCTCTCCCTCTCATCCACCTCTCCCTCTCATCCACCTCTCCCTCTCATCCACCTCTCCCTCTCATCCACCTCTCCCTCTCATCCACCTCTCCCTCTCATCCACCTCTCCCTCTCATCCACCTCTCCCTCTCATCCACCCCTCCCTCCACCTCTCCCTCTCATCCACCCCTCCCTCCACCTCTCCCTTTCAATCCTCCTTCCCATCCACCTCTCCCTCTCATCCACCTCTCCCTCTCATCCCACCCCTCCCTCCACCTCTCCCTCTCATGCCACCCTCTCCCTCTCATCCACCTCCCTCTCATCCCTCCCTCTCATCCACCTCTCCCTCTCATCCACCTCTCCCTCTCATCCACCTCTCCCTCTCATCCACCTCTCCCTTCATCCACCTCTCCTCTCATCCACCTCTCCCTCTCATCAACCTCTCCCTCTCATCATCCACCTCTCCCCTATCATCCCCTCTCCCTCTCCCTCTCATCCACCCTTCCCTCGGCCAACTCTCCTTCTCACCACCCCTCCCTCCACCTCTCCCTCTCATCCACCCCTCCCTCCACCTCTCCATCTCATCCCCTTTCCCTCTCATCCACCCCTCCCTCATCCACCCCTCCTCCACCTCTCATCCACCCCTCCCTCCACCACCTCATCCACCCCTCCCTCCACCCTTCCCTCCACCTCTCCCTCTCATCCACAATACTTCGGTTGGTTTGTTTGCTTATGCCTGCCCATATGTATATAAATCAAAAATGTGTGCTACATGTGTGTACATGCGGCTGATGCTGTTATGAGCAAATACATCACTTTACTACTACATGAGGTCAGTTGTTACATGTACTACCAAAAGTAGACAATTAAGCTGTAAGGCGGAGGTAATAGCCTAAAGTCTTCTGATACCATTGGAAATGACCTCACAGCTGAATCACCCACCGGCTGTCAGTAGCACAAACAAGTGAAGAATTACAGCATACATGCTGCTACCACTGATTCTATGCCACGTGAAGTAACCTTTATAAGGGCTCAGCAGTAACCCCTTAAACACCAGGCAGTCGTGCACTTACATCTCCTCTTCAAAGAGTCCAACTCGAGCTGTGGACGCAGAGTGGCAACATTACTGTCAATGGACTTGAGCTTTGCTGTGAGGGTCTCCAGCTCGCTGCTATGCATGTCCCGCTTCATCTTGTACATGAGACGGTCCTGATGGCAATTGTCCAAGTCCCTGGTCAGATCATTCACCTTCCTTGCAAAGCCTGTCTCAATGCTGGCCTTCTTCTTCTCGGCTTCCTTCTCCTGGACCTGCGAGGACCAAGAGGTTACACATATCATTATTGAATGAGAAATAAAAAGCAAGAATCTTTGTAACACTAATCTCCAATCACAAAGTACACTTAATTCATAATTCACGATCGGAGTTAAGGTGTAGTCTGTTCTCTTGAAATGAAGTAATAATTTACGTAGTCTTAATAGGACACAGTGACATCATAGAGGAGACATTGCAACAGAGACGTACACTCGTTTTGATCTGATCCAGGTTCATTTTGCAATTGTCCACGCCTGCCATGTGCTCAATGCTGGTTGCTAGGACGACATCCCTGAGGGCCAGCAGGCCCTCCACCTTGAGGTCCTCCAGCTTCTTCATCCACATCTGCTTCCTCTTAAGAGCATCAGACATGATGGCCTGTGTGCACTCTGAAGACAAAAGACCATCAAAAACAACAACCAATGGAAGTGTGCCACTGTCCTCAAACCCCAGCACCCTCCCTCTTCCCTAGGCACCTCTTCTCCAACCACCCTCCTCCCTCACCCTCACCATTACCAACACACACAGTACTATATTTAGACACAATTATCAACTCAACTTGTAAAACAAAAAGAATGCCTCCGATTTTAACACTCCTATACCATGCACGCTTCCCTCCCAATGATACACTTCTCCATATTGGGTGCGTCATCTGTTGTGCACGCCACTGTCATCACAGCTTCCACTAGTACACCACAATACAACATTACACATCTGTCTCTATTACATAATCAAAACTACATGTTCTTACTCCAACATCTAAGTGCTTCATCTGTTGCAGCATAACTTGTCATGGACTTGACCCGTAGACTGCAATACAACACCTCACAATCTGTCCATAAAACTATTACACAAATCAAAACTACTGAGTCTGAGCGGGGGACTGAAATAAAACCTGTATTTGGGATAGATGAGTCCACATCTCTCACCAGGAAAAACCCCGGTGGCAAACCCTCTATCAGGGGAAATCCACTCTTTTGGGGAAAACCGCTAACTAGCACCGCTCAGCTCAATACATAACAAAATAAATCAGAACATGTTCATCTCTTCTTTTTGTTTTCTGCCACCAATTCCAATGCCCAGCTGTGAGACCTGATCTCTTCCCAGGTGATATGATACACCTTAGTACCTGCGCTTTGCAGAGGGCTTTGCAGAGGATATGGGGGGGGGAGGGGGGGGGTACAGCAGCCGTGCACACGCAACAGACGCCTAGATTGTCTTAAACTCTGAAGCTTCCACTCTATATACCCCCCTACCCCCTACACGTGGCATATGCGTACGCATCCTTAACACCAATCAACAACACTGCACCTGATGCATCTACCAATTAACACTCCAATCAACCCACTATGTACCATTGCTAGATGCACTTTGCTATATTCATATAGGAGCTTATTTTCTGTCTAATTCGTTCCTCAAACGACAGAAAAGTATATTAACTTTCCATATTCATATCTGAGGCACTTGATGTGTTTATTGTTTTTACAGGTTGAATTGATCTATCTCTACCATTGGATGCTACGTGTACCGTCCATCAGGTCCATTATCTTCAGTGAAGTGCTCGTCTTGTTCTGTAGTTCAGCTATGCTTGCCTTCCACTCATCAATGTTAGCTCTTGACTCTGCCAGTGCCTATGAATTGAAACAACACTAACTGCAAATGTACTTCTGAGGTAAACAATAATAATTTGTGAGCAATTAAGAAACACATCGACTGCATAACATCCCACATTATTATAATAACTTAGGATCTGCCTAGGATTTAAGGACTATAGTTAATAAATCAGCTATGTAACTGATATTAATACTGAATCCCTTAAAACCTTTTTCTTCATTTGTTCCTTCATCCATCCCTCCCTCCACCTCTCATCCACCCCTCCCTCCACCCTTCCCTCCACCTCTCCCTCTCATCCACAATACTTCGGTTGGTTTGTTTGCTTATGCCTGCCCACATGAAAATGTGTTCTACATGTGTGTACATGCGGCTGATGCTGTTATGAGCAAACACATCACACTCCTGATAAATCCAGTGAGTACACATGTACATGTGAGCAAGCCAATACACTGTACTTACGTACTAAGTGCTTTAAGATAAATTTTCGGAGCATTTCAAAGCAAAACATTGCGTGCATTTTTGCCTACATTTGGGCATGCATGCAGTACTGACAAATACCCTCCCTCCCTCCTCCTCCTCCTCTTTTCCTCCTCCTCCTACCTCCTCCAACTCTTCTCCTTCTCCTCGTCCTCCTACACCCACTCGTCCATCATCCCTCCTCCTCACCCTCCTTACCTCATCCACTTTCTGCTGCAGATCTTTACCCTCGGCCACCTCATCCCTCAGTTGGTTCTCCCTGGCCTTCAGCATCCTCAGCTCGTCCTCCAGCTCCCTCTGTCTCCTCTTGTTCCTCTCCAGCTCCTCCAGCTTGCTCCTCTCCTCACGTGTGTAACCATCTCTGGCCCTGTCCATGTGCTGCTGCAGCTGACCCAACCCATCCTCTGGAGGGAGGGGAGGAGGGAGAAGTCAAAGCAAGAAAGAGAAGAGTGAAGTGAGGGAGAGAAGCGGAGAGAAGAGGAAGGAAGGGGAGAGAAGGGAGAGAAGGGGAGAGAAGGGAGAGAAGAGGATCGAAAAGGAGAGAAGAGGATCGAAGGGGAGAGAAGAGGATCGAAGGGGAGAGAAGAGGATCGAAGGGGAGAGAAGAGGATCGAGGGGAGAGAAGAGGATAGAAGGGGAGGGGAGAGGATCGAAGGGGAGAGAAGAGGATAGAAGGGGAGAGAAGAGGGTAGAAGGGGAGAGAAGAGGATCGAAGGAGAGAGAAGAGGATCGAAGGGGAGAGAAGAGGATCGAAGGGGAGAGAAGAGGATTTGAAGGGGAGAGAAGGATCGAAGAGGAGAGAAGAGGATCGAAGGGGAGAGAAGAGGATCGAAGGGGAGAGAAGAGGAAGGGAGAGAAGAGGAGGGGAGAGAAGAGGAGGGGAGAGAAGAGGAGGGGAGAGAAGAGGGGGGAGAGAAGAGGAGGGGAGAGAAGAGGAGGGGAGAGAAGAGGAGAGGAGAGAAGAGGAGGGAGAGAAGAGGAGGGGAGAGACGAGGAGGGGAGAGAGGAGGGGAGAGAAGAGGATCGAAAGGGGGGGAAGAGGAGAGAAGGGGAGAGAAGAGGAGGAGAGAGAAGAGGAGAGGAGTAACCAAAGGGACAGCAGGGGGATGGGAGGAAGAGGAGAGGGAAAGGGGAGTGAACATGAGGGAGACCAGACGGGGGAAAGGAGAGGGGAAAGGGCAATGGAGGGGGAGGGAATATGGTCAAGTGTAGACAGTGTGGGAGATGTTAGGTGTAGTGCAAAATCAAATCCAGCAGTAGGACAGAACCACTAGTGAAAACTCACCAATGGAGGCAATGTCTTGTGTGCAATGTGTCTCTATGGAGGAGAGTTCTTCCTTCTCAGTGGCTATGATCTCCACTGCCTGCTTGGCCAGCTCCTGCAGAGCCTCCTCTGAGAGCTTGGTGTGGTCCTTCTCCACACGTTGCCTCTGTCTGTCCAGGTCCTCTTCAGCCTCACCATAGGCCTGGCCTGGGGAGGAGGGAGGTTACAGGAGATAGATATATGAGGGAGGTTATACGATGGTGTGGTGTGCATTGTCATGCCATGTCTCTGTGTGTGTGTGTGCCTTGTGGTGAATGTGTATATGAATGTGTGCACATGTGTGTGTATGTCTGTTGTGTGTGTATGTGTGTGTGTATGTGTGTGCACACATGTGTGTAAAATGTGGACCATTGGCAGGATGGAGAGCATACACATGGCTAAGCAAGGGGATTATGCAGTACGAGTAGGGGGAGGGGCCAATGAAGGGAGAGAACTGGTGAAGCGTAGGAACGTGCAATGGAGTGTGTGGGGAGAAGCGGTATGAGATATGCAGTGGAGTGTGTGGGGAGGAGGAGAGGTATGAGATGTGCAGTGGAGTGTGTGTGGAGGAGATGTGTAAACAGGAAGTGGCAACCTTGCTCTTGGAGAGGGTGATGGGATATGATACAGTTACAAGGCTCGACAGTGATGATGTAATGGTAATTATACGGGCTGCAAAAAGGAAAAGCATGGGAGCTGCAAAGAGAGGAGGGGACATGAGGATGGGACATGAGGAGGGGACATGAGGAGGGGACATGAGGAGGGGACATGAGGAGGGGACATGAGGAGGAGGGCGCATAAAGAGGGGGCATAGAGAGGGGGGCATTTTTATTCAAAATCATACTTAATATTGTGATGCATTCATCCATCAGCTTCTCAGCACTTTCCATGTTGGCTTTGTACCTCTCCCCCACCACCCTCTTCAGGGTCTTGTCATGTTCCTCCAGGGACCCTAGGCAATGGCGTTTGAGGTCAAAGGTGTCCCGGCTGGCAAACTCCCCATAGGCAAAGGCATCAAAGATGTACTCCAAGATCTGGCTGGCCTTGAACACCCCTGTGTGGTTCTCCCTCGCCATGGCGATGATTCGATCCACGTAGGCAACGACTTGGGCGGGAACGTCTGCAATGTGTTGTGTGTGTGTGTTGAGTGTGTGTGTGTAAGTATGTTGTATGTGTAAATGTTGTGTGTATGTGCAGATGATGTGTGCGTCATGCGTGTAGGTGTGTGTGTGTCATGTGTTTTGTGTGTGGTGTGTGTTTGTTGCGTGTGCGTGCACGTGGTAAGTGTGTTGTGGCATAAACACACATAGGTACATGATCATACACGCACACAAGCACAAAGAAGAGGAGGGGAGAGAAGAGGAGGGGAGGAGGAGGAGGGAGGAAGAGGAGGTTAGAGAAGATGAGAGGGGAGAGGAGGAGGGGAGAGAAGAGGAGGGAGGGATAGGAGAGGAGAGGGAAAGGGGAGTGAACATGAGGGAGACCAGACGAGGGAAAGGAGAGGGGAGGGGGAAATAGAGTAGGGGAGGGGGAATGTGGTCAGACAATGTGGGAGATGATAGGTGTAATACAAAATCATATCCCGCAGGACAGAACCACTAGTAAAAACTCACCAATGGAGGCAATGTCTTGTGTGCAATGTGCCTCTTAGGAGGTGAGTTCTTCCTTCTCAGTGGCTATGATCTCCACTGCCTGCTTGGCCAGCTCCTACAGAGCCTCCTCTGAGAGCTTGGTGTGGTCCTTCTCCACACGTTGCCTCTGTCTGTCCAGGTCCTCTTCAGCATCACCATAGGCCTGGCCTGGAGAGGAGGGAGGTTACAGGAGATAGATATATGAGGGAGGTTATATGATGGTCTGGTGTGCATTGTCATGTCATGTCATGTCTGTGTGTGTGTGTGTGTGTGTGCATGTGTGTGTGTGTGCGCGTGTGTGCATGTGTGTGTGTGTGTGTGTAAAATGTGGTCCATTGGCAGGATGGAGAGGACACACATGGCTAAGCAGAGGGATTATGCAGCTCCCTGGAGATGCTGTGTACTGGAATAGAGAGTGATGCTGTGATCACATGTTCAGGAGATGGGAGGGGGAAGAGGTGGAAGAGGAAATATTTAATGGATGTGCCCACAAACCACACCTACTCACCCGAGCCTCATGGCGGGATTCTTCTCCAGCAGACCACAGAGAAGCTCTATCAGCTCCTGGGAAGCATTGGTGGGCGTGACCTGGATCAAGGTGAGCTCATCAATCTCCTTTGTTGTTAGCACGCTGGACATGAAATGGACACTGTGCCTGATGGGAGAGGGCAAGATGACAACCCAGGGAATGCTCAGCCAAGGCCAGACACACACCCTTTGAACAGCTTGTACAAACACAGCAGAGAGAGAACCAGGCCATTGTTCAGAATGTAGAGTGGACACTTGTCATGATTACCTCAGGCAATCATGTAACCATGGGTACCACTGCAATTGCAAGAGGTGGGCCAAAGGGGCATGGTCATGGGTTTTTAACCACTCCCATGCCAATCCACATACATGCAGATAAGCAAAAACACATCCTTAACACACAATATGCAATCAAGATCCAGACACTCCTATATCATGCAAGCTACCCTCCCCAATGTCATCAGCTCCACCAAACCTAGACCACAACACAATACACATTACTAACCCCAGTGGCAAACCCTCTATTACCACTTCTTTGGGGAAAACCCCTACCTAGCACCATAGATAATAGAATAAAGGGATTGGAAACGGTATATAAATTTACGTGACGTGACGTCACGTTCCGTTACATGTCGCATTGAATATTCTAGTGGGCGTGTGAACTGTTGAGCATCCGTTCGTAAAGAGCTTCTTTAGTGTTGTTTAACCTATACCTGTGTGAGGACAGCCTTTTTGACACCCAAACATCGTTTAGCTATTCTTTCCAGAAGTTAAGTTCAGACAGCGGGCAATCGTATAGCTGCCTCCTGATTGGAAATTGGTTGTGTGATTTTCCTGGACACAGGTACCATCAGGAAACCTTTTTGTGAGTTCCAGTATAGAGTACGTAGTGGGTAGTGTGGCTGTGGAAGGTTTTGGAGCCTCTAAAAAGTGTTTTGGCGTTGTAGATCGGTAATTTGCTAGCTAATGACACCCGAAAAGCGTACTTTTTGTGTAATTTTCCCATAGAAGTGGTTAGGTTTGTAGAAAATTTCAGGATATATACTGAACCAGAGATGCATGTAGAGTGGCGTGATCAATATTTGTTGTATGTGCTGCATGTTTATAGGAGCAAATGGCTCGCAAGTTTCGTTTGGGTCGGTCACGTAAGAATGCTGAGAGAAAATCCCAACAACATAAAAAATCTACATGCTTCGTGAAAAAAGGGAGGCCTACTAAGAAAGTGAGTTATAGAGCATAAAGTTTGTACTGTCTGTTATACTTGCCACTGCAGATTGGCATCCAACAGCTCTCCACTGGGATATATTTGCCCCCATTATGGAGTAACCAGTCTTCAATGCAGTTTGTACACTTCTGCAAAATGGAGCATGGAAGCTCAAACCAAACAGCAGCTACTGTTACTAAGTCAGTGACAATAAATGAGGACCTAAGTTGGTCTGTTAATGTTCATGGACACAAGTTGATAGCTGGTAAGTGCAACGCTTTGTGCTGTGTAAAAGACAAGATAACAACAAAAGCTGCACTTAGTCGACTGGTACACCAAATAGACAGCTTAAGTGTTTGTTCAGGAAATCCTGATAGTCATTTTCTTGAACTAGCAGATGCTCGCAAGGGCATTTTTCATTCTCCTAGCAAAAACATGGTGGCATTTATTGATTCATTCTTCCCTGTTATGTTTGAGGATGAAATGTATAGTAGAACACTGCGCTGTAATGAATGTGAACTCTTAGTTACTAACAACAGGTGTGATACTTGCAAGCAGTATCGTTGCACTCTACGTGCTCTGCATAGCAGTGGTTACGGCAGCAAAAAAAAACTGCCAATCATGCCTCAATATCAAGCCACACCAACTTCCGTTACTTAAAGACACCTGAACGCCAACAGAGAATAAGAAGGCTCAGGAATGAAATAGTGAACAAAAGAAAAGAAGTGGAAAGGTTAAAGAGTTATGTGAATGTTGCCACTGAGCAGCATGGAATATACATAGAAGAGGCTTTGGAAAAAGATATTAAGCAAATTATGGAAGAGAAAAGCAATGAGATAAGAAAAACATACCAAGCAGATTCATTTCAGTGTATATTTTGGAATCAACAACTTGAGCTTTTAAAACTGAAAGACAAACGGCAAATAAGATGGCATCAGCTGGGCTAGGGGCGGAAGGAGTAAAGGTGTGATTCACGTGATCACAGATGAAATCTATGGCTCATGTGACGCGTTTCCAGACGATATCTATATCGATAGTAAAAAGTACATAAATGAGGGCATTAGCAATAGTGGGGAAGTAATCAGTTTATACAAGTCATGGATTATGAAACTACAACTTGTCATGAGTAGTAAATATGTTACAATGTTATTAAGTGAGTGCCTAGTTACTAACACTTAGCCTTGCACATATACCAGGTCTGCTGAACATGGAGTGCAGTGAGGAAGACATCTACACAATAGCTGGATATGACTTAGATTGGAAAGTTGTTGGTCGAAGACTTATTGGTGAACAGAAGGTCATGGATATTGATCGTGAGGGGAGCAGTGAAAACGACAAGAGGGATAAGATGTTGTTGGAATGGAGGAAGACAAAGACACGCGATGCTACTTACCAAGCATTGGTGAATGTGTTAAGAACAATTGGGAACAATGCTACTGCTGATCGTGTTGAAGAGTTGAAGAAGAATAGCAGACCACAAGGTACATGTAATAAATGTTCTCCAGCATTGCATGTGCATATAAGAATAGAAAATCAAAACCAATGAAGTTTGAATGGAGTGTTCATGATGTTGTAATGCAAAACATATATGTAGTCTGCAGTTGTTTATGGTTTTGTAATTTTATGATCCATTCTATTGGAACCCTTCTCCTCAACAAAGGCAGGACAATGAAGGAGTAGAAACAGAATGTAGGGGAAAGGTACCCATGCAGGGTGGGGTGTTGGAGGTCTGGAGGAGATGCATGGATGAGTTCCCATGTATGTATTTTTATTGCAATCAGCCATCAGACCTATACACCTACTCAATACTTTCTTAACTAAAAGTATCTATGCTGTTCATAAATGTACAACTGTACCCTTATTTTAGTTTTGGATTATCAAAGGATTTATTTGACATAAAAATTTACAGTTACAGTAGTATGTTCAAAACATTATGTCATTACTACAAAAAACAATGGCTGACATTTATTAGAGAACATTGATCAAAAAAGCATTTTGTATGCTTCACGCATCCAACATCTGAGCCTGTTGTGTATGATTCAGTTTATTATAATTGCATCTATTCTCTATTTTCCATGTAGATTCACCTCTACCGGTACTACCCAAATCAGGTTTGCTAAATCACAGGTCACTAATTTATATTTGTTACAATTTACCACTTCAAAGTTCAAACCATGCTCATGAGTGACTGGGATTAACATGCAACAAAATCACTTGTACTCAGAAGCACCACTTTATGATGTATACTTAGAGCTGGCAATCTTCAACTGCATTTACTGAAGTAGATGCATGTCTTTGAAGTGTAATTTGGCCATTTGATTGTATACTGCTGTGTTTTCCCACACACTGAACCATTAACCCCCTAAACTGTAAAGGTAATGGTGTGGTCATAGAAGACTCATTAAGGGGAGCTGCAATGGAGAAATACATCATTACCAGTATTCTCTGTAATATTTACTCTTTCAGGCAATGTTATCACAAAGAATGATGCTAGATGATGATGCAATTATGTGTACTGTGTGTTCACCAATGAAGGCAGATATTAATACAAGGTCTTAATGGGATGAATTTATGGACATTAAATGCAAAATAAACAGCAGTTGCATTACCTTTCCAAAATGTACAGATTAATGTGATATTATAGAGTACGAAAACTTTTAATTCATTACAGAATTTACAAACTACATACTAACCACAATAAAAGTTTGAAACTGTATAAAATTTGATTTTAAGTTTTATCAACAACACATCACACTTCAACAGACTAAAATCCACCGTCCTTTCTGATAGACTGACTTACATAAATTACATATGCTTATAGTGATATGACATCTAGTCATGATTATTTTCATTTATAACACATGCGAAGAGGACAAAGCACCTCTTCCTAAGACTGAACAGATGTGTACCATTTGTTCACTGTTATGTCTCTTGTAAGGTACTACAGAAAAATGGGGAAAAACCTTGTATTGAATCAACTTAAATCATTACCATCATCAGAACTATCTTTATTTCACAGTATATGTAAACTTGCCTACAATACAACCGTCTTGTCAAAGACATCCATTTCATTACACGATGTAAGTGACAAGTTTTCGATTTCAGACATAGCAAATTTGGGCATTATAATAGCAGACCAAAAAGAAGGACTCACAGGAGGGGAGCCCGTACTCTCCTTTGTCCACCTAACCAACCAGGAGTTCCTTGCAGCCTTCCATGTCAGCACACTACCTCCTGATGAGCAGCTTAAAACAGTCAGAGAACATGTTGGCCAACCTCATATGGGTGTGGTGTTAAAGTTCTTTTGTGGGATAACAGGACTACATAATCCAGATCACTGGACTTCAATTTTGGATAATGCACTGATTGTTGAAAATGATATAAAGAAAGTGAACATGAAAGCAGTGCATTGTGTATTTGAGTCACAGAATGGCCAAAGATGTAGAGAGCTGTTTTCCAAAGCAGATGGAAAATTGCTCATCCGAAATGAAACCCTTACCTTATTGGATTACTGTGTTGTTGGGTATTGTTTGGAGTCAGCACATGATGCTGTGAAGAGTATTACACTGATGTGCCAACTGACTGCTGAAGGACAGGAAATTATAGTGCAGAAGTTAACTAGATCTATAGAAAGTGTTATAGAATTACAGTAAGTGAGGTCTTATTAGTAGCATTGCTAGTACTTTAACTTCATTCCCATCCATAATATTTGATGATCTGTGTGATAAAGACAAGATATTGGCTTTGAATGAACTACTCCACAGATTTCCTAAAGTGAAATCATTAGAGTGAGTTTGCTATTTGTGATTCAACGCTTATAAAGATTGAGTTCAAGAATGTAAATCCCCTTGTTAATACTTCTCTGTACTAAACATCAGGAGAATGGGTACTAGTGTTTCACGTACTGAAACATACAATGTACAGCAAGCCACGTTTATGTGGTTCAAATATGATTTAGTTATTAAAAAGTAATACTAGATGATGGGTATATATAAATGGGTATCTGTGCTTCACATACTGTTATGGAGTTTGCGGATCATTATATCTGCGGCATGAAGATTAGATATTTATCGCGGCATTGTCGCTATACACTGTGACTTGTATAGTGTGTATTATGGATAAGGTAAATCAGGAATACGGGCATCACTGTGTCACGCATGCACGCGTATTTTATGTACAATGGTATACAGCACGAGTGGATATCATGCAACTGTGGCTCGTGATTACAGAGAGACTTCATTTTTTTGCTTACATCTCTCTGTACAATCCGTTACGCGGCCATTATATTGTCAACTAGGGTTGAAAATGATGTGTGCTTCAAAGGTCAATTACTACTATTAATAATTTGTGACGGGGGAAGCAGTCTTCATTTATATATGGCAGATAAACATCCCACGCTATGCATGGTTGACAGCGACGAGCAGTTTCTGAATCAACACAGCTTCGGCTGCAAGATAGTTCGTGCATGGAGCTCTTTGCTAAGCTAATCCTTGCGCATGTCTCGACCCCACTTAGTCTGGGGACCAGATGATAATAAGGCACTCATGTCCCCACAGTCCAGACTATGGACTCCACTATATGCACTAAGGGGTCAAATCAACACACATAATATGTCGCATGTTTGGAAACAATATTGATCGTTCATCAGTTATTGGGTGTGAAAAAGTTGACCACATATGTAAACTATGCTAAATATCTTAGCGCACGTTGCAGCAGTAGCGATGGTTATTTTACCATGCATACAGAACGTCATGGCTTACATTTTGCTTTAATAAAAAAGGAACTTCATTATTGAACACAACGGAAAATATGCTTTTCTAGTTTAATAACTGCTGCCGTAAATTTTTTTTGTGGTGTTTTTTGAATTATAGTCAAAGGCTATCTCTTGGCTTGTGTTTTCATTTGAAGATGGAATGCCAAGCCGTTACTAAACTGCACCTCATCGAAGCGCTCGTGTTTTTGTCTTGAAGAAACCCTTCTAAAGCGATCAATGTGTATAAGTAATTAAAATATAATTTTATGTGAGTTTGCTGTCATAGAAAAGGTAACTATTCTACCTAAAAGCTGGTCTGTGATGAAGATTGTGGGACAAAAAAAGTGATAACTGCAGCTTATTGAAAGTCCCTGTTGTATATTTGTTTAAAAAAGAAGTATCAGTTATCATTGCAGTTATCGTTGCCAGCACAAAATCCACTAAGACACAGAGACTTTCAATATGCTGCACAGTTATCACTTTTGTTGTCCACAATCTTCATCACAGACTGGCTTTTAGGTAGAATAGTCACCTTTTCAATGACTGCAAACTAGCCAGTGCAAGCCTGCTCACATAAAATTAAATTGATTACTTGTGGCCAATTATAGTTCACAATTATCGCTTTAGAAGGGTTTTGTTCAAGACCAGCGCTTCGATGCGATGTAGTTAGGTAACGGTTTGGCGTTCTATCTCACAAATGACAACAAGCCAAGAGATAGCCTTTGACAATTAAAAAAATCAGTGTTTTTTTTTATGGCAGCAGTTACTGCATTAGAAAAGCATATTTTCCGTTGTGTTCAATAATGAAGTTCCTTTTTTATTAAACAAAATGTAAGCTATGACGTTCAGTATGCATGGTAAAATAACCATCGCTACTGCTGCATGCAACGTGCGCTAAGATATTTAGCATAGTTTACATATGTGGCCAACATTTTCACATCTAATAACTGATGAACGATCAATATTAAAAAGTTAAGGTAATACATAAAAATACTAGGTAATTAGTCTCGTACCCAGACCCATATGTACGTAACGATGATCATCGCTTACAGTATGACATCACGTGAGTCATACTGTAAGCGATGATCATCGTTACGTACTTATGGGTCTGGGTACCAGACTAGTAGTTAATAGCCTGAACTCATGCACAATATTGTTTCCATATGTGTGTTGATTTGATATAGAATGACCCTAAGGTGAGTCTATCACCATACCAATTGAATTCAATAACGTTCTGCAACGATCTCAGGCCACGAGACAAGTTGCACATGATTCCAACGTGTGCAGCGACTCCTCCCCATTGCTTTTTTCAAAATCTGTTAGAAATCTCTGACAGCATTTACGCAAGTATGACAGAGTACCTTGTCATCCGACTCGCTGTAATGTAGCCATTTCCACTTGGACAACCAGATCGGCAGGAATCTACGGTGCAGTCTTCCTATCTCCCTTCGCGAGATACTCAGAAGTACAGAGTTGACTACCTTCAAGGAAAACCACCCAGACTCGAAGCATGCCAGTGCATGCCACATTCCATTCTCCCACCTGCAGCAAATGAATTTAAAACCTGCTGGTTGGGGGGGGGGGGGGGGGGGGGGGGGGGGGGGGGGGAGGCATCTAATACTATTTGTGCTTTAAAATGCATACGTACGCGGCTCGGCAGCTGATTATGCAATGAACGATAAATTTAATAAACATTCATACAAACGTCATATTAATGGTTATACAGAGCGTCCACTGCCAAATAATCTGATACTGCGATAGCTATATAGCCCGCACCCAACCCACCAGGTTCCACCGGCCCCTGCGAGAACCGCAACATAGCGGTCACGTTCCTCTGCACTCTACACCCATATAAAATAACCATCTGTAATATTATTTTTTAACCGGTATGGGCATGTTAGTAATGCCCCAATCAATGTTGGTGTTCGTTTTTCAACTGTATATATAGTTGTCGCGATAGGTCAAGATAGAAAACAGCTAACATGTGTACATCTGAGAGGGTAAAAACCATCCTGATGAACGATTGATATTAAAAAGTAATGTAATACATAAATATACTGAACTCATGCACAAAATTGTTTCCAAACATGAGACATATGTGTGTTGATTTGATATAGAATGACCCTAAGGTGAGGCCAGGAGACAAGTTACACCTGATTCCAACGTGCCAGCTACTCCTCCCCATGGCATTTTTCAAGGTTTGTTAGAAATCTCTGACAGCGGCCTTTACGCAAGCAGGGCTGCCGTGATATACGTCGATATTTTTTATATATCGCGATATGCAATTATTAACACTGTTATGATGATAATTTTTCTTACCATTGCTGATGGATACACCAAGCCCGCATGACATCAAATTCCACTGAGAATCAAGCCAGTGTGCAGTTATGGCAATATATGAATATCCTGTGTGCATTGATGCAGTATCAGTTGTGATGGAAACTGAGACAGTATCGACAATCATCGCTTTGATCTAGTAAGAGAAACACAATCATATGCACAAAAACTAATGAAAATTATTAAGGATGAGCCAGCTTTATAGCTAACGTTTTTCAAGACGTTCTCATACTGCATGTCAATCAGTAGAGTCGTCTTAGTCCTATGGGGTATTTCATATGAACCATTTGATATGTAATCCAGAAATTCTCGAAACTCTGGGCTGTCCATTAACTTTGGTGGAAGCAGGTTTGCAGTGAAGTCTTTGACCAGTAGTTCGCTAGCTTTGGTAAGTTTTTCTCCCTTCAAAACATTGGGTTGCATCTGAGTGATGTATCTTTCCAGGGTTCCTTTACCGGCTTAAAGTCCAGTACTGGAACACCCTTTATCTCTGCAGACTGTGCTTGAACCAGGGCTAGGGGTAGCAGGGCTGGTACTAGTGGTGGTGCAGCCTATCCGAGCAACTTCCTTATCACACCTATTAGGCCTATATCAGTAAATGAATTATTGTGAAACATATAATGTCATTTATTACTGAGTAGCAGATAAGGCCTGAAGACCAAAAAGGACTTACATTATGCTGCTTTCGGTGACACCAACAACACCATGCACAGATTTTAGGTGATGTTGCATGTTAGACGTGTTGTTGCCCTTTCTGGAAACCCATGCACAGCACCTGTTGCATACAACCCAGGAGGACCCAATCGCTTTCCTGTGCCACCCAAAATGTTCCCACACGTCACTCCTAAACGTTTTGAGGTCAACGGCCACAATATCCTCTTTCCCTACAGCATGGTAGGACGGTCTATCAGTCGCTTCTTTTGATCCCGCCATAACGCGTAACCTCGACAAAGATTATTGTTGAAATTAATAGCAATGAATACTTTAATGTCACCAATGATCATCAATATTCATCACTTTAATAACCATAAATATATATCGCGATATTTCACTCATATCGCGATATATCGCGATATGGACGATATCGGCAGAAGACCATATCGCGGCAGCACTGTACGCAAGTATGACAGAATAATTTCTCATCCGACTCGCTGTAATGTAACCATTTCCACTTGGAAAACCAGATCGGCTGGAATCTACGGTGCTGTCTTCCTATCTCCCTTCGCGGGAATTTAAAACCTGCTGGTTGATTGGGGGGGGGGGGGGGGGGGGGGGGGGGGGGCATCTAATACTACGACTCTACGAGTAATTGTGCTTTAAATGCATACCAACGCGGCTCCGCAGCGAATTGTGCAATGATCAGCTTCCGAGCTGATCATTCCACAATGCTCGATCCTGGCCAAATTAAATGTACATAAAAAAAATAATATTACAGAGCTTGGGAAATACGTTATTTTATATGATTTTAGAAAGCAGAGGAACGTGACCGCTAACTTCAGATATTATTTAAAAACATGTACCGGCCCTTTACAAAACGTGGTATGTTAACGAGATGCCTGGTGTAAATGTAGTATGTCTTGCCCCAAAAAGTAAATGAATCGTTGCCACGAAATGATACACCAAACGAATGCATTTCAAGACTTCAATTTTATGAAAATCATAATGTCCTCTACAAAGCGATTCTTATACGCACTATCTATAGAGTATGCGCAGGTGGATTCTTTATTGGCCATACATTTCCACGTTAGAATTACATTTCAATTGCTTGTCCTATTTTGTCACAATGATCCCAAATAATTACAGAGATTTTCGGCTAAACGTGGAAAGCAAATAACTTGATAAATGTACGTTGCCCGCTATGAGATATGAGGAACAGTAGATTTGTTAAGGAACAACCTGGAATGAAAGGACATCGCGAATCAATCCATGAAGATTTAAGTCTTTCCTTCGTCGAGACAAGCCGCCACATAACTTCGAAATGCAACAATTTTATATACTGATATACTTTTGTCTAAAAATCTCGCGCCGAGGCCGTATTCTGTTGTGTGACACATGCAGTGTAGAACTTTAGCGCATACTACGAACAAACTGGATATCCGAGTTATGCGGCCGACGAGGCAGGCCCGGCGGAAGAATAACTGGTAGGGCTAAATAATGGTTATTGTTTCTTTATTCATTATTTATTCTGTCGATGGAGTTTTAGGTCGGGAAACAGAATGCGTCATCAAATCCTTGCTCACAAAATAGCTATCAAATGGAAAAAAAAGTCATATCCAGAAGTAGCAGGATAAATACGAGCAGGCTATCTTTCACGGCAACTAACTTATGGGGTTCCAGAACCGAGAAGTGGTAGAGATATTGATGATGGGGGAAGTTGCATATCAAGTTGTTCAGATGTGTATTATTATGATTATTTTTCTATTCTATAAAGAGCTAAATTGGTGTACGTCATTATGATGTACTAACTTATTACAGGAGTTAGGACCTCCTCTTGGTCTTTACGTCAATATCTCTAAATGTGAGCTCTATTGTCCAGGCGATACCCCCACTTTCCCACCAGAGCTTAAAGTATTCCATTTGCCTCATTTTGAGATCTTAGGGTGCCCAATAGGTGATTACATATACTGTGCACACTTTATTGCCTCAAAACATCTCCAAGCACACAAGCTGTAGCTCCACTTGAAAGATGTTGCTGCCACAGACCCACAAGTGGCATTAACTTTACTTCGTTTGTGTGGTAGCTTTTGCAGGTTGTTACTTGGCTCGTTCAACTCCAACTGATTTGGTATTGGAAGCTTTCAAGCTTTTTGATGATGACATCCATCACTGTTTCATGGACAGTATAGGGGTCAGCTTGGCCTCAACAGTGCATGGTAGTCTAGGTTTGCGCTCACTGTCCCTTCTCTCAAGCTCAGCATGTATATCACTTCTGTCTGTTCCTCTGGTATTGTTGATTCTGAAGACATACACGTGTTGTTGATTCTAAAGACATACACCTCACAAATGCCAATGACCACTTTAATTCTCATGTTTCTCCAATTGAGAAACTTTCTGTCAAATCAATTTTCTCCTCACCCGTCAGTCAGAGGCTTCTGTCTTCTAAAGTGAACGACCATTGTTTTCTAAACCTTTTTGATCGATTCTCTCGTGCTAGCAAGGCTATAGGCTGCTATCAGTTTCAGCACCTCATGCCACCAGTTATTTCTTCCACATCCCAAGGTCTACATCTTACCCCATTGAATTCAGGGTAGTTGTCAATTGGTGGCTGGGCCTAGATACCTCCCAGGGCTCTCAGTGTGCCTTCTGCCCTGCCCACAGTCTGGACCCTCTTGGACACCACGCTTTAGCATGCAAATGTGGGGGTGATGTTGTATTACGCCATAATACACTTCAGTGCACTTCCTTCACCGTGCGCATGCTTCTGTCAATATTGAAGTTGGCGCTGGGCTCTTTCCCGACCATTCGCAGTCACGACCTGCCGATATTCTGTTGCAGAATTGGAACCTTGGGAGGCCCGTTGCCCTGGACATCTCCGTTGTCTCACCGCTAAACCATTCAACTTTAGCTGAAGCGGGAGCAACTTTTGATGCAGTCCTTGAGGCAACGGAGAGCAGGAAACACCAGGCCAACGATGAAAAGTGTTCAGGTCTAGGGTGGGTCTCAACCTCTCTAGCAATTGATTCCTATGAGGCTTGGGGTAAAGAGGCTTCATTGTTTTTTGCACAAGTTGCTGCTCGGCTTGCAATCCACAAGTCCCTGCCAAAGTCACAGGCTTCTTTCTACCTGTTCTCCAACTTAAGCTTTTGCTTAATTAGAGCAAATGCCAGAGCCATTCTCCGAAGAGTGTACACCGTACCTGTCTGTGTTTGATGTGTATTTTATGTGTATGGAAAAATATGTATACTTTTCATTACGTTAATTAATATTAATTATTCATTGTTTGAAACATCTAATGATAGATGGAACGTTCTATACTTAAATGGGTCTTGTGGATTTCATTTTATAACATTAAATTTAAATCGATATATCTTCCGAAGTATTAACGCTATCGGGTTTCAATCTTTAACACAACATACCACACCATTACTATATGTCTTTTGGTGTCTTACACATGCGGGGTACCGACGTTTCAAGGTCGCTACCCCGTAGGGTTCAAGACGGCCACATCTTCAGGTAGGAGTGTCTAAATCGGTTCAAAATAGGTACCTATGTAGAAGGGTCCTACCGCTATTGATTTGATCTGTTCGTTAATTTTTGCTTAATCCGTTATGGAGATACAAGTGTGCAAAGTAATTGCATATTTCCCGGGCGTTACTCGCCATTAACGTATCACGAGAACGTCCTCGAAGCCAGTCGTAATACGTTCATATGGCGCGTAACGCCCGGGAAATAAATCAATAGTGGCAGGGCCCTTCTACATAGGTACCTATTTTGAACCTATTTGGACACTCCTACCTGAAGATGTAGTCGTTTTGAACCCTACGGGGTATCGGCACCAAAATGGACTTTCACATATAGTAATGGTGTGGTATGTTGTGTTAAAAATAGGAACCCGATAGCGTTAATATTTCGGAAGATATGGGACAGTTTCCGTGGCCGGGGCAATTTTCGCGGAAAATGTCCCATATGATTTAAATTCACAGGGAAAAAACGCGTCTAATCACTTTATGATTTGTCACTTACATTCTGTAACAGAATGTAAGTGACAAATCATTTGAAAATAATAAAGTGATTCGATGCGTTTTTTTCCTGTGATTTATAAAATCCACATGACCCATTTTCGTATAGAACGTTCCAATAAAATATTTCAGTCTCTGTTGAGACATAGATGAGAGAAGATATTAGAAATTTCCAAGATGGTACGAAGCAGTTATTAGGTGAGAAAAAGTTGCCCACATATGTAAACTATGCTAAATGGGTCAGTTTCCGTGAAAATGACCCATCGCAAAAATCATTCACGTTTAATTGAATCGCTATAACTTCCGAACGGTACACGCCATTGACTTACTATTTTCAACACTTCATACTACACCATTTCTCTACGGTAAAACACTTCTTGGGGTCTTGCACTTGCTCTGTGCCCGTATTGCAACGTCCGATACCCCACAGGGTATGAACCCGTCATAACTTTCGGCAGGAGTAATCAAATCGCTGTAGAGGGGTCCTATAGCGATCTGGTTTTCCAAGTGGAAATGGCTACATTACACACAGCAAAACAGATTGATGCATGTCACTATACTAGGGCACTCGTTTTTTTTTTAAACCAAGTGCCCTATTATTGATTTCTAGTGACCTGCGTCAATCTTTTTTGCTGTGCAGCGAGTCGGATGGGTATTTTGTCATACTTGCGTAAAGGTAACAGACTTTTAAAAATGCCGAGGATACCTTTTGACTAGAGGGTACAATAACTGGAAGTGCAGCTACTGATGTGTTTTGCAAACACGAATCAAGCGATGGCCATGCACAGTCTGTAGAGAAACTGTATACTCTGCCATCCACTACAAAAGTGATTTAGCAATTCATTGCACACGTTCCCTATTTGAACAGCCAGGTTATGAATTGAAAGCAAATAATTACAACCAATAGAGTTTTGATTATGAACTGCAAATGTTGCACGGAGACAATGTAGATAAAAATAATCTTGCCATTCAGCTGTCTATTCTTGCAGTAGACCACCCGCAAGGTCATAAAACACCAAGCATTTTTGTAATAATCGATTACTTTATGTCTCTTTCACCTGCCAAAAAGCATTTAATGGATCACGTGTGCACTGTACTGACTGATCATGCCTGCTACAAATGCTACCAGTGAGTGTTCATTTAGTGCCCTGCGTAGGTTGAAAGTATATCTTCTCTCATCTATGTCTCAACAGAGACTGAAACATCTAATTATGTATTATTAGATATTTCAAACAATGAATAATGAATATCAATTAATGTAATGTAAGGTAATAAGTTAGTACATAAAAATAACGTACACGAATTTAGCTAAAAAATAGAAAAATACACATCTGAACAACTTGATATGCAAGTTCCTCCATCATCAATATCTATACCACTTCATGATCCATTTGGTTCTGGAACCCATAGTCATAAGTTAGTGGCCTTCAAAATCACAAAAGGTAGCCTGGCTCGTATTTATCCTGCTACTTCTGGAAATGACTTTTTTTTCCATTTGATAGCTATTTTGAGAGCAAGGATTTGATGACGCGTTCTGTTTCCCTGCCTAAAACTCAAACGAAAAAATACTTCATTCTTCATGGAGTGATTCGCAATGTCCTTTCATTCCACGTTGTTCCTTAACGAATCTACTGTTCCTCATGTCTCGTAGCGGGCAATGTACATGTATCAAGTTATTTGCTTTCCACGTTTAGCCGAAAATCATTGGGATCGTTGTGACAAAATACGACAGCAATTTATTCTAACGTGGAAATGTATGGCCAATAAAGAATCCACCTGCGCATACTCTATAGATAGTGCGTATAAGAATCGCTTTGTAGAGGACAATAATTTTCAAAATTGAAGTCTTGAAATGCATTCGTTTGGTGTATTATTTCGTGGCAACGATTCATTTACTTTTTGGGCAAGACATACTACATTTACACCAGGCATCTCGTTAACGTACCACGTTTTGTAAAGGGCCGGTATGTTATTAATTAAAATAATATCTGAAGATGCATGCATGTCCGCCAAATGAAGTATATTCTCTGCAAATTTTCTGAATACGTGCAAATAGTATGTATACGATCGACAGGCCTTGGAAAACTCAGTAGAAGTTTAAAGTCATGTAACGAATGATTTCGTTTCGATTTAGTGTAAAGGTACCCACGCGGCTCTACCAGTTGACCGCGTCTGCGCAGACCAGCTAGCTCGGTTGTGTGTTGTAATCAGGGCGTCGGCGCGGAAGGTACAAAACATTGGTCCGGCAAATGAATAAATAATGAAGACTTTGGGTGCGGGAGGGTGTGTAACTCCCTAGCCTCCCGCCCAGCAGGGGGGGTATGGGGGAGCGCTGTAAGCTAGCCCGAGAAGCTTTGCAAATTATGCTTTATTAACGTCCTAAACCATAATGAATTTCACTGCAGTTCGCCCCCTAAAATCATGCTATTCATTCGAAATTGCGATTGGTACATTTGAAATGCTTCATATATGTATAAAAATACCAAACTGGCCGAGGCGGTGTTCGTTACCTCGTACAAACTCCTCTGCAATGCCATCTATCATCAGCTGTGCTTTTCACACCACTCTGCTCTAAACGAGCGCGTTTCACCGTTCGATCAAACCGAACGTTTTGGAAAGGAAACGACTGACTTAGACGATCTACTGCAGACCACAAGGGACGGACAATAAAATCGAGCGAGCGGCATCCATTTCTCTTCAGATGACCCCCAACATTGTTATACATGTACATTATCATTGCAAGGTAGCACTTCATTCGTGCTTGCACAATGACAGACGTAACAGGAAATAATTAGATGCACGCGAAAGGGCGTCATGCCCTTATCAGTTAATTTGTATTTGGATCGACTGTTCATTTATTACTTAAAGGATATCATCCGGTAAAGTGTTCAGTGCCATCTGATACGCAGTCATCGCCTTAGTCTGGCACATCTGATTCATGGACATCGGCAATACCGAATTACCCAAGATTTCTGTTGGTTCTTTTGGTGTCAGAAGAACGTAGCTATACTAAGCTGTTTGTTACAATGAGGTTTCTTCGCACATTCTGTAGGGCAATATGAATAACTCGAATTCTATATAAATTGAGGCGATCTATTAACACAAGCGAAAGCGTCATGCAAGCATTGTAGCTTAGACACGTAAAACACCACTGCATGCACATACACACTGTAGCATAAAAGCAGGTATTACTTACTACATGGCGTCGGAACTAGTCCGGACAATATATTACATTTAATTCATAGCTTCTCACGTGATTTCAGAGGTTCCGAGTGCGAGTCGGTATGTTTCCCCAACGGTTTACTTTGTGATGTGGGAAATTACTCTCAACTCTACAAACTGATTTGTTACTACTGATTTGTTTGTGTGGCCCGTTTTCAACTCATTTCGCGCTAATGCTGATCGATTTGTGCGCGTTCTCAAAAACGTGATCGTGTTATTGTTGAAGCAGAAATCAGCTGTCAGCAGTCAAACCACGTGACCTTACAATGTGTGCGGCGCCATAGTGCGAATGGGATTGGATGTTACCAATAAGTTATTGTGCTACTTTGTAATGGCCCTGGGGAGCGATGGCTTGACCCACCAATACCATCAATTAATATTATGGAAAACCATGTGTGAGAGTTATGGGAGGGGAGGGGGAAACCAATTAAGGATACCATGGAAACCATGTACACCTTCTGTAAGGGTGTCGTCTTTGTAAGTTACATGTTCGGTGTAGAGGGTCTTTAAAAAAGGATATGATATGGTTGTTGATGTTGCCACTGCCTTGATGTATGGCACTCAGGGGCATAGTAGTTTGTTTCCCATGTTTGGTTTGGATACCATGTCTACCTTGGGGAAGAATTGTACTCACTTTCTGTTGAATATTGATATTGCCTGCAATGGAACCATTGTTGGGCGAATGGGGTGCGAGCCATTGTACCATAGAGGCCAGCAGAGGTTGATGCCTTAGCTGTGTGACTCCACCTCAGGGTGCTAGCACCAGGGTTAGGATAGCCATATGTGGTGAGTAGTGGCCCCTCTCGGGAACGCCCAAAGTTGACCCCCCATAAAGGCGCTACTGCCAAAATGTATAGTATGATAGTGAACAAACAAATGAGGGTTACAGACACAACAAAGCATAGGTAGGAAACAGTTAGGGAGCCCTGGCAATCTATGCTGTAGTGGAGGAGTGAATTGGCATGTGGCGGACATACATGGAGTATGCATCACTGCACCAATGACCAAGTTGCTCTACAGTTGCAAAAGGCAGGCCAGCTCTTGCTGCAGCTGTAGCTGCTCCTTTTCTGAAGCTGTGTGTGTTATAGTTCCCTGGGTCATAGCTGTTCTGGCACAACTGAGAATGGAGGGTGAACCGTAAGCCTTCGGACTGACAGCGGCCTGCCAGACTGGAAGTGTGATAATGGAGCAGCTGGCTTGACATGACAGCACCTTAAGTAGGATGGCATGGCGAGGACTGGACAGCAGGCTTGAACGAGTGAGTCCCATTGTAATGATGGACCCTTTCCCCAACTGATCCATCTTGGAATATTTGATGGTCAGCTGCAGATTGTAAGGTGCTAGCAGCACGTCTTGCTTGGCTAAGAAGCGCCCCCTCCTCATGGTATTCCTTTTCCAGCTGTTCACGGTAAATTTGCTAACTCTCAGGAAGCCAAAGAAGGCCACTGCCAATGCTGCCTGCAGCATGAGACGGTCGTGGGTAGAGTGTGTCTTGCTCACGTACAGAGATTGGGACAACTCCTTTAACATCTTGATGGTGAGTGGTTGCCTTCCTGCAGTGCCATACCAAGCGTAACCCCTCAACTGTGTAGTTGCTCTGCAGGATCCACATGATTGCCTCGGTGGAGTGGTTGAAGAGGTGGGGGGCGGAGTGTAGTCCAAATGGGAGGCATGTGTCTATGTAGAACTTGCCTTTTCAGTTCATACCTAGGAGGTTCCAGTCGTCAGGACGCACTGGGACCATGCGAAAGGCAGACTTCAAGTCTACGTTGGCCATCAGAGCCCTGGACCATGCCCATACAGGAGCTTCACTGCATCATTGATGGAGATATAGTGATGGCGGGACCACGATACGGAGCTGTTGTTAGGGCTGCCTCTTCCTCTTATGCTGGCAAGTCGAGATCAATTATTGACTGTAGGGCTTGCCCTGCTGGTTCGTCCTCGTTCTGTGTACCATCTTGCCCATCTGGGTTCTTGCCACTTTCCCCCTTGGATGGGGCATTGCTACGGATAATGGCGTTGTCCAGCATCCTTTCAACCAGGGCCCTCTTATTGCCAGACGTTGTGAGGCTGGCCTGATTGAGGTAATAGCGCAGGACCTCTGCAGACAGCCCCATTACATGCACGTATGTCTGATTGGTCTCTAGTTCTAGATCCATGATGATCGCTATTCGATAAATCCCACTGCTGGACAGAACTGAGATAGTGTGTGTTGTGTGCGTATATACATGTCCCAGGGGCGCCATGGGCAGGTCTGAGTCTGGGCCTGAATGTATGTGATAAGCAGTGCTATATGGGACAATTGATTGGGCCTATTGAGGGGGTATGACACCTCCATGGGCACTTGCTAGATTTACATTAAGCACTGTTTCTACCAAACAGTACCTTTAACAAATGTATCACCCAATGTGGCAGAAGTGTCATTTCAATAGTGGCTATTGGGGAGAGGGCGTTAGGGGTGAGGTCAGGGGGAGGGTGCCAGAGATGGGATTCCCCTCCCACACTAGTCCAAGTGCATGACATAAACACCTCCCTTATACAGGAGGATACATAGTTGACAAAAGGTTGGAGATTGTGGGTAATTATGATGATAGTATTAGAAGGGGCCTAAGTAACTATCCTTGTTAGGGTTGGCAAAAACATGTCTGCAATTAATATCACTGGAAAACCACGTATGAGAGTTACAACATCAACACAAGGCCCGGTTCTTTACACCAATCCAATTCTAGCCTTCAATAGAAGCCACACCCTTTGTTAGGTTGTGGCCGGTCACAATTCTGGACCAAAATATCACACGCCATCAAACATGACACACCAAAAAAGCCTAACTGCAATGATTGATCACGTGTTCCTATTCAAATTAATTTCCACCCGGTTCTCTGTGTATCCGATTGTAGGTCCTCTACACCACTCTCCCCAGAACCGAGATGTAACATCATTGTAAATGAACTTGACCGCCTGATCAGGTGTGCTGGGATGGCACAGGTCTGGGATTTCGGTCCATTCTTGAGGCTGAGTTGGGACCAAAGGATGGCCTTTGTTTGGAGGCGATCCGCGGTTCTTAGGCTCTGATACTACCACTGGGTGTTCTAAGTCAACAAATGCATGCTTCAACCTATCCACTGATATGAACTCATTCTGTCCTCCTCTGTCAATTGTGAAGGTCTTGTCTCCTGCCTGCATGACTTTGAATGGTTCTTCGTACAGACGTTGGAAGGGTGTATGGTGAGCATCCCAGAGAACAAAAAGAAACTGAGATTGCTTTAAGTTGTGGGATGGAGGATGGTATATTGAGGTGGGCATGGGTGCCTGCATGCGAACTTCATCCCGGAGTTGCTGCAGTTGGGAGCGATGCTCTGGCTGGAAATTGTGACTAACTAAATAAATTACCAGGCACTGTGAGAGTGTCCCCCCCCCCCATAGACCAATTCTGCAGATGAACACCCTAGGTCATCCTTAGGTGCTGTACAAATTCCAAGAAGTACCCAAGGTAGTTTAGCTGTCCAATTAGGGCCAGTGAGCCCAGCTCGTAAGGCTGCCTTCAGATGTCTGTGGAACCTTTCTACTAGGCCATTGGATTATGGGTGGTAGGCGGTAGTGGTCAATGGATGTCCACAGTTGTGAAGTAAAATGGGCTCCCCTATCAGATGACAGGTCTATAGGAATTCCTTAACAGGCAATCCAGTGGGATAGGAGGCACTTGGGATATCTGCAATACCGACTCACCCAAGGTTTCTGCTGGTTCTTTCGGTGTTAGAAGAACGTAGCTCTACTAAGCTGTTTGTTTACAATGAGGTTTCTTCGCACATTCTGTAATGTAGGGGCAATATGCCGGAATAACTCGAATTCTATATACATTGAGGCGATCTATTAACACAAGCGAAAGCGTCATGCAAGCATTGTAGCTTAGACACGTAAAACACCACTGCATGCACATACACACTGTAGCATAAAAGCAGGTATTACTTACTACATGGCGTCGGAACTAGTCCGGACAATATTTACATTTAATTCATAGCTTCTCACGTGATTTCAGAGAGTCAGTAAGTTCCCCCTTGTTCAAAGAGCCCAATAACAGGACCATCCTTGATTTCTCCTCCTCCAAGGAGACGCCCTCACCTCCATCATCATGAGAGACGGAGGGTTTTCCGTCCTCATCTGTGGAGTAGTCAAGCTGTATGGAAGAGCAGGCATGTATTGTTATGTCATCTGGGTCGAATATGACTTCGATCATTGAAATATGCCTCCAATGGACTAAGGTGTTATTGTATGTAACCCAAATTTGTGTTTCTTTTTCATTTTTAAGAATTGTAGACAGCTCTCTCAGTGTGTTTCTCCTATGTTTCTTATGTTTTATATTTGAAACAATAAAATAGTCTGTGGGATCCATATGTTTTTCTGGCCAAACGGCATCATATTTTTCATACGTTTGGCATGCTTTGTTTCTAGCATTGCCTCTACTTATCAGAACTGTCTCATGTTCTGGAATTGGTTTAGGTAGCGGAGGAAATACGAAAGCTGTTACATAGTCTATTCCCAGTCCATCGTGTTGTCTACTATTTTCCCATTTGTGTATCATTTGTTTTTGTATTGTTTCAATATTGCGCACAAGCGCAAACGGGGAGAGCTCTTTGTTTTCATCTTCCATTGGAGGTAAACTATATGGTTTTCTGAAATATAAGTTTAGTGAGTTTGTTTTGTACATGTATATGTACTTTTTTTCTGGCTTCGTAGGCTAAGAGTAGTTTAGATAATATATTTGTTTACAACCTTTTGCGGTTAGGTACCATACACTTGCACAAATACATGAATCACAAAATGATAACCAACATACAATATGGTTTGAGGTTTCCATCCTGGTTTCTTTATCCATCATATACACAGTTTCCAGTCAAAAAATCTCTTCCTATTCGCGACCGGTTTCGGAGTACTTTACTCCTTCTTCAGGCAGATGGAAGTAAGTGAAGTCTATGCAGCTGAAGTTTAATTTGAGAAATCCCGCATTTTTGATTGGTTCTTTATTTATGCGTCCCTTTTTTGTCTGAAATTCTTCTGGTTCAAAATTGTTCGGTGACGTCAACATGGAGGGTTGAAGCCCAGTGGAGTTTCTTTCTTCAGTCAATTTTATCAGTCAATTATCAGTTAATTTGTATTTGGATCGACTGTTCATTTATTACTTAAAGGATATCGTCCGGTAAAGTGTTCAGTGCCATTATATACGCAGTCATCGCCTTAGTCTGGCACATCTGATTCATGTACATCTGCAATACCGAATTACCCAAGGTTTCTGTTGGTTCTTTTTGGTGTCAGAAGAACGTAGCTATACTAAGCTGTTTCTTTTGTCGGAATAACTCGAATTCTATATAAATTGAGGCGATCTATTAACACAAGCGAAAGCGTCATGCAAGCATTGTAGCTTAGACACGTAAAACACCACTGCATGCACATACACACTGTAGCATAAAAGTCCGGACAATATCTAATAAATATTACATTTAATTCATAGCTTCTTACGTGATTTCAGAGGTTCCGAGTGCGAGTCGGTAAGTTCCCCAACGGTTTACTTTGTGATGTGGGAAATTACTCTCAACTCTACAAACTGATTTGTTACTACTGATTTGTTTGTGTGGCCCGTTTTCAACTCATTTCGCGCTAATGCTGATCGATTTGTGCGCGTTCTCAAAAACGTGATCGTGTTATTGTCGAAGCAGATTTCAGCTGTCAGCAGTCAAACCACGTGACCTTACAATGTGTGCGGCGCCATAGTGCGAATGGGATTGGATGTTACCGATAAGTTATTGTGCTACTTTGTAATGGCCCTGGGGAGCGATGGCTTAACCCACCTAACCATCAAGTCGTACTTGTCAGCAGTACAGAGGCCAGGATCGAGGATTCAACGAGTGCCACGTTCCTGCGGTACATCCAAAGGGACAAGACCTCTCTGCCTATTGCTTGGCACTGTACGACTGGGCGGTGCCATCTCACCACACCCCCAAACATGGTGCTACAATGCTCACCACGATCCCTGGAGCACGACTAATGATAGATAATAGTGGCAGAAGATTAACCACAATTAATATTACAATGTCATGCCTTCATGTAGTAATGATGATGACCTCATCTTTTACCTGTGTAAAGAAAATGTGTTGTTATGGTTATTGAATCACCACTTCTTATTTCTCATGTGCAGTTTGAGTCAATGCTTCAGAGAAGAGGAATGGGATAGGACTTTGCTGGGAGACCTGCTGATAAAGGCACCTAATCTTCAATCTCTGAAGTAGGTACCCAGTCCATACCAAGAGTGGAGAGGGGAGGAGGATGGGCAACACAACTAGCAGTGTGTATCATTTGCATTCTACTCTGTACATTGTATGTTTATGGATGGTGCTCCTATTTGCAGCCTATCTTGGAATAACCTCAGTAATAATGGATTGATGGCATTGTGTGCAGCAAGTTCTTCTTTATCAAATCTGAAAAGGCTGGAGTAGGTTATATTCTTATGTTGTGTGTTATTTGTGAATACCATAGTGCGAATGGGATTGGATGTTACCGATAAGTTATTGTGCTACTTTGCAATGGCCCTGGGGAACGATGGCTTGACCCACCAAACCATCAATTAATATTATGGATAACCATGTGTGAGAATTATGGGAGGGGAGGGGGAAACCAATTAAGGATACCATGGAAACCATGTACACCTTCTGTATGGGTGTCGTCTTTGTAAGTTACATGTTTGGTATAGAGGGTCTTTAAAAAGTGATATGATATGGTTGTTGATGTCGCCACTACCTTGATGTATGGCGCTCAGAGGCATAGTAGTTTGTTTCCCATGTTTGGTTTGGATACCATGTCTACCTTGGGGAAGAATTGTACTCACTTTCTGTTGAATATTGATATTGCCTGCAATGGAACCATTGTTGGGCGAATGGGGTGCGAGCCATTGTACCATAGAGGCCAGCAGAGGTTGATGCCTTAGCTGTGTGACTCCACCTCAGGGTGCTAGCACCAGGGTTAGGATAGCCATATGTGGTGAGTAGTGGCCCCTCTCGGGAACGCCCAAAGTTGACCCCCCATAAAGGCGCTACTGCCAAAATGTGGAGTATGATAGTGAACAAACAAATGAGGGTTACAGACACAACAAAGCATAGGTAGGAAACAGTTAGGGAGCCCTGGCAATCTATGCTGTAGTGGAGGAGTGGATTGGCGTGTGGCGGACATACGTGGAGTATGCATCACTGCACCAATGACCAAGTTGCTTTACAGTTGCAGGAGGCAGGCCAGCTCTTGCTGCAGCTGTAGCTGCTCCTTTTCTGAAGCTGTGTGTGTTATAGTTCCCTGGGTCATAGCTGTTCTGGCACAACTGAGAATGGAGGGTGAACCGTAAGCCTTCGGACTGACAGCGGCCTGCCAGACTGGAAGTGTGATAATGGAGCAGCTGGCTTGACATGACAGCACCTTAAGTAGGATGGCATGGCGAGGACTGGACAGCAGGCTTGAACGAGTGAGTCCCATTGTAATGATGGACCCTTTCCCCAACTGGTCCATCTTGGAATATTTGATGGTCAGCTGCAGATCGTAAGGTGCTAGCAGCACGTCTTGCTTGGCTAAGAAGCGCCCCCTCCTCATGGCTTTCCTTTTCCAGCTGTTCACGGTAAATTTGCTAACTCTCAGGAAGCCAAAGAAGGCCACTGCCAAAGCTGCCTGCAGCATGAGACGGTCGTGGGTAGAGTGTGTCTTGCTCACGTACAGAGATTGGGACAACTCCTTTAACATCTTGATGGTGAGTGGTTGCCTTCTAGCAGTGCCATACCAAGCGTAACCCCTAAACTGTGTAGTTGCTCTGCAGGATCCACATGATTGCCTCGGTGGAGTGGTTGAAGAGGTGGGGGGCGGAGTGTAGTCCAAATGGGAGGCATGTGTCTATGTAGAACTTGCCTTTTCAGTTCATACCTAGGAGGTTCCAGTCGTCAGGACGCACTGGGACCATGCAAAAGGCAGACTTCAAGTCTACGTTGGCCATCAGAGCCCTGGACCATGCCCATACAGGAGCTTCACTGCATCATTGATGGAGATATAGTGATGGCGGGACCACGATACGGAGCTGTTGTTAGGGCTGCCTCTTCCTCTTATGCTGGCAAGTCGAGATCAATTGTTGACTGTAGGGCTTGCCCTGCTGGTTCGTCCTCGTTCTGTGTACCATCTTGCCCATCTGGGTTCTTGCCACTTTCCCCCTTGGATGGGGCATTGCTACGGATAATGGCGTTGTCCAGCATCCTTTCAACCAGGGCCCACTTATTGCCAGACGTCGTGAGGTTGGCCTGATTGAGGTAAAGGTGCTGGACCTCTGCAGACAGCCCCATTACATGCGTGTATGTCTTATCGGTCTCTAGTTCTATGATGATCAATATGCGATCAATCCCACTGCTGGACAGAACTGAGAGGGTGCGTGTTGTGTGTAATGGGCTTATATGCATGCCCCAGGGGCGCCATGGGCAGATCTAAGTCTGGGTCTGAATGTATGTGATAAGCAGTGCTATATGGGGCAGTTGGTTGTGCCTATTGAGGGAGTATGACATAAAGACCTCCCTTATATACACAATGCGAGGCTGGATACATAGTTGACAAAAGGTGGGAGGTTGTGGGTAATTATGATGGTAGTATTAGAAGGGGCCTAAGTAACTATCCTTGTTAGGGTTGGCAAAAACATGTCTGCAATTAGTATTACTGGATAACCACGTGTGAGAGTTACGACATCAACACAAGGCCCAGTTCTTAACACCAATCCAATTCTAGCCTTCAATAGAAGCCACACCCTTCTTTAGGTTGTGGCCTGTCACATTACTTGACCAAAATATCACACGCCATCAAACATGACACACCAACTGCAATGATTGATCACGTGTTCCTATTTCAATTAATTTCCACCCGGTTGCGGGAGCAACTTTTGATGCAGTCCTTGAGGCAACGGAGCGGAGCAGGAAACACCAGGCCAACGATGAAAAGTGTTCAGGTCTAGGGTGGGTCTCAACCCCTCTGGCAGTTGATTCCTATGGGGCTTGGGGTAAAGAGGCTTCATTGTTTCTTGCACAAGTTGCTGCTCGGCTTGCAATCCACAAGTCCCTGCCAAAGTCACAGGCTTCTTTCTACCTGTTCTCCAACTTAAGCTTTGCTTAATTAGAGCAAATGCCAGAGCATTCTCCGAAGAGTGTACACCGTACCTGTCTGTGTTTGATGTGTATTTTATGTGTATGGAAAAATATATATACTTTTCATTACGTTAATTAATATTAATTATTCATTGTTTGAAATATCTAATGATAGATGGAATGTACTATACTTAAATGGGTCTTGTGGATTTCATTTTATAACATTAAATTTAAATCGATATAACTTCCGAAATATTAACGCTATCGGGTTCCAATCTTTAACACAACATACCACACCATTACTATATGTCTTTTGGTGTCTTACACATGCGGGGTACCGACGTTTCAAGGTCGCTACCCCGTAGGGTTCAAGACGGCCACATCTTCAGGTAGGAGTGTCTAAATCGGTTCAAAATAGGTACCTATGTAGAAGGGTCCTACCGCTATTGATTTGGTCTGTTCGTTAATTTTTGCTTAATCCGTTATGGAGATACAAGTGTGCAAAGTAATTGCATATTTCCCGGGCGTTACTCGCCATTAACGTATCACGAGGACGTCCTCGAAGCCAGTCGTAATACGTTCATGGCGCGTAACGCCCGGGAAATGAATCAATAGTGGTAGGACCCTTCTACGTAGGTACCTATTTTGAACCTATTTGGACACTCCTACCTGAGTATGTAGTCGTTTTGAACCCTATGGGGTATCGGCACCAAAATGGACTTTCACATATAGTAATGGTGTGGTATGTTGTGTTAAAAATAGGAACCCGACAGCGTTAATATTTCGGAAGATATGGGACAGTTTCCGTGGCCGGGTCAATTTTCGCGCAAACTGTTCCATATATCGATTTAAATTCACAGGGAAAAAACTATGTTACAGACTGTAACATAATGTAAACATTCTGTAACAGAATGTAAGTGACAAATCATTTGAAAATCATAAAGTGATTCGACGCGTTTTTTTCCTATGATTTTATGTTATAAAATAAAATCCACAAGACCCGTTTTCGTATAGAACGTTCCAGATAATAAGATATTTCAGTCTCTGTTGAGACATAGATGAGAGAAGATATAATTTCCAAGATGGTACGAAGCAGTTATTAGGTGTGAAAAAGTTGCCCACATATGTAAACTATGCTAAATGGGTCAGTTTCCATGAAAATGACCCATCGCAAAAATCATTCACGTTTAATTGAATCGCTATAACTTCCGAACGGTACATGCCATTGACTTCCTATTTTCAACACTTCATACTACACCATTTCTCTACGGTACAATATATTTTGGGGTCTTGCACTTGCTCTGTGCCCGTATTGCACCGTCCGATACCCCACAGGCTTTCGGCAGGAGTAATCAAATCGCTTCAAATTAGGTTTGTAGGTAGAGGGGTTCTATAGCGATCTGGTTTTCCAAGTGGAAATGGCTACATTACACACAGCAAAACAGATTGATGCATGTCACTATACTAGGGCACTCGTTTTTTGAAAAGCGAGTGCCCTATTATTGATTTCTAGTGACCTGCATCAACCTGTTTATGCTAGGTACTTGGATATATTTTTCAAATGGATATTTTTGCAATAATTTGCATGGTTCTAAAAAGAGTAAAAAATGTGCATTCCAACGGTATATTAATTATCATATCATCTTTTTTCATTCGGTCAATACGGCAGCATAAAGCGATACTTTTCAATGTATGGAATTGAATGACTGCGCTAAAAAAAACTGTGCCGGTTTAACTTATATTCGCTACACTGATCTTACTAAACATGCTACTGCAGCCAAATATATAAGGAGTAACTGCCACACATATCTGCATATAAAAATAGTTTTCAGAAGGTACTACAGCAGATATTATGCATAAAATCATGCCAAATATGCAGGCTGCTCATGGTAGCGATATAGAAATATATAGCCAAGTGTATATATATCATGTTCTCGGAAACAAAATTTTACCATTCAATGAAAAAGGCATTTCACATGTCAGGAAAATCAACAAAAATCATATCTCCAGTTATATAGTCAGTAAGCAGCTGTAATATGCATATTTTTTCATCTTCCCCTTCTTCCTCGATGTCTTCCTGTGTCCAGTAACAGATGGTGGCTTTTGGAACTTTGCCAGTACTTTTCGCTGAAATGATGTGTCCATGATACAAAATATTTTGTTTTTGCTCAGTAAACCATAAATGTTCAATGTAAAGGCCATTAAGTATAGACATATTAGATATAACATTTCTTACAGTTTCTGTTTGTTCAACGCTAAGTTCTGGGAGAACTTCAGACAACTCAGCATTGTTAGTACTAAATTCAGCCTAATTCATATACACATTGAGGTACTGTACTACTATGAGGAAGACTATCAGCAGTTGTTGTACCAAGCAAGTTTCTGTGTGGGTTGGTGTGAATGTGTTTAAGCACTGTGGTTTTCTCATCATCACATCAATGGGAGGGTTTCTACTGCATCAAAGGATAGTATGTAGTCTACATGAATGTGTGTGTGTATGTCTGTGTGTGGTGTCTCTGTGTGTGTACTGTATCAAAGGATAGTATGTAGTCTTCATAAATGTGTGTGTGTTTGTGTGTGTGTGCTCAAAAAGTCCTTGTGATTATCTTCACATCACAATACGAGGAGCTACCCTACTATGTGCACACACACACACACAGGGTTTAATGAAGGTAGTCTACACACACTTTACTTCCTTTGACATATCCAGAAATGGCCCATACATAGGTTAAAGTGATGTCGTACAATAATTTACTTCACCAGCGGGATGTATTTATATTTCTCACAGCATTCGTACCTCTCCCACCTCCATAGATTGAACCCTCATTGCAAAGAAGTGCTCTTGATCATGCAGAGATTATAGTGTGAACGGAAAATTATAAAGACTTTACTACTAGTACATTGACCAACTCATGTGTAGTGCAAACCCATCATGTGCGTCGCTTTTTTCTTGTTTCTATTATGTTTTGGTCCCAGTAATTATGATCATGTTTGATGTATGCTCGTCGTTTTCTCGACAGAAGCGAAATTGATACTCATTTGTTGCTCAGTGAGAATTATTTCTTCAGCTGGGTTCCATTTACAGGAGCTGAAGTAGCCCAGAAATGGCCCATACATTGTAGGACATCTTTAAATATTTTCAAATTGAATTCAAAACTAGCTTAAAATTGTCCTTATTAGTATATGTATTTTTCATCAAGTTAGCGTTACACATTGTAACGCTACATTCAAGACAATTTATTTGTACCGCGCATAATTAAAACAAATATGTCATGCTGTAAATTAAAAATAATATGAACTTAACTAGACTAGAATTACTAATTAGCTAGCTAGCTAGTTCACGAGACATCGTCACTGGAGTTTGTGAGACTCTCGAGTATATGACCGTGAGTTTGTTATGTTATAGCTCTAATTGCCAAGGTTTAATGCATGTGTTTAAATATGCTACAAGATTGGCAACTGCGTGAATCTCACGCTGAATGAGTGAGGCTTTGTGATCGAGCGTTCCCCATTCAATTGCTTTTTATGTAACTGTCATTTTTAAAATTGTATTCGCTGACAGCTTCGAAGTCTTTTACCTTGAATGTGAAACACCCGCCCCCCAGATTTTCACACGCTAGAGATATTACATGCACACACGCACACACACACACACACAAAGCTAAACACACACACACATAAACACACACAGCTACTCACACACACACACACACACACACACACATGAACTACTCACACACACGGAAATCACTTGAGAGCACAACAGGATTGAGCTATAGAGGGGTTACAGTTTCATCATGGGAAGTTTGCTGCCATGTTTTTTGGTGTCCTAACTATTATACGTCATCATTTATAAATACGTGTGATGTACGTGAACACTATTTTTTGGCCTGTTCAAGAGGCACTACTTCAGATCCTATATACCAACAACTTTCTCGTTAGAGAATGTTTTTATTGACTTGTGTACTGAAGTTGAAAGGTATGGCCACATGCGTGACTGCTCTACAGGTATGATATGCTCTACAGGTATGATATGCGAATTCTGCCTGTTACTTGTACCGCGACTGCATCATACAGTACTGTTCAAATTCGGAGTCAGATACAGTGTATCACAAACACATTGGCGAGGCTGGGTTCTGGAACGAACGTTGTAGCAGTGACGCTGTTCAAATGGTTCAAAGACTGAAATTGCTCCAATATTATGAGTGGACTTGACCCAGTCCTAACTGATGCCTTATCATGGTGCAAGGTGGATGCCGGTGTTCTATGTGGTATTGCATTATTTGGAGTTACATTTGTGATGGACCAAGGAGTAGGGCTTAACTTAAGGTGCACATGGGTGTGAGTGCATTATTTTGTATTAGATTGAATACAGTGACCCATGGCTATCTGATTATGGTGTACAATGCACAACATGAGACTACATGTAAGTGATACAAGAGGACCTCATGGACCTCTTCTGACTGAGGGGGTTGTGACCCCACTAGGGTGTGTAACCTCCCCTGTATAATGAAAATTGATTTTTCTTTTAACACTAATCGATTTTTCAGGTTTTTGTGGATCTGAGAATCAATTTTTCTGAATAGTTTAAAAAACAAAATCGAATAGATTTTGCCAAATTTCCTGTCGAATACCTAGGTTATTCAGGTTATGGTGCTTGTAGAGTGCACACTGAGGAGATAATTTATGTCTGCACAGAAATCCACCTGCATGGTCTTGCATCCAAACTAGAGCTATGCATGTAAGTTGAAAACACAGAGACACAAAGGTCTACAGTAGCATGTGTTTGCCAAATAGAGTTTAATAAATTGTATGTCTTTACCATGCACTTGTACATATCAATAGTAATGTAAACCTAACCATCCAACACTAACCACTGAGACCAGACATCACCATGTAAACCACCTACAATCACGTACTCCACTTACAATCATCCCACAACACTCCATTCACGTTTCTCGCTAAATGCATATGAAATTTCCCATCAGTACGATTGCGTAATGCTCTCAAACAGAGCGCGCATACTTACTTGAAATGGGTGAGAAGTCTGTCATTCTATTTCACCTAGCGCAATACTCAGATATGTTCACTTCGTACCTAGTCTCGGCCCCAGACCCAACGTATCCGCTGCTGCTGGGTCTCGGGCCGAGACTACTTCGTACCACTGTACAATAAAATTAACAATGCAATACTAGTACCGGTACATAAAATTATTGCTACTACATATAAACACAACTCGTGGCATATACTAATGAACTTAGTTATTTACTTGAAGACGACGATATCATAAAAGCATTGAGCTAGTACACGTTGTAATTTTGTATCCCAATGATGACCATTTATATCTATTTACGCAATCATTGATTGTTTCCGATGTCGTCCCCACATTGCACGTATGTTATGAAATACTCAATTGAAAATTATATCCAGATATCGGTATAAAAAAGTATTCGAATAATGGGCTGCAGACGACGAATACCTAAAATGGAGAAACATAAACCGGTTATTTCGACTAGATACCCCGGACGGGGGGCGTATCTCCCCCCAGGACACACACCTTAACCCCCAGAGTACCCCGGACAAAGGGCATATCTCCCCCCAGGACACACACCTTAACCCCTAGAGTACCCCGGACGGAGGGCGTATCTCCCCCCAGGACACAAACCTTAACCCCTAGAGTACCCCTGGACAAAGGGCATATCTCCCCCCAGGACACACACCTTAACCCCTGGAGTACCCCGGCAAAGGGTATATCTCCCCCCAGGACACACACCTTAACCCCTAGAGTACCCCGGACAAAGGGCATATCTCCCCCCAGGACACACACCTTAATCCCTAGAGTACCCCGGACGGAGGGCATATCTCCCCCCAGGACACACTATAACCCTTAGAGTACCCCGGACAAAGGGTATATCTCCCCCCAGGACACACACCTTAACCCCTAGAGTACCCCGGACGGAGGGCGTATCTCCCCCCAGGACACACACCTTAACCCCTAGAGTACCCCGGACAAAGGGCATATCTCCCCCCAGGACACACACCTTAACCCCTAGAGTACCCCGGACGGAGGGCATATCTCCCCCCAGGACACACTATAACCCTTAGAGTACCCCGGACAGGAGGGCGTATCTCCCTCCAGGACACACATCTTAACCCCTTGAGTACCCCGGACAAAGGGCATATCTCCCCCCAGGACACACACCTTAACCCCCAGAGTACCCCGGACAAAGGGCGTATCTCCCCCCAGGACACACTATAACCCTTAGAGTACCCCGGACAAAGGGTATATCTCCCCCCAGGACACACACCTTAACCCCTAGAGTACCCCGGACAGAGGGCGTATCTCCCCCCAGGACACACATCTTAACCCCTTGAGTACCCCGGACGGAGGGCATGGCTCCCCCCAGGACATGCACCTGAACCCTAGAGTACCTGGACGGAGGACATGGTTCCCCCCAGGACACACACATCACCCCTAGAATATCCTGGACAGCTTACAAGCTTACATCACTCCCCCCCAGGACACATACCTGTTAGCACCCATACATGCCCCCTGGACAAATATTAAACATGACCCCAGGACACACATTTTTGTCATCCGTGGGGGTGTACGATTTATTAATGGAATAGCCCAATTCAGATCGCGGACCCCGTATACGTACATGTACACTAACTGATTCGAGGTTACTGACGCAGTCAAAAGACGATCGAATAAAATAGTGTGCAGGGCTGAAACTTTATTTATCCTGAACATGTATTTCGTTCGATGTTTGCGTATATGGAATAATGGAAACCATAATTTGGAATCGTGCATGCGTACATGCACCATCGAGTTTTACAACCCCCCTCCCCCACCCTTCCCTCCCTCCATCACGAAGTTGTGCTACCCCTTGAGTTCAAAAACCAGCGTGCTTGGCCAAGGTGGTCCCACAATCTAATTACCGCTAACTCTGTAGACACTGTGCTCATCTGTGCATGCCCGCAATCTTATTATTTCTGCTCAGGGGTTCATCTTCACGCCCCTCAAAAATGCAAAGATGTACAGCCACCTTGACTGAATCAGGATCAATCTCCAAAGCAACATATCTCTCAATGCCGAGCTCTTTAAGCACCAGTAATCCTGAGGAGAAAGAAGGGAATCAGGTACCTCATGCGCAAAGGTAGCCCAACCTCTCTCCCCTTAGGTATTTCCTCAACATCCCTTTCTCCTCCTCCTCCTCAAACACGATCCCAACTGACCTGTAACAATGCCATCGAACAGGCCAAGCACTCAGATTGGTCTTCTGCTGTCTGCTGGGACGAGGGGACAAATGGGAGGAGGTTCCTAGGGATGTTGGGTGTAAGAAAGGTTACAGATTAAAAACAAAAAGGTGTGCGTTGGGTGAGATGGCAAAGAAAACAGAACCAAATTCGTTGCCGACTCAATACGGACAAAGGAATCAGGGTTTGTAATGGAGCAATGCCTTCCCCAAAAACTCACATACTGTAGTTCATGATAATTCATGAACAACTCTTGCAGCTTTTGTATGCGGACAGTCCTCTCTTTTGCTCTGAAGGCGGAGCTTCAAGTGATGAGGTGAGCACATGTAACGCAGCCACTCCTCACCTGTGCAGTAGGCGTGGCCAGCACCCATACCTCAAACACAAAGCAGTATGTGGCAACAAATATGTACTGATCCTTGCTAATTCATCGTCTCCACAGAGTTTCTCAAAGCAGGCAATACATGTAGACCTTGTGTGTGTGTATGTACTGTAAGTGTATGTGTACATGACCTGTTATGTCATTGTGGGTAGGGCTAATGCACTTACTTTGAGCAGTTGGGGGCATCACACATGAACATCTTGAGCATCTCCTGAGCATATGGTGCAGTACATCTATAGTACACACACACATACACACACATACACACACATCCCCACACACACGTGAACAACTTGCTATAGCTGGTCCACATGCATCCACCTTCATATCCCCACACATCTGCATTTACCTTCTCACCATCACATCAGTACCCTGTTACACACACATGTACCCCTGTCACAACCTCATGAGTACCCTTGTCACACACCCTCCCATCTTTTGGGTTGGGCATCTCTCGTACGCAGCACATAGCTACATGTAGGATGGGTGGGGAGCACTTATTGGAGAACACAGCGTAGAGAGGTTTGGATGTGTGTATTCCCAGCACACATCAGTACAAGACAATGCTTTCTCATGAGGATGAGGAACAGTGCGAAGTAGAGACTGTGTGGAGGGACATGTGTAGTGTGTGGAGGGACATGTGTAGTGTGTGGAGGGACATGTGTAGTGTGTGGAGGGACATGTGTAGTGTGGAGGGACAGGTGTAGTGTGGAGGGAAATGTGCAGTGTGTACTAACCTTACACAGATCAATCCCCCTCAATGGAAACATATCATGCATCGCCTATTGATCCCCATCGGAGAGGTGGCATCTATAAGAATACAATACATATATTATCAGAGAGTGTGTGCTAACGCATAAACGTGTACTAACCTTAAACAGATCAATCCCCATCAATGGGAACACATCAAGCGTCGCCAGTCGATCCCCATCAGAGAGGTGGGCATCTATAACATACATTATCAGAGAGTGTGTGCTAACACATACACGTGTACTAACCTTAACCCCCTCAATGAGAACACATCATGCATCGCCAGTTGTGTGTATGCATGTGCACATGTGTGTGTGTCTCTCTACTGGCACAATACTTGTGGGACGGCAAAGCAAATGCTGACGTATGCAATTGACTCGCATTAGAAGACACGATGACTTCATTGTGAACAGCTGTACTTTGGCTTACTAACAATTGAACGCGGCACTGACGTCACATCGACACTTTGCATCATTCGGGCAAGGCACGTTCGCGATAGAAAAGACCCGCATTTTATTTGCTTCTTGTGCTATTTTATCCTATACTCACCGTTGCTGCGGCGATCGAGAACATGAGTACTTGCAGGCAGAGATACGACAAGGAGAATGAGGCTGGAGTGAACAAACACATCAACCTGGAGCTCTACTCCATGTATGTGTACACGTCCATGGTAAGTTCAGCTAGTGACGATAGGTTTTTGTTACTTTTATTTTAGGCTGCAAACGTTTTATTCCTGAGAGTATTTAATTATAAGGCACCGCAAACAAGCTAGCTGGGACAAAACACAAAGAAAAGGTTTTCGTGATCACTCAGTATTATGCGTCCATCTCCATAATGCAGGCCTCCCAGTTCGACCGAGACGATGTAGACCTGAAAGGGTTCGTGGACTATTTTTGGAAGAGCGCGTCGGACAAGATGGATCGGGCAAGTACGCTGATGACGTACCAGAACCTGCGCGGCGGGAGGATCAATCTGAAGGATATTAAGAAACCGGACAGAGACGAGTGGGGATCGGCGGCGGAGGCCATGGAGGCAGCATTGGACTTGGAGAAGACGGTGAACCAAGGTTTGCTTGATCTAGATCGCACAGCGGAAGAGCACCTGGATCCTGAAGTGAGTTGCCGCCATGCATGTGGTATTTACATGCATGAATGCGAAATACTGATCATCACGTGTGTGCGTGTGCTGTGCGTGTGCTGTGCGTGTACGTGGGTGCGTGCGTATGTGTGTGTGTGTGTGTGTGTGTGTGTGTGTGTGTGTGTGTGTGTGTGTGTTTTGCGTTGTCTCCATTGTTTGTGTTGTGTTGTCGGTACTGAGTTCATAGTACATGCAGGCAACCAGTTCAGATCATTCATGTTCAATATAATATGTACATTATGGTTATATGAATCGTAACTTTATTAAAATTTTCAGTTGCATAAAAAACATAGTTACATAGTTACATGTATTCAAATCCATGATTTGGTGTTTACTAAGCTTACAATTGAGCATCATCTCTATTGATTTATAAATATGTTTAATTGCAAATTTTACATACACCGTACAGCACACCAATAAAATCAAAGTCTCAGCAGCAACCACCCCACACCCACACACCTCAACCCCCCTCCTCCGACTGCCGAAGCCTTGCTTATGTAATTAAAGACTATTATTTTGGAATTATTTGTCTTTATACGCACGTGAATTTACATGATTTTAATAAATAAAATGATTATTGCATACTAGATAAATGCATACTACGCACTGAGATTGTGCGACAACCTGTATATCTGTTCGTGCGTGTATCTGTTGTGAGGGTGGATAGGCGGGTGTTGTACATGCGCCGTTGTAGCATGTATCAAACTTACGTGCATTTCATGCTTTCAAAGTAATGCATATGGTTTGTAAAATACGGTAAATTAAATGTACTCATCCTTGTCTTTGCGTACTAAGAAATGGACATAATTAAAAGCACCCATTTGAATAGCTCATTGAGGCACATCAGTGTGCCAGAAGGATCAAACAATAACATTATTTGAGAAAGTATAAATTAGCTGGTGATGCTCTCATAATTACCCAATTCACAGACGCTGTTTGGTAGTATTTGTCAAAGTGATATTGAGCTTGATCTCTATACACATATAAAAATGTTCATCAGTGGTACATTGGTACAACAGACATCTTTGTTAACTGATACTATATCAATCAGGTCAGTAATTCATATCAATAATAAGGGCTTGCAGCTTCATCCCTAGCTAGTATGTCAGGTGTTTACAAATAAAAAACAATTAAAAAAATACAACCACTGTGTAAGTGGCCTGGATATTAAAATCAGTTAGCTAGCAGATTTACTACTTTAGACAGAGGTTTTGCATTATTCTTTTAATTGCTACCTATTCTAATTATAATGATATTTATTAGAACTAGTTATGACTTTTTGGATCTTGAATATAATGGCTTTTTAAATTAACAGTAATTATACAATTTTTTTTTACAAACAAATATGCACACCAATAATAATAATAATAATGATCATAGTGAGGTGCAATGCCAGAGCCCTCCTCAGTAGAGCATGTAATTTGGTTTAGTTACTTTATATGTATAGTTTAGTAGTTTTAAGGTATACATGTATTCATGCATTCTTGTATTCTCAATAATCATAATGATCATAATCCTGGCCAGGGACCTCCTAACTGCAATTAGGTTGTGCCTTAGGGAATGTGTTGTATATTATTAATAATCATTACAGCAACAGAATACACGAATGGGAATAAATGCACGTAAGTCTAAATGTATAACAAACTTATTACTATTTTATACAGGAGTAAACAATGTATATCAGCTACATCGTTATTCTTATGACTAATACACTATATACATAAATAGAGTAACTAAAACAATTTGAATGCTCTGCTTAGGAGAGCTATGTATTATTATTGTATATAATAAGTCCAAGGCCACTGCTTCCATTTATGGCAGACCCAGCCTCATTTTGGTGAGGTCCTGTGCAAGAGCTCTGCTGTCAAGAGCTGGACCTTCATTGGTCATCACTGGTTGGCAGCATTTTATTTCTTGTGTGCTAATATTGCAATATAATTATATAATAATAAAATGGGACAGTTTCCGCGAAAATTGCCCCACGGTTAAAATGTTATAAAAATGCATCGCGTTTGCATCGCTATAACTTCCCAACAGATAACGCTATCGACTTCCTATTTTCAACACTTCATAGTGAAATGGTGTAGTATGAAGTGTTGAAAATAGGAAGTCGATAGCGTTATCCGTTGGGAAGTTATAGCGATTACGCGATGCATTTTTATAACATTTTAACCGTGGGGCAATTTTCGCGGAAACTGTCCCAAATCAAATAATTAATAAAACGAAGATTGTTTCAAGTTAATTAATGAACACAAGTAACTATTTACCAATATGTATATGATATTATAAATACATGTATTTCTTGCATGATCTGTATGTGCCATGTACATGTGTGGCGGGGGGGGGGGGGGGGGGGGGGGGGAGGGGTGGAGGAGGAGGAGGGGAAGGGAGTAGTTGTGTAGATGTATGGCACGCTTGCATACATTGCGCCGGTTTCACTTTCACCTTGGTAAATTTCTCCCACGCACGCAGATGTCGCATTTCATAAAAAGGGAGCTCTTGACAGACCAAGTGGAGCGCATGAAAATTATCTCTGGTTACGTCACCAATCTCCAGCGGGTCGGTCCAGGTCACGGGGAATATCACTTCGATCACGAGACCTTGGGCGAATGACCTACATGTAAATAAACTAATGCAACACACATGTATCACTATCGCCGCTGTACGCTATCCAGCAGTGAACAGGTTAGGTTAAGTACGTGCGCATGCGCAAACACGACACATCACCACACACATCCGAAAGATGATGTAACAATACTTTATGCTGAGCTTAAAACTGAACTAAAAGAAACGAACACGTACTAAAACTACAAAAAATAAATCAAAAGCTCATGATTTTTTTTTCCCGCCACGGTGTCGGCATTCAAGCCGCCGCGGGGGCGGGGACGGGCTGTCGCTCGTGATACTGACACGCCCTCTCGACCTTGGTGAAGGGCAGCTCCAGGGTGTGCCAAACGTCCACGAGGGCGTCCACGAAGTGCCTCTGCATCTGCTCGTCGTGGTGCGGGGAGGGCGCGATCCTCAGTCGCTCCTCGCCTCGCTCCACGGTGGGGTAGTTGATGTCCTGGACGTAGATGCGGTGCTTCTCCATGAGCAGGTACGAGGCTGCCGTGCATCGCTTAGGGTCGCCCACCTAGTGACCAGAGCGATGGAGTTGATGATTGAATCGGATGTCGCGTGCCCAGACCCAATGTTACGTGACATAATATCGCGCAACAGCCGAGACTACGCGGCGATGACTAATTAATCGCAATACCATACTAGGGGTTAGCAGTGCGCCATACTAGGGGTTAGCAGTACGCCATAGCAGGGGTTAGCAGTACGCCATAGCAGGATTTAGCAGTACGCCATAGCAGGGTTTAGCAGTACGCCATAGCAGGGGTTAGCAGTGCGCCATAGCAGGGTTTAGCAGTACGCCATAGCAGGGTTTAGCAGTACGCCATAGCAGGGGTATCCTGTCTTGGTTCACATGTCCAATCTCATTCCTTCAAGGGTTAGTGCACGAATGACGCGCAGTGTGGGTAGTAAACATAGCAGGCAACTAGAGAGGCGCATTGCTCTGAGGAGTGACAAATCTCGAAAGGGGGGAGAGGGGAGGGGAGGGAGGAGTGCACAGGATGTAGGGATAAAAAAAAAAACGTGTGCAATATTACATTACCCAAACCATACAGGACAATAACAAAGTCCTTCACAAGAGGTGCCAAATATGACATCATCACCCCACATCCTCTGACTCATCTCCTCCCTTGTCTCCTCTAAACACCCTCCCTCGTCTCCCTCTAAACACCTTTCTCCTCTCCCTCATGCAAATAGTACCAGTACAGAAATGATCGCCCCCTCCACAAATCACTGTCATCACACCCTCACACAAGCACCCACACAGAAGCACCACCTCCCCCTCCCCCTCCCCCCCACCTCCACTTACGTGCAGTGGTATGATGTGGCTGGGACAGGGGATCACCGGCAGCCCCGCCTCCACGAGGGACCCTTTGAGCCTCCTCACCAGTCCCTGGTGCCTCTCCCTCAGCGCCCTCCCCTCCTCCGACTTGAGCACCTGCACCGACCTCCGCGCCGCCACGGCCTGCACGGGTGGCATGGCCGTTGTGAAGATGAACCCCGCCCCGTAGCTCCGGACCATGTCCACCAGCTGCGCAGAGCCGGCGATGTAGCCCCCGGCCGTCCCAAACGCCTTCCCCAGCGTCCCCGAGATGACGTCCATCCTGTGCATTTCTCCGTCTCTCTCCCCAACCCCGCCCCCACGCTCCCCGTACAGCCCCACGGCGTGCACCTCGTCCACAAAGGTGAGGGCGTTGTAGCGGTGGGCCACGTCCAACATTTCCCCTAGGGGGCAGATGGCCCCTGTCATGGAGTGGACCGACTCGAAGGCTACGATCTTCGGGTGGGCGGGGTCGTACTTCCTGAGGAGCTCCTCCAGGTGGAGCGGGTCGTTGTGGCGAAAGACCTCCTTCTTGGCGCCCGAGTGGATCATTCCGACCACCATGGAGTTGTGGTTGCCCTGGTCGGAGAAGATGACGCAGTTGGGGATCATCTTGCCCAGGGTGGTGAGGGCTGTGTCGTTGGCCACATAGCAGGAGGAGAAGATGAGGGCGCTCTCCTTCCGGTGGAGGTCGGCCAGCTCCCTCTCTAGGGCCACGTGGTGGTAGGAGGAGCCCGAGATGTTGCGAGTGCCTCCCGCTCCAAAGCCATGCTCCTTTATCGCCTCACTGTGTGTGTGTGTGTGTGTGTGTGTGTGTGTGTGAGGGTGTGTTTGGTTTGTACAAAGTGTGGATGAGTGGTGCAGTGTGTGTGGTGTGCATTCATGCGTGTGCATGTGTGTGTGTGTGTGTGCATGTGTGCATGTGTGTGTGTGCATGTGTGCGTGCAGTGAGTGTGCACATGTAAGGATATCATTAAGGGGAAAACAGGGCACCATGTTTTGGGTTGCACAAAATTAGACTACAGGATATCTGATCACATACTATATATACTGTATATAGCAACAGAACCCACACACACACACACACACACAGCCTTCCGTTCGCAAGGGCTATTTGGACTAACTTCCGGATACATACTAATGATTACCCCTTGTTTTGTTTTCCCAGGGCTACTCTCATCCATGAACAGGCATCCCCTCCTAGGGGAACATACACCCACCAGAGGATATCCAGCTGCCTGGTGCCAACATGAGGTCTGGTAGAGGGGGAGGGTGGCAGAGGGGGAGGGTGGCAAGGGGGGAGGGTGGCTTTGAGAGTCTGAGCGAGACCATTCTGGAACACTTAACCCAGGAGGGAGCTATGTGCTTGACAACTACATGCACAGAAGGAGCTATGTGTTTGACAACTACATGTACAGCATACATAATGACACGGAATGTCACTTTATCTTTTTAAGAGCACTTAAATTGCTTTGTGTGTAAGTGTTGCGTCTCATACACGTAGCTTAAGGACAATGTTTTGCACAAAAGGGGGAGTGGTTATTGTGTGGAGGCTGCCCGAGTGCATGGGGTGGGAAAACGTTTCAAGAGGTTGGAGGTTACGTCCAGTTTCGTACAGGATTTCATGGCACAGGTCACTTCGTGTTGGCTCGTGTGAAGCCATAACAGTGTACCACAATGCCAGCAACAGGATACGGGGACACACACACACACACACACACACACACACACACACACACACACACACACACACACACACCTCCAAGACTAGCATATTTTTTTCCCCATGGCATTGCACTGTAATCTACCTTGCATTCTCTTCTGCACAGCTTGTTTAAGTGAGCAAAGAAGATGTCAGTTTTTTATGCAATTGTTATAAGCATATTGGAGCATCCTCTATCATCCACACATATACATGGCTTTTATTATGTTTCAAAGGAGAATCCTGTGCCCGGTCTGTCATCTGCACACAGACCACACCTGGCTCCTTTGCCCATAAACCTGTGGAACACCAGAACTCTGGCTGCTAACCTTTGATTGTTGAACTGTAAGCTTGTGGAAGATTGTGTTTTAACCAATTAACGTCGGAATATTTTTGTTTAGCTACAGTAGAGTTGTCCAAAATCAACTAAATGAGGCAGCAGAGGAATGTTGGGTAGCAGGAAGTGGGGGGTTTCAGCAATATTAAATGAAGCCGTGAACGTGAATAACTTCTAAAATGTAGGTATAATGTTTCAATTGGTCTGGAAGAGTTCATTGGAAACTGTAAACACATCTTCGATGCAGATATGCGTCTCTCGGCGTTAATCGGTTAAACCTGAACATGTATTACATTATGTGCACACACACACACACACACACACACACAGCACACACACACACAGCACACACACACACACACACGAACACACACACACACACACACACACACTCACACACACACATTTTGTGCTGACATATGTAAAGTTACTATCGTGCAATAAAACCATTCCAGGCAGACCACACACCAAAAACACAATCCCCTCCCTCCTTAAAAAAAAAAAACAAAAAAAAAACAAAAAAACAAATGCAGTTGAAACAAAATGCCACCACTGAACACCACACTCCCTCATCCCTCCCACCACCCTCTCCCCACTCACACAGCTGCCTTGATGACCTCGGGATGCTTGCTCATTCCCATGTAGTCATTGCTGCACCACACTGTCACGTCCCTCCCCATCTCCATGGAGACGGAGGGGTCAGGGTAGTGCTTGGCGTGAGGAAACTTGTCTGCCGATCGCGCCATGACCCGGAACTTGCGATAAGTGCTGTCGTTACGCTTGACCTGGATCTTGGCTTCGAAGAGCTGGTTGTAATCAAGCTTCCCGTCAGCTGGTGTTCGACGAGGGAGAGAAGGTGGGGGGGGGGGGAGGAGGAGAGAGGGTGAGAAGTGTGTTCATTTCTGCACTATCCCTCCCCTGCCCCCATCACTGTTCCCATCATACTGATGGACCCACCCCCTTCAGCACTACTGTATGTCGTTGCAACTTTTATGTGTAAAAATTTGATCCAAGGGTAAATAGGATGGACGTTAGCAGACAATTTGTTTCCAGCAAGTGACACAACAGTTCATGCTAGCAGCGATAGCCGGAACAAGGAGATAAGTGCACCTACTGAAGGTGAGTCTTGCCCCTCCCCCCCCCCCCCCCCCCAAACCAATATTTACAAATGCGATATACGAGGGTGCCCCAAACAAACCACCCCATGACTGGATGCATGTGGCTTCCCAAATGTCTCCCTCCACACCATACCCAATATCTCCCTCCACACCATACTCAATATCTCCCCCCCTCCACACCATACAAACACACCACCTACACACTTAACGTTACTAGATACCTTATAAGGCAAGTCTCTAATTTTTTACGAGGCATTTTTTTAGAAACTTCACCCGACCATAACACTGTGTCACAAAAGGTCAATACAAGGTCACTAGTAGTGACTTGGAGAAAATTTGGTTTCTTTCCTTTTATTTCTTTTCACAAGCAATAACAAGAGAGCTACACTCTATCGTGTTACAATACCGCGGAGAGTCCACGGACGTTCCCGTACGCGCGTACCTGTACGGGGCATCGTGTTGGTTTGGGCGGCAGTCGTGGTCGCATGGGAAGGTGGTGATGCGAAGGACTTGGAGAAGGTGTCCTTGACAGAAGAGGTGATGAATTCCTTCCATTTAAATGGGCAGTTTCCTATACAAATTTGACGAGGGGATAAGAGAGAGAGGAAGGGAGAGTAAGAGAGAGCGAGCAGGGATAAGTATCCTTCACATGCACACACCCTTGGGCGGGGGAGTCCGGAGAGATAGTACTAGTATCCGACGGCGCTCACCTTGGGGCTGAAGACCTTCTGTGTAACACTTGCACGCTGCGTGTTCCGCGCTTTTCTTCTCCTCTTGAACGGCGGCGGAATCCGTCGGCTGGGGAGGATCGGCAGCAGCTGGCTTGGAGCTCATCGATTGCTTCTGCATGGCGTCGCGGAAGGGGCACTTGCCAGTGGGCGTGGAGATCGAAGAGTGAGCGCTACGAAAGATTCGGTCTGCGAAGTAGATCCAGTTATGAACAACACGCAACAAAAAGAGAAAGGAGAACAAGAGACAGAAAAAAAAAAAAGGTGAAGGCAGCAGTAATAAAACCACCAACAAAGATCAACAAAGATATACATATTACATATAGATATAAAATGGTTGGACTTACCAACGCTGAGAGACGAAGACACGTTACTGCCCGTGTGGAAGACTCTCTTCATGGCAGGACAACGAGCCGCGATGGTGTCGAGCGACTTTCCCGCCACCTTCAGCATGGAGAAGGGAGCCTTGTTGAGGAAGGGACAGGCTGCGAGATAACTCATTGCTTGCATGGTTCCGATAAACGGCACAGCAGTTTATAAAGACCCTGGCTAACGGAAGTAACAGACTTCTAGAAGTACGCGAGCAATATTATTGATAAGCCACGCCCCAAGCATCTGTTTCACATCATCGCGTGATGTCATGTGCTGTATTATAACGTTTTGAAGTATAGAAAATGGCCGCCCATTTGGAATTTTAGGTCTATTTGGCGCGAAGTCACCTTATGAAGTAGAACTCGTTGTGTAGACATAGAGCATCGTTCGGAGTGTTGGTTAGAGTGAAGGCTGTTCTTAAGGATCAAGAGAAGTGGTCTCAACCAAAGCGAGAACTACGTTTCGTCTATTTTAAGTTAACACATTAGGCTTCTTAGCTCTGGGTGGGCATTTATTGGCTTACTTTGAACAATGATTTGTTGCTCCTGAGACAGACGAAGCGCCGGACATGGAGAACGAAGAGCTCGACCTTGCAGAGATAGCCAGAACCATACGAGGCCACCACGCGCCTTTCAAATGCCCCGCGTGTCTGAAGACGTACCGCAGCCTGACGGGGATCATGTATCACCTCGGTCAGATCGGACCCCCGACCAAGGTTCCCAGGTGCAGGTCCAGGAGAGGGGAAGGTGGCGCCTCCGTCGGGGGCACACCTCACGGTACCCCGGGTTCCCCGGGCGGGATCGTGAGGAGGCGGGTCAGGCGGGACCTCACATGGGCCGAATCCCAGCGGATGGTGGAGGTGGAGTTCAACAACGAGTACTACCGCATCGAGATCGATCACGACCTGGACGCGGTCTTCGCCAGCGACGACGAGGACGAGGAAACCCACGGCGGGGAAGAGACGGCGGGAAAAGAGCCCGCCGAAACGACAGGGGCTACCGCCGCCGCCTCCACCCAAGACCCCGTCGACCCGAACGCGCCTTCCTCCTCCCAACGCTCGACGGGCTCTCGCACACCTCAACGGAGGGCCAAGTGCGAGACTCCCAAGAGCGCGAGCAAGTCCGCGACGAAGAACAAAGGGAAGCGGCGCTCTAAAAAGAACACCTCCAAAGACCCGTCGGCCGCGTCCTCCTCGGAGAGCGCCCTGAGCCGCCTGGTGGCCGACTTCACCGTCCTCGATAACCTAGAGTATCCGGACGCCCCATCCCGCGACCCGGCCTACTACCGCTTCGTGGAGCAGTCGGCCGAGGACCTGGACGATATGGTGGAGTACGATATGGACGAAGAGGACTACCAGTGGCTCACCCTGGTGAACGAGGACCGCAAGAGCCAGGGCCTCACGGCCGTCCCGCAGGAGGCCTTCGAGATCCTCATGGACCGCCTCGAGAAGGAGTGCTTCTTCGAGGTGAGGAGCGTCGGGGAGGACGGGAGAGGGGCTGGGAACCCGTACAACATCGACGAGAACGCCGTCTGCTGCATCTGCAACGACGGGGAGTGCCACAACACCAACGCCATCCTCTTCTGCGACATGTGCAACCTGGCCGTCCACCAGGAGTGCTACGGGGTGCCTTACATCCCCGAGGGCCAGTGGCTCTGCCGGCGCTGCCTCCAGTCCCCGTCCCGGGCCGTCGACTGCGTCCTGTGCCCGAGCAAAGGCGGGGCCTTCAAGCAGACGGTGGAGGGGAGGTGGGCCCACGTGGTGTGCGCGCTCTGGATCCCGGAGGTCCAGTTTGCCAACACGGTCTTCCTGGAGCCGATCGACGGGATCAGGGAGATCCCCTCGGCCCGCTGGAAGCTCACCTGCTACCTGTGCAGGAAGAGGGGCGGGGCCTGCATCCAGTGCGCCAAGGCCAACTGCTACGTGGCGTTCCACGTGACCTGCGCCCAGCAGGCCGGGCTGCACATGAAGATCGAGGTACCCTCCAGGGGGGGGGCCGAGATCAAGAAGCTGGCGTACTGCGACGGGCACACGCCGCTGTCCGTGAAGAAGAAGAAGATGGCCGCGGCCACCGCGAAGGGGAAGGAGGGGTTGGCGGAGGAGGAAGGCAAGGTGGAGGGGGAGGAGGGAGACACGAGCGCGGACCGCGAGAAGAAAGGTGTGGAGGTCGGGGATGAGGAAGAGGAGTCGAATGGAGGCGAAAACGAGGAGAGGGAAGAGGAGGAGGAGGAGGAAGAGGAAGAAGGGAGGAAATCGAGGGAGCCTGGAGAAGAGGAGGAGGAGGACTGCACTTTGGAGGATGGTGCTTCCAATAGGTGTGGCTCTGTGGACGCTGGGATGGGCAAGAAGCTGGGGAAGAGGGACTCCACAGAGGCACACAAGATACTGGAGGACAGGAGAAGTTCCATGATGCAGCCTGTGGTCAATATACCCTATGTACCTCAGCACAGGTGAGGGGGATGGGAGGGTGGGTGGGGTGGGAGGGGTGTAGGTCAGAGAGTGGGTGGAAGGGGGAGGGGAGTGAGGAGGTGGGTAGTGGATGGGGAAGAGAGGAGGTTTAGATTGACTGGTAGCTATAACCCTTTTCGAAGTAAATGTTTAACTGGTTTAACCTTGCATTGATCAATCTACAGTCAAAGAGTTAGGCATTAATCCATGTCATGTTGTGGTCACGATGGTGATTTATTTGCACACTCACGTGCACACTAAATTTATACACACACACACACTTCAGACTGGACCGTATCATTGGAAGGGTCAGCCTACACAAGAAGTCCCAGTTCATCCCCAAGCTGGTGAACTACTGGAAGCTGAAGAGACAGTCTCGTAATGGTGTCCCTCTCCTGAGGAGACTGCAAGCCTCCAACAACCATAGCCACCGAGCCAACACCACTGTAAGTGGAGGGGGAGGGGGAGGGTTGTGTGTGTTGGAGAGGGGGGGGTTGTGTGTGTTGGAGAGTGTGCAGTGTTTTGAATTGTGCTGGGTCTAGTATGGAAGTCATTATTGGGTGCACATTGTGTATGGATGTCAGGCTGTAGGGCCCACCCAAATGTTGAAATAGGATGTGAATTTATTTTCAATAAACTGTATACTTCTGGCGCAAGACTGCACCTCATCTTTTCCATTCTTCCTTTCTCCCCTCCTCCCCCCTCTTTCTCCCCTCCTCCCCCCTCTTCCTCCCCTCCCCTCTTTCTCCCTCTCCCTCCTCCCTCCCCTCCCATCTCCCTCTTCCTCTCCCTCCCTCCCCTCTTCCTCTCCCTCCTCCCTCCCCTCCCCCTCCTACCATCTCCCTCTTTCTCTATCAGAATGTGGCGGAGGAGAGGGAGGTGTTGGTGGAACAGTTGGAGGTGTGGCGCACACTCAGGCAGGACCTGGAGAGAGTAAGGCTTCTCATGGAGCTGGTCCGAAAGAGAGAGCGACTCAAGCAGGAACAGGTGGGTGTGGTCAAGTGTGCGTGTTTTTCCTTGTGCATTTGCTCATGAATGTATTTAAGCATGTAGCTTCATCACTGTGTTTGGCACCATGAAAGAATCCCTACCATTCAGGAGATATGCTCAAAATATTATATTTGGGCTGTGGTGGTTCCAGAAATGCAGGAATTTTACTATGTTCTTTAACATTCATGACCTGATGCACGAGACAGCATGTGTTGCCTCTGCTAGCTGTCTTATTGAGAGCCTTGCAGTGCAGTGTCCCTATACTGATTCCTAAATATGACATGCTAACATTGAAGCATAAGAGGCATGTATTTGAATACACTGATCCTCATCATCCTCTCCTCATCCCCCTTCTCTTCCCTCCTCCTCCAACCCCTCCTCATCTTCTCCTCACCCCCTCCTCCTCCTCCTCCTCCTCACCTTCCCTCTCCCCTCTCAGATGAAGATGTGCCAACATGTACAGGAGCTCCAGCTGTG
>JABACO010000001.1:22114995-22152495 GCA_013339895.1 Ephydatia muelleri | reverse complement strand
TTTCTCTTTGAGAAAATTAGATCGTACAATTCAGTAGTGTTTAAAAAAAGCAGGAAATCAAGCATGACAATCGATAAGCTCTTGAGATGTATGCATTACAATGGTATTTGATTAACCTCTCTCTCTCTCTCTCACCCTTCCCCCCCCCCCCCCCCCCCCCCCCCACTTTTTCCCAATCACACTGACATATTTTCAGACTCGGACACCTGCCCCTCCCCCCCAAGGAGATCCGCCCCCAACCTCGCCCCGAGGAACGCTGAGGGGCTGGCGAGTCACATGATCCAGGGTAGCCTGAGGCTCACCCCCAGCCGGCAGCAGATCCTGTGCTGCTCGGGGATCAGTCTGGAGGAACGTGTGGCAGCGTCTGCCCTCAGCTCCATGATGCAGAACGGCAGTGTGTCAGAGCCCAAGGAGGAGCACCTTGCACCTCCACCACCACCACCAGAGCAACCAGCATCACCACCACCTTCCCAACAACCGACAGCCTCACTTACGAATGGCGTGCTGCTGGATGCAACGTTCTCGAGCGATCGTCCGAGTGGGGATGAAGGAGAGGAAGGAGATGAAGAAGGTGGCCCCTCCCCCGTCCCTGTGGGAAGAGAGGGTAGTGGTGGGCGTGGCTCCCAGCAGAAGGGCAGGTCGTCCCGTAAAGCGTCCCGCGTTGTCCAAAGCCATCATCCGAGACGAACAACAAACAGGTCCTCTGTGCTGTTGAAGACCGAACAACAGCAGCAACAACAACATGGGGGTGTGGCTACAACCACGAGCACCCCAGTAGCGACAATCCTGAAGAAAGTCGACACCATCAGTCCGAGACCACACCCCTCGTTGAGGAAGAGGGCGGGGAGCTCCTCTTCTCTGTATGATGACCTCATGAGCAGCACCTCCCCCTCCTCCGACGTGCACGTGTCTGGGGGCGTGGTCGGGTCCCACCCACACCATCAGAGGTGTCGAGTGACATCGTCGTCCGTCCCCAGTGCCAGCAGTGTGGAGGACCTCACGGTGAAGGTGCCTATTGTGAAGGGGGGAGGAGGGAGCCGGAAGAGGAGGAGGTACTCGAGTGATGGGGAGGAGGGATTGAGGAAGGCAGGGAGGGTGGAGATTGAGGTGGTGCCCAGACTACTACCGCCTCCTCCCGGCACTCCCAATCGTACGAGCAACGGTGGTGCTGGTGTGGTGGTGATGCAGAATGGAGGGTACCAGATCAGACCTCTGGACCTGGTGTGGGCAAAGTGTCGTGGTTATCCACCTTATCCAGCACTGGTGAGTGTGTGGGGGTGTGTGTGTGCGTGTGTGCATGTGTGTGTGTGTGTGTGTGTGTGTGTGTGTGTGCATGTGTGTGTATGTTGTGTGTGTGCGTGTGTAAGTGTATGGTGTGTGTGCGTGTGGGTGTGTGCGTATATGTATGCATGTGTGTGTGTTGTGTGTGGGTGGGTGTGGCCTCTGCATATCATCTTAGGATGCATCATATTGGGTGTGACTTAATATCAGTGCTATCCTATAACCGGAACATTTGGCAGTACTTACTAACATTTTGCAAGTCGTCGTAATCATTCCATGTCTAGTATTGGTGACCTTCACATCCATTTCTGTTCGATTTAAAACATGGAGTTGGTGAAATTTAATTTCGCAGTCCAAGGCCCAACTGCCAAAATTACCTATATATAGCTGTCGCCAAATGTTCCAGTTATAAAGTACTATTCTCCCTATGTGCTGTCGACACATTGCATTTGATTTGTAGCAAAAAGTTTGAGGTTGGACCTTTGGATTTCATTTTCGGAATGAGTAGCCAACTCCATAAGCACATGGTTGTTATCACAACAGTTGCTATGGAACCATTTCACACATCGTCCTAGTTCTAAGCCATTGATAGAGTGTCAGAGATATATAAGATAATTATCTGCCATTTCCTCAGGTGATTGATCCCAATGACCTCCCTGAGAAAGGACTGAACATCAATGGCGAGTGCATCCAGCCTCCCTCTGAGGAAGTGCTGGAACTGAAGGAGAAGACCCCTGGTGTGGTCTACCTTGTCAGGTTCTTTGATGGCAGGAGGACGTGGTAAGAGAGAGACTGGAAGGAGAGGGAGAGGATGGGAGAGGGAAAGAGTGAGGCGGGGGGGGATAGAGGGAGGGCAGGTGGACAGAGGGGATAGAGGGGGGGGCAGGGCGGACAGAGGGGATTGAGGGAGGGCGGACAGAGGGATTGAGGGAGGTGGACAGAGGGGATGGAGGGAGGGCGGACAGAGGGGATTGAGGGAGGGTGGACAGAGGGATTGAGGGAGGGGCCGGACAGAGGGGATTGAGGGAGGGTGGACAGAGGGGATTGAGGGAGGGCGGACAGAGGGGATTGAGGGAGGGTGGACAGAGGGGATTGAGGGAGGGTGGACAGAGGGGATTGAGGGAGGGTGGACAGGGAAGGAAGATACGGGAGTGGAGTTATGCAGTACATATGGATGTGTGTGTGTGTGAGGAGGGAGGGAGGGAGGGAGGGAGGGAGAGAGGTACATATATGGGATGGAAATTATTTGTATGTGGATGTCTATCACATTTTGCGTCATACTTCTCTTCTTACAGGCAGTGGCTCCCTCCAGATAAGATAGAGCCTCTGGGTGCCAATGGGGAGTACGACCAGCTCAAGATAGCCTCCAGTGGGGCCAGCAAGAGATCCGTCCAGCAGGCCTATGTGAGAGCGAAGCAGTACCTGAGGAAAGTGGGTGATGCCACAGAAGAGGTCAAGACCAGCCACAGAGAAACGTAGCATATCTCTTTTCCCCTCCTGTTCCTGCCATTCTTTCCGTTGCTCTGTGTTTTTCTACACATTGTCTCTCTTCTCACTCAGCCTTTAGTGTTGGCTATACTCTACGTACAACCTTTTTTTTTGTGCAACAGATCATTTTCCCTTTTGTTTTTGTAGCCTCATTAAAAGGTTACTTCACTGCTCTATCCCGCTTGTTGTGTGCCACACGTTGGGGAAGATGAAGGGTTCATAGATTACGGAATGTTACGTTCTTGCACAATTGCCCTCCAGATCAAGAGCATGTTCTGCATCAATGGGCGCAACCATTGATAATTGCTGATGACATCAAGGGACAGTCACTAGCAAGTGAATTGAATTTTTAACTATAATGAAATTTTAATAAAATAGTTCAAACTATTTTTTTAAAATGTACTGTCAACCACACCACAAATACACTGTTCTGTCTACAGCAAAGCAACCACCACTTTCTTCCTCCTCCTACCCCTCTTCGTGGCCATGTTGAAAGGTGTGTGGTTCTTCCCAAAGGTGAATGACTCAAAGCCCAAACTGGCACTTAAGCAGTGAGTACTAGAGCCGAGGTGAAGGTCTGAGAACTCCCTCTGTGGCCCACCCTACAGTATTGCCATGAATGATGCAAACAAAAGACAGCTGTCAGGAGAGGAGGCATGAAACAGGTACTCAACAGAAGGAAGGGGTGTGGCAACTCACCTGGTAACGATTGGCAACGTGAACAACTGAGGTGTAGAGTTGGGTACGAGGGTTCAAAGGTTGTTACTGGGGGAGTGTCCAGATTATCTGAACCTGCGGCAGCAGGTTCAATATAGGATTGATTGAGGATTGATGAAATCATTAAAAAAACTTCACTCGCGTCTGGAGGGACAACGGAGAAACGGATCGCTTATCTCTTTGTCACGATGGAACGAGAACTCAAAGATCTACAGTTCTACGTTTGTTCCGTGTCATAAAACGGTGTGCTTTTAGAGAAACAAACGAATTCCTTTTTCTCGTGCCCAGTCCTAAAATAATTCTTGGTCGTCGTCGTCGTCTTCTTCTTTAGGAAGGTATAACTCGAGCTACGAACGGTTTTGAATAACGGCAATAGCACCAATATCTTCGGAATTCACCTGCACGTTATCCTTTAAGGTCATTTAGACACCTAAAAAGAGAAGTACCTCATGCGGTAGCAAGTTCTATATAGGATATGAAGTTATTGCTGAAATTTATTGGGTTTATTGTTTATTAATGAAGTAATTACTTTACAGCATGCACTCCGACATGCACGAATTTATTTGGTGTTCCTATCGCAGTTTAATACTTTGGCTAGTGAAGTTAAATGCCTTCGCGTAATCGAAAGAAGAGATACCTTCAAAAGCAAGACGATATTTTATCACAAGAAAACAAGGCTAAAGCCCGAGCGCGCTACAAGGCCGATCCCGAAAAGAAGAAGGCCTCTGTACGCGACAGCTACAAGGCCGATCCCAAAAAGAAGAAGGCCTCTGTACGCGACAGCTACAAGGTCGATCCCGAAAAGAAGAAGGCCTCTGTACGCGACAGCTACAAGGCCGATCCGAAAAGAAGAAGGCCTCTGTACGCGACAGCTACAACGCAGATATTGAATCTAAGCAATCTGCTAAAAGGCAGTGATATCAAGAGGACCTCGAGGAGAACCGTGCTGCTAAAAGGCAGCGATATCAAGAGGACGTCGAGGAGAACCGTGCTGCTAAAAGGCAGCGATATCAAGAGGACGTCGATGAGAACCGCGCTGCTAAAAGGCAGAAATACGAGGACAATTCAGCTGCCATTAAGGCATCTGAAAGGAATCGGTATTGGAATGACCCCGCTGTCCGATTGGCTAAACGTGCTGCCGATATCGCAGGGGTCACCGAACTACCACTACCACCCAAAGGTATGTCATGGCATGTTGTATTGCACTAGAATTAAAAAGCTATAGGAAGATGTGCATGCAACATGTGTACAGCACGCATGTAAGGGATCTGCACAAAACCATTCACTTCACATGTAAAGCATGCATGGTGACCCAACTGTTGTGTACAGTCCTTTGTGACCTGTCTATTGAATATTGGGGTGTCATCCTTAATCTGATCCACAAAAAGGCTTCCTTATCTGATGTAAAAAAGACACAATGCACGGCTGTTTGCGGCCTATTTAATGTTGGACAATAAGACCTACGCCCCGAAATATTGAAACGATGACATCACGCATCATGACCTAACCAAGCACTTTGTATTTTCGAGCTTTATAAGGACTGTACTTGTTGCACCGACATGTAACAGCCATTTTAGTATAGACATACCATTTATCTATGCATCGTATAAATTTTGTGCCTCAACTCTGTAGCGCCCGCTAGCTATTACGCTCGCAAGCCGAGTACCTCAATTGGATATCCTCCACAAAGAACTGAACAGTGGACCACTGCCAATTTTCCTAGGAAAAAGCTAAGCGTGATAAGTTAGCGGAGGGTTAAGACTACCTAGATAGCGTATAGACTAAGTGCGGCCGGCTGAAATGATGGCGCTACAGATCGTCAAATATCCCTGATTTTACAAGAGTTTTTAATGCCGTGTCAAGCATAACGATAAGTATAGTCCTGAAAGTTCAATCTTCGTTGATTGTGGTATTGCTGCCACATCTTGTGACACGATGTTGATAAGGTGCTCCATCACACACTGCATTGTAGTTCTGCAACTGCATCTCTTATACGTAGGCATATGATATTCTGTGCAATGATGCATGGTATGCATATACATGGATTTGACTCCTTTCAATTGTTCTGCAAGCCGGAAGGAGACTGACTGAATCCTGCCAATTTTCTACAAGCCTAGTGCATGTGATGAAGATGATGTTAACTAGGTCAGTGGCATTAAGAGCTATTAAAGGTTATAAAGTCATGCAGCAATTATACTAGCTGGCATTCAATGTTCAGCTGATGTTGTAAAGGCAGCAAGATTCAATGCTGTTGAATCAGATCTATTATTCGATAACTATCGTTTACAGTGAGTGCATTAACTTTATTGATGTTTCAAGGTGTCAGGTGGTAGGTCGTTGACAACTTTAGTGATGGATATGCATGGTGTTTTGATAATCCAATGCTTTGGAGTACATATAGTGCCAGATTCAGTGCCTGATAAAGATCAAGTAGAAACCTTTACACCAGCAATGTAAAGTACACATTATTGTGCCTCTCCACCCTTGCAGAGGTCCAAGCTTGATCCATACCATACTTCATCACTGGGGATTTAGTTGTCATGCATGGTGTTCCTGTAAACTATGCATAGCGAGTTGATTTATAAATATCATCTTATTTAAGCTATCCATGCACCCAGCAGCTTTTCCATCAAATAGGAACATATATAGGTGACTTCTTGTATCTCCTTTCTGCTAGAACAATGGCAGTAATAATGGAGAGCTATCTCAACCTGGCCCCTTTGAGGTTTCTTGCACTTGACCTCTCCCTGGAGATATAGTAGCCTTACGTGCCATTTACATGCATGTATGTATAAGTAAGAGCAAAGTTGTTTTAGATTTTTTGTAGTTGATTTTTTTTTAGTGTTGCACAGCTACTGCCAAGTGATTGCTAGGCCAGCTGTGATTGCTAGGCTATCTGTGATTCTTGTTCTGCACTCACTGTAATCCCTGACTCCACCAATGAATGCTTCCTATTTTGATCACTGATCACTTAATAGATATTAATTCTCAGGTAGTTAGTACTTCCCTAAGTTATGCACTCTGGAGACCTTCATTACAGTGTTGTCATGCTGACTGATGTGGTTGCTAAGGCTTGTGGATATTCCCTCACAGACATGCATGTAAGGAATTAAAGAGTCAAGCTATTAGGTTTGTGCCATTGTCAATATTACAAAACATCTAGGGTCTCAGATGCCATAAACATATCAGTAGCTGATTAAAGCCTTGATGTCCCTGGAACATTCACTCTGCTACAATGTTTAATACCAAGCTAGGTAATAGTTCTGTGTCATAACAATAGGGATGTATTATACAACTGCAAATACAGATGCAGTTCCAGAGGCTGCCTACCTCTCTATAAACATAAGCAAAGAGAGAGGACACAACAAATACTGTAGAATTGACATGAAGGTGGTTCACCTGCACGATGTATGTGAGTGATGTATGTGAGTGCATCGTGCAGATTGACAAGAGCATTAAATGGTGGGGGTGTGAAATAGTGCTAATGTACTTTTAAGGCTTAATAGCACACCCTAGCGGGCCTGATGAACCACTCCTTTCCACTGGCATGCTTCAGTTGTGGAACAAAACCCGTGTATAAGCATAGCATCATTATATTTACTGGTCAATGACAAAATATGCATTAACATCTTACTCTTGTGTTTTAGCTATTAATGAAGTAAGACAACCATTTGATACTAGCATTTGAAGTCATTGCTTGCAGGAAGCTACACTATTAGCTGGGCTTTGTGGATACATGGCTGCATCCTCCTCAGAGTGAAATGCCACACCATGCAAGGCCTGAATACTTGTATATGGTGTCCTTTTTGCTTGCTCTCTTATAAGACATGCGTTTTTCAAGTTCTGCAATGCAGCTGAACGTGTTGGCAATGGTACTCCATTGTACGTGTCATGATTATTCATAGAAAACAGGCAGCCCGTTCAGGCCGAAAACAGCCGGCCGCGCTTAGTGGACAACATAAACCAACTACTTGAAGCTTTCACATTGCCTGTATGTCAAACTTATATGTGGTAAAATTGGCAGCTACATGCAATTCGCGCATCTTTCATACCTATTCAATCTTGCCGTACCTCATATGCCTATGAAAACGTGGCGCGTGTATTAATTGGAAAGTGTAATTTATCGTTTCAGGTGTGTGTCTTGAAGCCAGATGATTGCTGGTACTACTGCATATGTTTATAATAACACCAGATGTAAGCATCTTGCAAGGCACGTCGTTGAACATATGGTGTCGATAATGAGGCTAACCGCCATGATTTCTACACGTAACGCTCTAATTATCAAACTAAATGTCCAGCCGCAAACAGCCGTGAATGACAAACTTTTGACTACAATCAGCAGTAGCAGCAGCGCTGCCCTGCCGCCAGCAGTAGCAGCAGCAGCACTGCCACCACCAGCAGAAGCAGGAGCACCGCCGCTACCACCACCAGCCCCACCACCGGCACCAGCAGTATTGACACCAGTGCCCCCACCACCACTTCGCCTGCTGCTCCCCTGGCCGCTGCCACCACCACCCACATGGCTCCCATGGCCAGAACCAGGCCGCCGCGGCTATAGAAGAGGCTGGGGGAGACAGAGGACAAGGCCAAACAGTAAATAACATTAAGAACTCCTATACGTATAATTTCTATTATTAAAATTTTAAACCTCCCTCCCTCCCTTCGAAAATTAAAATCAATTTGTGACCACTTATAAAGATGCCAGAGGAAAAAACTAATGAAACAAGTAAATAAAAACATTCTCTAACGAGAAAGTTGTTGGTATATAGGATTGACCAATGGTGGTTTAAAAAGCATGGAAACAAGAGTGACAGAAATTTGACTGGAAAATTGAAATAGGCCTATATTTAGCACACTAACGTTATAACAGTGCATGCCTGAGTAATGGGCTAAATATAGGCCTATTTCAATTTTCCAGTCAAATTTCTGTCACTCTTGTTTCCATGCTTTTTACACCACCATTGGTCAATCCTATATACCAACAACTTTCTCATTAGAGAATGTTTTTATTTACTTGTGACAATATTGTGTGCCACATGTGTGCATGTGTGTGTGCGTGTGTGCGTGTGTGAAAGTGTAATAGATTGTTGCACAAAGACACACACAAGTACACATACATGCAACTTGCATAAAAGGTTGTCATACGCTGCATATAACGTGTGTATAATACGTCTCCATACGCTGCGTACTGTAGCCTTTTCACAATCTTGGTGCACCTCTGGGAACGCAGTCATTTGTCACTCAATATGTGAAGGACAAAATGTTATTCGTACTAAATTTATACCATGTCTAACTGGCAGGGCACCACCTAATGATTTAGAACGTAACCTACTCTCACTACCTCCTAGATTGGGCGGTCTTGGCATCCCCAATCCAACTACTACATCTGATACCGAATACACAGCCTCAAGATCAGTGTGCAAACCTCTATACAACCTCATCCTGTTGCACGATTCAAGCTACCCTACTGAGGCTATTGAACAGCAGGTCAAGGCCAAAAAGGAAGTTCGCAGCTTTAAATTGAAACACAGCCAAGGCCAACCTCCGTCCCCAGCTGGCTAACTCCACTCAACGCTCAATGGATCTAGCTCAAGAAAGGGAGCATCCAACTGGTTGACAACTCTATCTATTGATGAGAATGGTATCACCTTACTCCACCTGCACATGTGGAAAGTCTTTCACAGTTGAACACGCTCTCTCTTGTCCACTGGGCGGCTTTCCATCTATACGCCACAATGAGATCCGTGATCTAACAGCTAATCTCATGACAAAGGTATGTCACAACGTTTCCATTGGGCTATTCCATAATATAATTGTACACCCCTACTGATGACTAATATCAAAGTATCCCCCCAGGACATAAAGCCTCTACACCATACCCCCCCAGGACATTTATTTTGGACCCCCTCTGGACACACATTACCATTGAACCCCCTCTGGACACAACCTGATGTAGGACACCCCCTTAGGACATTACCATTGAACCCCCTCTGGACAGTAGGATACCCCCTTAGGACATTACCATTGAACCCCCTCTGGACAGTAGGATACCCCCTTAGGACATTACCATTGAACCCCCTCTGGACAGTAGGATACCCCCTTAGGATACTACCATTGAACCCCCTCTGGACAGTAGGATACCCCCTTAGGACATTACCATTGAACCCCCTCTGGACACATCTCGATGTAGGACACCCCCTTAGGACATTACCATTGAACCCCCTCTGGACACATCTCGATGTAGGACACCCCCCTATGACATTACCATTGAACCCCCTCTGGACACATCCTGATGTAGTATACCCCCTAGAGCATTACCTTTGAAACCCATCCGGACACATCTCACTGTGCGACACCAGGACATTGCCATCATTGCCATTGGACCCCCTCTGGACACATCTCACTGCAATAGAACATCCCCCTAGGACATTACCATTGGACCCCCTCTGGACAACTTTTTTGGTCATCAGTAGGGGTGTACAAATATTTTATGGAATAGCCCATTGAACCACACCTCCAACCCATCACAGGTGAGACATTCCCTGCTATGACAGCAAACACAGAGGATGGTGCTCGATCAGACATTGCAGCTGATGGTTTTTGGGGTGGTCGATTTGAGCGGACATTTTTTGATGTCAGAGTTTTCAATCCATATGCCCCCTCTAATCAGACTCCCACACCGTCCAGTTGCTATCGAAAACATGAAAACATTAAAAAGAGAGAATACGAACTTAGAATTCGGGAGATTGAGCGAGCTTCATTCACTCCAATCGTCCTCTTTTCAACAGGAGGCATGGGTAACATTGCTACTACCACCTACAAACGTTTGGCATCACTGCTAGCTTACAAATGGGGCACATCATACAGTCAGACAATGGGGTGGCTTCGTTGCCGTCTATCCTTCTCTCTTTTACGATCATCCATACAATGTATCAGAGGAGCGCGATCAAATCAAGGACATGCTATACACCTCCCAGCCTCTATTGAACTGACAGTCAGAGAATCTCTGATACCTTCGGTGTAGCATGATTGACAAAAACCTGTTCCTCTATTGTGGTGTATGTACATGTATGTATGTACCTATATTATTCATTTAGAGATTCACATTTTTACACTGTGAAAGCATATTATGCGCACACCTACGTGCATGCGACGGGAACACATGAGCGTGCAAACACCACGTGCATGCGATGGGAACACGTGAGCGTGCAAACACCGCGCACACCTACGTGCATGCGATGGGAACACGTGAGCGTGCAAACACCGCGCACACCTACGTGCATGCGATGGGAACACGTGAGCGTGCAAACACCGCGCACACCTACGTGCATGCGATGGGAACACATGAGCGTGCAAACACCACGCACACCTACGTGCATGCGATGGGAACACGTGAGCGTGCAAACACCGCGCACACCTACGTGCATGCGATGGGAACACGTGAGCGTGCAAACACCGCGCACACCTACGTGCATGCGATGGGAACACATGAGCGTGCAAACACCACGCACACCTACCTGATTGTTGGAAAAGTGTCCATATTTGATATTTTGAATAAAATATCAAATATGGACACTTTTCCAACAATCACGCTCAACGCCACGGTCTCAGTCACTGTCAGCACTCTCCCCCATTTATATGAAATGCCGCCCCTCTGGCAGCAATGGCCGGCCGCCTTCCCTATCGCACCGCTATGCATACCCAATATACCTGAATTCAAATTATACCCCAGGGGAGGTTTATGCTTTGTAGGGAGTCCAACCCTGGGGTATTATCAGGGGGCGGATTGTTATTATTTAGACGATGGGCAATAATTTGAGCATCTACAGTACCACACTAGATGTGGTAACCAGTTATAATGGTGTATGTAGTGGGGATGGAGCTCTAGGTACAGCTTGCATTGTGCCAAGAGGATAAGAATATACCGGGTGTCCACGAAAGAACGCAATGCTTTTGAACGGGAATAACATTTGATAGATTGCGTTCTTTCGTGGACACCCAGTATGTATGCCGGTCTCCTTCAGGACTCATTTCTCATCTGTACAGCCATGCCTTTAGCATCACAATTTGAAGTAGTGTCAGGAGTTTGTCGATGATCAATTATAACTTGTATGAGCTGACCATATCCCATACATCGGCGGTCATTTTGCATTTTATTTCAAAGTCTGAATGTGAGCGGGCTGTATTTTTCACTGCGTTAGGATCAAGTAATTTTACACGAAAATCAAAATCAAGACAAAAAATTTAGCATTGCAGTTAGATTTGAAGACTACAATAAATCATTATTCATTTAACAATATCGGGCAGTTAAATCACTCTAACTCTTAGCCCCACCCGTACGACGAGAGCATCAATTAGCACAATAATGGCAAGGTGAGTATTTTATGTCAAGTTGCTAAGTGCAGAATTAATGGCATCTTGTCATTGCAGTGGTGGCTGCGCATTAGTACTTAGGTTATAGTAAGTACATAGTAAGGCAGACCTGTTCACAGTACTTAGTTTCTATTCTATAGTTTTTATCGGGTTAAAGCGCAAAGTCACCCATGACCCCTATGGGGAGCACGATTCCCATACTCCTAGCTGGGCGTTAGGCCACACCAGCCGATCAATTTGCTCCTCCTTCCTCCCCACCCCTTCCCCCCCCCCCCCCCCCACTGGATCCGCCACCGCACACGCTCCCAGATACCGGTGCTATGACCTCATCTTTGAACGATCTGTTCGCAGTACAATGGATGATGATACGTGCACGGGAGAGACAAGCGTGGTGCGGGATAGGCAAAGGTCAGACAACTGAGCAAGTGTGAGGCAAATGAAGAGATGAGTGGAGAGAGGGAAGGTCAGTGCAGTGAGGGGGAGGTGGCCGGGGGTGGGATCAAGTCAGGGTACAGAGAGACAATGGTAAGGAGGAGAGATTACGTGTGAGATGAACTAAGGAGTGTAGAGGGAGACAAGTGTCACTGTAGTGAGGGGAAGACAAATGTTGGTAAGGTGCATGGGGGAGGCTAGCATAGGGAAGGTGGGGGAGGCTAGCATAAGGGAAGGTAAGGGGGGAGGCTAGCATAGGAAAGGTGAGGGGGGAGGCTAGCATAGGGAAGGTTGGGGAGGCTAGCATAGGGAAGGTTGGGGAGGCTAGCATAGGGAAGGTGGAGGAGGCTAGCATAGGGAAGGTGAGGGGGGAGGCTAGCATAGGGAAGGTTGGGGAGGCTAGCATAGGGAAGGTTGGGGAGGCTAGCATAGAGATAGTGGAGGAGGCTAGCATAGGGAAGGTGGAGGAGGCTAGCATAGGGAAGGTGAAGGAGGCTAGCATAGGGAAGGTGGAGGAGGCTAGCATAGGGATAGGTGGAGGAGGCTAGCAAGGGAAGGTGGAGGAGGCTAGCATAGGGATAGGTGGAGGAGGCTAGCATAGGGAAGGTGGAGGAGGCTAGCATAGGGATAGGTGGATGAGGCTAGCATAGGGAAGGTGGAGGAGGCTAGCATAGGGAAGGTGGAGGAGGCTAGCATAGGGAAGGTGGAGGAGGCTAGCATAGGGAAGGTGGAGGAGGCTAGCATAGGGAAGGTGGAGGAGGCAAGCATAGGGAAGGTGGAGGAGGCTAGCATAGGGAAGGTGGAGGAGGCTAGCATAGGGAAGGTGGAGGAGGCTAGCATAGGGATAGGTGGGGGAGGCTAGCATAGGGAAGGTGGAGGAGGCTAGCATAGGGAAGGTGGAGGAGGCTAGCATAGGGAAGGTGGAGGAGGCTAGCATAGGGAAGGTGGAGGAGGCTAGCATAGGGAAGGTGGAGGAGGCAAGCATAGGGAAGGTGGAGGAGGCTAGCATAGGGAAGGTGGAGGAGGCTAGCATAGGGAAGGTGGAGGAGGCTAGCATAGGGATAGGTGGGGGAGGCTAGCATAGGGAAGGTGAAAGAGGGAAGGTGGAGGAGGCTAGCATAGGGAAGGTGGGGGAGGCTAGCATAGGGAAGGTGGAGGAGGCTAGCATAGGGAAGGTGAAGGAGGCTAGCATAGGGAAGGTGGAGAAGGCTAGCATAGGGATAGGTGGGGGAGGCTAGCATAGGGAAGGTGGAGGAGGCTAGCATAGGGAAGGTGGAGGAGGCTAGCATAGGGATAGGTGGGAGAGGCTAGCATAGGGAAGGTGGAGCAGGCTAGCATAGGGAAGGTGAAGGAGGCTAGCATAGGGAAGGTGGAGGAGGCTAGCATAGGGATAGGTGGGGGAGGCTAGCATAGGGAAGGTGGAGGAGGCTAGCATAGGGAAGGTGGAGGCTAGCATAGGGAAGGTGGAGGAGGCTAGCATAGGGAAGGTGGAGGCTAGCATAGGGAAGGTGGAGGAGGCTAGCATAGGGAAGGTGGAGGAGGCTAGCAAAGGGAAGGTGGAGGAGGCTAGCATAGGGATAGGTGGGGGAGGCTAGCATAGGGAAGGTGGAGGAGGCTAGCATAGGGAAGGTGGAGGAGGCTAGCATAGGGAAGGTGAAGGAGGCTAGCATAGGGAAGGTGAAGGAGGCTAGCATAGGGAAGGTGAAGGAGGGAAGGTGGAGGAGGCTAGCATAGGGAAGGTGGAGGAGGCTAGCATAGGGAAGGTGGAGGAGGCTAGCATAGAGAAGGTGAAGGAGGCTAGCATAGGGAAGGTGAAGGAGGGAAGGTGGAGGAGGCTAGCATAGGGAAGGTGGGGGAGGCTAGCATAGGGAAGGTGGAGGAGGCTAGCATAGGGAAGGTGGGGGAGGCTAGCATAGGGTGGAGGAGGCTAGCATAGGGAAGGTGGAGGAGGCTAGCATAGGGAAGGTGGAGGAGGCTAGCATAGGGAAGGTGGAGGAGGCTAGCATAGGGAAGGTGGAGGAGGCTAGCATAGGGAAGGTGGAGGAGGCTAGCATAGGGATAGGTGGGGGAGGCTAGCATAGGGAAGGTGGAGGAGGCTAGCATAGGAAAGATGGAGGAGGCTAGCATAGGGAAGGTGGAGGAGGCTAGCATAGGGAAGGTGAAGGAGGCTAGCATAGGGAAGGTGAAAGAGGGAAGGTGGAGGAGGCTAGCATAGGGAAGGTGAAGGAGGCTAGCATAGGGAAGGTGAAGGAGGCTAGCATAGGGAAGGTGAAGGAGGCTAGCATAGGGAAGGTGAAGGAGGCTAGCATAGGGAAGGTGAAGGAGGGAAGGTGGAGGAGGCTAGCATAGGGAAGGTGGAGGAGGCTAGCATAGGGAAGGTGAAGGAGGCTAGCATAGGGAAGGTGGAGGAGGCTAGCATAGGGAAGGTGGAGGAGGCTAGCATAGGGAAGGTGAAGGAGGCTAGCATAGGGAAGGTGAAGGAGGGAAGGTGGAGGAGGCTAGCATAGGGAAGGTGGGGGAGGCTAGCATAGGGAAGGTGGAGGAGGCTAGCATGGGGAAGGTGAAGGAGGCTAGCATAGGGAAGGTGGAGGAGTCTAGCATAGGAATAGGTGGGGGAGGCTAGCATAGGGAAGGTGGAGGAGGCTAGCATAGGGAAGGTGGAGAAGGCTAGCATAGGGAAGGTGGAGGAGGCTAGCATAGGGAAGGTGGAGGAGGCTAGCATAGGGAAGGTTGGGGAGGCTAGCATAGGGAAGGTGGAGGAGGCTAGCATAGGGAAGGTGGAGGAGGCTAGCATAGGGAAGGTGAAGGAGGCTAGCATAGGGAAGGTTGGGGAGGCTAGCATAGGGAAGGTTGGGGAGGCTAGCATAGGGAAGGTTGGGGAGGCTAGCATAGGGAAGGTTGGGGAGGCTAGCATAGGGAAGGTTGGCTAGCATATAGGGAAGGTTATCCTGAACTTTGTTATTACAAGCAACTGCAAGTGTGCCCCCAACAGCACATGTGCATCTCATGTCTGTATAGTGATCTGTATTTTATGTGCCGGCATTGAACTCAGCCAAGTGAACCAGGTATATCAGTATCTAATGTCCATAGACTGTTCTATAGCCCCCCTAAAACAGCTACATTCTGGTACATATATTCAACAGTACGTGCCAGAATGATAGACATAGGTTGAATACATGTTGCGTCAGTCACGAATTGTTAGAAATAAATATGATGCGTATTACCAGCAATACACTGATACGCACGGGGTCTGCATGGTGGTTGTTTCTGTAAAAGGAATGTACTCGTACCAAAGTCTTATTCAGATCGTCCCTGTGAAATGTCTACAAAACATAGGCCAAATCTTTGTAACTTTAAGTATTATAACGTGATTTTCCAATCCCTCGCTGTGAGGAGCTTCAAATAGAATTGCGAGCTCGTACTTTTGAAGCTTAGCACTGTTAGTGATTGTGTTCATATCTAGTATTAGAAGTCCAAGGCCACCCCTGCCCAATGGAGCATTGCAAAATGTAAGCCTACATTAACCCCATTTACATATCAATTATGTCCAGAATGGTCACATGTATTTCTGGTCTAATTTTCAAACTGAATTTCTGTATAAGATCGATCGAAATGTAACTTAGATTGTTCACAATACCTTAAGTATTCTTGTACTAAAATCAACATGAGAAATTCAATCACTATTTACCTAAGGACATATTCTAACAACACTTCATTATGTATTTAATAATACTTTAGGGGACCGGGCTGACTAAATGCAAATTGTTGGTCCTCGCCATCTACAGGATGAGTCACAATGTTGGCAACCACTTTATGAAGCTATAACTCAGTATTAAAGTAGTTTATTAGACTTACATTAATAATAAGCTATTTACAAAAATGGTTGAAGTAAATAAACAGTGAAGTATAATCAAGACTCTTGAAAACAAGATGCATTTGTTCTAACTGAAATAACTAGGATTATTTAATTTGACTATTAAATTCTTATTCTTTCATTTAAGTATCATCAATGCTGCAATCTATTAATCTAAATGTATAGTTTTCAAATGATATAAATTATAAAATATGGGCACCACATGTCTTGATTAGGTTTTTTAATTTATTAACAAGGTTTTATTAATATTGACCATCTGTTCATTGGATCCTGTTATTTTAATAAAATATATTTGATTATGTAATTAATACTATTATTTGACTATTACTTGAAATTAGTAAATTCTCCACACTAACATGACTTCACTTGATTTTAACAAATAAAATATTTAATGTTTAAAATTAATTTAATTGCATATAACTACGCGCGTAGTATTTGAAACTTTAAACATATGAGGGAACCAACTACTTTTGACACTGGAGTTGTGTGTGTACAAAGGCGTTGCCATGACGCACCCTGTATAACCGGCGCAGTAGGACCCATAGCAAGTAATTCTTTCAAAATTCAATTGAACTAACAGATTTCATACATAAAGCTTGGGTACCATAAAAAAATACTAAACTGTAAGTCAAATCATATTTTACGTTTGTACCTCGAACATTCATTAATGGTTAAGAATTATTAATACTGAAATATGATGATTAGGAGATTTTTTATGCACAAGTTTACGACAATGCCCATTTAACAGATGTGCATGTATCCCAACTGTTGCATCAAAAGAGTGGGCTTAAATATTACTTCATTAACCATAATCATTTCATGATGGGTTTATTCAAATGCAAAACATATCCAGAAATCAGAGGACACAAAGTTGACATACATTTTGTTTGGGGATTTTTGTCATTGTAACAACAGAAAGTTAACTTGAACCAATCGATTTTTTAGTTTATATTTTTCTGGAAAAATTCAACCAAATAACCTTCACTTACACAGAAAAATAATTAAACAATTGGTTTTCTACAATCAAATGTGCTACTGCCAATTGTGTCCTGCTCGAGCCACTTCTCTATCACTGAAGACAAGACAAAGTGAAGCCATCAGAGATTATATTTCAAAGACATGCAAATTGGTATAATTTTTCATGGTCATGTCCCAAAATACTTTATTTGACGTGAATACAGGAATTAATCGATTAAAAATATAATCACATTCCTAATCTTATGCTTTATTAAAGGTCTATTGCGCTCCATATAATGAGGAACGTGCATTCTAACTGGCCAGCAGTCGTAAGATAAAGCAATGTCACCTGTTAAACAATGAGTTCTGGGTGCGCAAGGCTACTGCATCCTTCTGAAGACTCGATTTGTATTAGGATGGAACCCTCAGTCGTGACGATATGACGATTTTCCAGGAGAGATTGCAAATATGACCCCACATCAGATTGAGTGTTTGCTAAGAGAATTGCTGAACTAATCGTGCTCATTTTCGGCAACAGTGACAACATTATCACAATTCTTATATGCAAGATCAAAGAATGCAGGTCCATATACTACTGTAGAGGGATGAACTGTGTTTATGTGGAGGAGGTTTACTATAGTAGCAAAACGCAGTGAATTTTTAATGTCAAACTGTCTAACATCTTCCTTAACACTAATCCTTACCCCAACGTAAGCCCAGCGAGCTGGCCAGAAGCTAGGTTGGGAGGTGCTGCCAGTAAAGCTTTACTACAACAACCGGTTCGCAAAACATATGTCTCATTATTGGCAACAATCGAAAGCTTGTCACGCACCCATATTTTACATTTCAATAGAAAATGGTCCTCTATAATGGCAGATACAGTGTAAAGATAGTTTTATTAGTTGCATTTCATATTTTCTATTTTTAATTTTATTCCTTCATACATGTGCAGATAAAATTGGGGTATCGAGTATTCTGGATACAATGTTTGGCATCATTGACACTGATAATAATGGAGTAATTTCTGCTCAAGAATATGAGGTCTTCTTTCAAATTGTTGGTTTTGATCAAAAACTTGTTCCGGAAGCATTTCAAGCCATTGATACGGACAAGGATAGAACTATCAGTCGCAAAGAATTTGCCGAGGCATACGTGGAATATTGTAAAAGCACTGATGAAAGCCATCCAAGTTGTCATATGTTTGGACACATAATGTTAAACACTGGCTTTTCACGTACTCACGCCATACTAACTGAATTTTTTTGGTACCAGTAGTGTATGTAGCCAGTATTGTGGCATTTCAGCGGAAATTATATGATGATGATAGTGAAGGCATGTACTAGTCATGTGCTAACACCTAATGTATTGTTGTTACAAGCAGGCGCAATTGTGCCTAGCACATGATCCTCTCATGTCTGTATATGTAATGTGCACATTTCAGTCTGATAACCAGATACCTGTTTTATGTGCCAGCATTGTACACAGCCAACTGAACCAGGTTTTAATGGGTATATCAATATCTATGCCAATCTGCATGTACCATGATTGCAAGTCCCAATCTGATACAGATCATTCTGAAGCCGAAAAGAGATTGAAGCTACATTCCGGTACATATATATTCAACAATACGTACCAGAACGATAGACATACTTGTGTCAGGTTGAATAGATGTTAACATCAGTAGAAACAACAGTGCATGCGTATCACCAGCATCAAGTTTTACTGATACCCACGGGGGTCTGGGTGGTTGTTTCTGTAAAAGGCGTACCGAAGTCTATTTCAAAGTTCCAGATCGTTCCCTGTGAAATATCTACAAGACGTAAGCCAAAGAGCACACAAGTGTCCCCACATGAGTGAACCATCGATATGGCTTGTTTGCCGCGTCTATCATAAATAGCTATCTTGAAGCAGACACTCAAAAGTGGTTCAGCAAAGGGACCAGGTGTTCGTATCCTAGCTTGCAACAGACAACAATGCATGGCTTATAGCAACAAAGCAGTCATCCAAATATAAACTAGAAATGAGGAAAATGTTCATGAATTCATACATGTGCATGTACGATGATCCAGCTTGTGTTTATATGTATCAACACAGGCAGTTGTGAGAATGAATAGTCCAGTGGAACGGTTAGTTGCAGCAGGATAAATGCAGGCACACATTGAAAAACATATAACGACACTCACATGTTCCCAAAGTGATCAGTTTTCCAGTATTGTCCATTAAGTAAAATTGTATATATGGGATCGTTTCCGCGAAAAGGGACCTAACGCATGCTTCTTCTTGATTACCCTAGTGTCATTAGGAGATGTTCGACAGTGATGGCCTTCATCAACAGCTTTAGCATGTGCTTTAGTTGTGGGTGACGTCATGACTGAAGTCTTCAAACCTGTCCAGCACTCCAGAGTCAATGTCCAGCTCTATATGTTCAGCTCATGTCACTTGTACACCACACTATCTAGCTGCTGTATCAGGACCTTCCGATCCTTTGTTGTCAGCTGCCTGTCAGGGAGACCTGAAGAAATGTAAAGTGAGGAGCACTGCATGGAAGGTTTGGTCTACTCAAGATAAGGATTTAGTAGGCCAGTTAGGATCAAAGTTTATACAGACCTACACAAATTTTGCAAATGGTCCACTGGGGATCACATAGTTGAGTGAAAAATAAATATTCCCACCATGCACATGGATGCATAACACAACACACCTCGTATCTTTACAATGCAGATTCTCATATTTAGTAGTACACATGTTAGCTTGTTCAAGTATTGAATGTGCTGCTCCCAAGGACCCATCACTAGGGGATTCATGAGAAACAAGTAACTGAAAACATTCTCTTATGAGAATGATTCTTTGATTGCAGTAGTGGTGTATAAAGCACGGAAGCACGATTAGGAGAAATGAAATAGTCTCTGTTGCACAATTGCTTTAGTTGACATTTTATGTGTGCTAAATACAGGACTATTTCATTTTTCCTTATCATGCCTTTTTACATCACTATACTGCAATCAAATCTCATATACCACCATCTTTCTCAAAGAGAAGGTTTTTAGTTACTTGTATATATAGCAGCCTGTTTCATCCATGAATGCAGGGACGCTCCATTTTATTTAATGACCGTCTATTACTTTCCCATTGCCTATATTTCCATTGCCTAGGAACTGAAATTATTGTTATACAGATCTTATCCGTTACCCTGTTGTCGCTGAGACACACAAGTGTGCATTAATTAATGCATTTTCTTTTTCTTCTTGTCGCTTATGTCAATACATGGGATCGTTTTCGCGAAAAGGGACCTAACACATTCATTATAAAATTTCCAGTACACACGTAATAGGAATGTAACGCTTGTGTTGAAATGTAGGGCTAATTAAAACATTCAGAGCCTTACAATTCTATGACAGATACTCCGATTCACAGTGCGTAAGAAGCAATGTGTAGAGGACATTTCAGACTTCTAGAATATTAAAGAATTTGAAATCTTGAAAAGTTCATACCTATGCAGTGGTGCATAGTGGAGGCAAGGGGGGGATGATAAACCCCACTGGGCAGCATGATAAAAATGTTCTTGGTACTGAAATTTCATACAGTATTTAAACTGTAATGAGACTAGCTTCTTGGAAGCTTGAAGCTCTTCCTACAACTATCTCTCCATTCATACATTCTTCATTATTACACCCCCCCCCCCCCGCCCCACCCCGCCTCCCCTCCCAAATTCAATTTGTATACGGAGTAGGCATTTACTGCAGTGTACTTATTTGCACTTCATTTCACTGTATTGGTTTCATGCCAGCTGTATGCTGCCACTATCATGGGACCAACTTCAGTGTCACACGTCATACGTACACATGTGCACATTCACATGGCTTCAGTGTCACACGTCATACGTACACATGTGCACATTCACATGGCTTCAGTGTCATTACGTCATACGTACACATGTGCACATGCACATGGCTCAGCAGAAGACAATTGCGTGGTAGCATTCATTTTCAAATCTACACAGCCTCTGAACGGCAGATGTTCTGTGATGTGTTCGATATGCATCAATGATGTCACTGATTCTAGTACATTCTCTTCAGTAATCATGGAAGGCCATAACAATTATCTGGTCTTTCCTATTTGAATCGGATGAAGACAATGATGAGGTTAATTTGACTTGAATGCAAACATGTGCATTACATGTACTCTCCATTCCTTCGTCAAAAGTGTTACTTACATAACTAGTTAGTTAACTAATATGCAAGCTGTTGTTTTGTAATGATTAAAAGTTTAACATCTTATGCGGTTGCCTTGTCTTAAAACGTTGCCCTTCTCTACTGTCCTGGCCATGGAAATTATAAATTTGGCCCACCGAAAATTTTGGTCCTAGGATCTTAAAGTCAGTCCGAATGGGCCAAAATAAAAAAATTTGGTCTGAAAATTTTGTTGGGCAGGTTTGTTTTCCAAATTGTGTTGATCTGCAGCCTCAGAGCTGAGAAATATGCTATAAATCCGTTTTTTGGACTGGGACACTTAAAAACAAAAACAAACAGACGTGTTACAAGTGGCACTTTTCTTATTTCCATTACTTGTTTACAAATGTTTGGTCAACAACACTGCATTGTCAGATTTTCAATACTGCAAACAGTTAATGTTAAAAAAATCAAGTTAACATTAAAACACACCCAAAAAAATTTAGGGACAAGTATCACGATTTCCACTGTATATATGTATATGTATATCATAACAGTGGCTGGTACATAGATCGTTGTAAACACAAGAAGTGAAGCTACACTACATCCTTGAGCAGGATCCACTCAGACTATTTGCACAATACTGGTGTTCACACCACACTTCGCAAGAATACATGTAGGTGCAAAATTCTTAAATATAGGAGGGCAACTGCTTCAGCTCCAAATGCTTTATGGAAAATGATTCTTTTTATTAGGGATTATTTTTATACCTGCATCCTCTATCCGTCGAGGCCAAGAACTTAGGGAAAGAAAATGCATTGCATGTGTGATATCATCTCTGCCATTCTCTCCAAGTCGTTCCTCTAGCATTGTTGTGAGTCCATCTACAAGGCACTTCATGTCAGCCTTCATTTGAATACCCTCATACTTCCCAGATAAAGGGATTCCCAAAAATTATGAATCATCTTTGAGGGCTAATGTAATGTATTGACCAGGACTATGTGCAAGAATAAGAGAATTAAATTATCTACAGTCAAGTTAGCATTTACCTCTCTGTTAGTGCTTGTAGCTTTATCACAGTCAATTTCAATGTTTCTATAATGTGCCCAGGGGAGTAACTTGGAGATTGAATGGCTAGTGATACAGTGTGCAGTATGTCTATAACATCAGTTGCAAATGACCCCAGCAAATTGGTCCTTCTAGATGTGAGCTTTTTTTAGGAAGCCCTTTGCCTTGGCTTTGCTATCTGAAGACACTCCACTGCCTGTTGCAATTGACAACTACAAAAATAATCATTAACTTCCACTATTTTACTTACAAGTACTTGTACCTGTTCAAGGTGCTGCATTAAAGCAGGATAGATGCTCCATAGTTTCTTAAGTGCCTGCATTGTGTGAGGCAGCCACCTAATACCGCCAACCCTGCTTGGAACTAAGAACTTTATACCTAATGTAGCAAATGATGTCTTAAGGTTGTCTCTCTTCAATGCACTGGAATGGTAAAAATTGTAAATTGAAAAAAGCAGCTCTGTGAAGGTGGCCATGAAGGTGTTGGCTTCTGTGATTCCTTTGAACCCCAGTTCCAGCCGGTGAGCCATGCAATGCAGCGTGAACAAGAGAGGTTGTTCTTTCTTCAGCAGAGTACCAACACCACTTTTACATCCAGTCATAACTGGTGCACCATCGCTGCCAAACCCAACAAACTTGGTAAAGATGGTCTGCCTTGTTAGATGGAGATTATTCTCCAAGGCCTGTATGATGGCATTTGAGCTGTACCTCTGCCTAAATTAACATGGGCAAGGAAGTTGACAGTCACCACTCCATTAACAGCCTGCCTACAGTAAGTATTTAAGTCAACCTAGCAATATAAGATAAACAAAGTACTAGCTAGTATACCTGATGTAGATGATTTCTGCCTCAGTAACAGATGAGTCAGTAGTACCATCCACCATGACAGAAAAGAAGTTTCCAGACTGAACACATGCCTGCATGTAAACTGGCCTGCTGCTCTTCTGCAATGCACTGGATGAACTCACAGCACCTCTTATCAGTCCTATAAGACATTCCGACATCAAGGCCCTTCTTCTCATCAAGAGCACACATCCATTCCATGTCAGTATCGAAACAGCAAAGCCAATTGAGACACCTGTGCTTGCTCAGCAGTTGAAGTGTGTCCACTCAAGACATGCATACAAGACTTATGCTGGACACTACCAATTATCAGCATTATAAAGAAACACTAAATTGCTGGCTACTGTACCTTTCAGCATGTTTCATTAATGAGTGTTTTTGAAAGTTGGTGCTCCCCTTCACAAATTGGCCTGATGTACTGTCTTGTGACATGCACACGGTACAGAACATCATGCCATCCCCCAGGGAAACTTAGCCAGCCACTGGTCATAAAATTGTGGGCAACCACGTACGCGCTCACTGGTACAATACAAGCAGGTTCATTCATCGCTGTACACCGCACAGAAATGCTATTGCAAAGCAATTGTAAGTGCTTCTGAAGTAAAGAAAGAGCTGTGCGTACAAAAGCGCACCGTTGAACAATAAGCGCTTATTAGCGCACCAATGAACAAAAGCGCTTATGTGAGCGCTAGCGCTCTTTTGGTACATGCGGATGTGACGTTTTTACGATAACTTGATTAGCGCAAAAACGTCATCATTGGTATGAATATGATTACACGTTACTCGTGAAAAAGTAGTTGAACTCCATTTTGCTGAGGTTTACAATGATTTAAATTATAGTATTTTCCCATGGAAGTACCCATTAACTATTCCGCATCAAGCCATGTTGTGCATGTCTGTGTGTGTGTGTGTGTGTGTGTGTGTGTGTGTGTGTGTGTGTGTGTGTGTGTGTGTGTGTGTGTGTGTGTGTGTGTGTGTGTGTGTGTGTGTGTGTGTGTGTGTGTGTGTGTGTGTGTGTGTGTGTGTGTGTGTGTGTGTGCATGTGTGTGTGTGTGTGAATGCTTGTGTTTGTTTGGAGCTTGTGCATTTTTGTGAGAGCTATGAAAATACATAATTAAGGTTGAACTTCATATCAAACAACATTATTGAACATATTTTCATAGTCAATTCTTCTGTTGTACAACGAATGTAATTATGATTCCCACACCCAGTGCCCTAAACCATGCACTGTTGTGCAGCCAGTGTCCTCCCCAAAAACTGCAGCTTTTCAACCTGAATGCATAGGTTTTATAATTAGGAATACATGTTGCAACATTAGCACTTGACCTACAATCTATGACCTTCAGAACCCTGACCGCTCATTCTTGTATTTGGAGTTTGTTTCTTCCACCACAAAGTGAGTCTCATTACCTCACCCATGTGTCCTTCATGAGCACATACACATTGCTGTATATCTGATACACAACATCCGAAAGATAAGCTTGAAATCTCTATCTAGCACTCCCCCCTCCGCTTGACATTTTTTCCTATTTATCAACAATAGTGTGTGGTGACATGGAAGAGGCGTTGCCTGCATTCAAGGGACTGTGGACCGGGTGATTGCTCCGGTTCACTGCAAGCTAGGGAGATGGTGGAGGTATGTGGTAGACAGAGGGGAGATGGGGATGTGAACTCACACCTAACACTGATTGCAAAGGTTCAATTCCACTAGTGAAGGTGTAGTATTCTCAATAACTTCATAGATATAACCATGTCAAAGGTACTCCCCCTCCCCCCCTCCCTCCCCAGATTAGTGTCTAGTTCAAAGCATAGGAGGATTGACATAGTACAAAACAAATGGCACACAATTGTGATACGACTCACTGTTGCATTTGCATCCATGTGTACGAGTGAAGTAGCGTCGTTTTTCATTACGTAGGGCCAGCTGAACAATTCAGTTTCACAGAGAAAGCTGTATCCAAGAGGGGACGGTAAGTCAAACTGCAAACTTCTATCTTAACGCTAATCTTCTAAACCCTGGCATCTCATATCATGACATTCAAGCCCCACCAGGTTGAAGGCTATAACCTTGTGAGGACATTTGCAGCTGTCCATACAGCCAGGATGGGCAAGGTGGGTGTGGTCAAGTATTAAGTGCACTGTGCTGTTGTTGCTAAACCTGCCACTCTACTTCCTTTTGGACTAGCTGGTTCCATGCCATCATTCAGGAGCATTGGCAGAAACCATCATTGGACATTATTTGGGTATGTCCATGTGTATATATGTTTGGGTGGTAGGTGTATTAATATTAATTAATACAAAAATGACAGACCCATTCATGTTTAACCAGTTAAACTCCAGCCAAGTTTGATTTCAGTGTTATTTATTAATAAAGAATGATTTGAAGACCAACTGAACAGCAACATGGATGTGTGTGGGACACAGTCCTGTCACACAGCCTCCATGAGGAAACACTTGCTATTTTGTGTTGTTATAAACATTCTTTTTCATATTATTTGACAATGTTTGACTTTATATTGTTATGATTCTGGTTATTAATACTGGCTCCGCGATGAATAAAATCAGGCATTAAATTACCACTTTTTAAAGAGTGATTTCACCCGTTTATATATTCGGTGTGAAGGTCACACCTGATTTCACAGTGAAAAAACGCAATTATTGATTCGCAATTGATTTGACAGTAAAATCAAGCGCACTTGATTTTACTGTGAAATCATGCCATGATTTAACAATTGATTTAAAATCCGTTGTGAAATCAATAATTGATTCGACGCTGTGTTTGGAGTGCCTATTGGGAGCCATCACACGACAAAACGGGTGACCTTCACACTTTTTTTTTTTTGCTGTGCACCCCTTTGCACGAATACAGCCTAGGAGTTTATTTGTGAGCTGCGCATGCGTCGGTTATAAGGAGGCCGGATTCCCGGAGTGAGCTGTGCTATAAAAAGCTCGGCCTGTGGTTCCCAAATACATCGTCGGAAGGAAAGCAAGGACCAAGTATGACTCCCCTGCAGGTGGCCGCGTTCCTGATGCTGATCGTCGCTGCGCACTGCCGCACACCAGGTCAGCTCTCCATATAGAAGGAGATATACAATGGTCTCACAATACCCTTCTGTGCTTCGCAAGTGGCGGGTCGTCAGAAATTCATGGATGCCGAATACATTAGGGAGTACGAAGAAGCCCTCATCAGTGGAGAACTTAACGAGCAAGGTATGATACACGTGTGTACTTGAAATGTCTTTGGACCCTCGTATACATATATGTGTCCTCCAGTTCAAGCTCTGCGTGATCGTAGGGAAACTACGGCAGCGTCCACATCGGTGGAGATTCGCCTCCATTCCAGCAAGACCCAGGTGGACGCCACGATACTCGACAAGCATCTCGTCATCACTGGGTACGACCAGAGCGGACTGCCGAAAGTGACTAACTACGTCGCCTACGAGCAGTACTACGACAGCGCTGAGTGGACCGTTCAGACCAGAGGGATACACGTCATCGTTCTCGATCGGAACACGGTTAGAAAGCATACTATATAGGTAGAGATGATATACCGTACACACACGCAGGGAAGAGTGGTCTCGTATAAGTCGTTTGACACGTGTGGCGATTCGTACAGCTCGGCAGCTTTAGTGTCACACCTCGACACTATACCCGCTGGAAGGATCGTATGCTTCGCCGTTTTGGTAAGTTCCAATGTTAGCACAACGGAATAGAATAATCGATTGTAATATGTCCCGTAGGACGAGGGGTCGGCGCTATTAAGCGCTGCAGCAAAGGACGCCATCATTTCACTCGGAAGCATGATAATATGTAAGCATAGCTCAGTTTTATTATTAGACGTACTTAAATAATACGAGCACTGGGGACGAGGGTCGACGTTGCCCCCCATTCCTCGGAAGTATTGACATTCATGACCTGCTAGAATCGGCTGTTACCGGTGCATTATGCCATCACGATTTACGTTTTCTCGTGTAGCGTCGCTGGAGTATAGAGACATGTGGACTTTTGTGACCGTAAAAGGCGTGAACGCAATCGGTGAATCCATTCAGAAAAGAGTGCCCTCTGAAGATTGGGCACGTGACCATCACCTCCGAGTGAACGTACCATTGGTCTAACACACCTGAGCTGCTTTGGAGCTTTTAGAGGTAAAGCACCGTACCATGTCACTCAGTATACACGTTCATGTACATGTATTTAATTTCTCTCTGTCTCCACCCCCCCCAATCCACCCCTGGGATCTTGCAATGTGCCACTCCGCAAACTGGATCTGACGTAATATGCCGGATATTTACACGTATAGAGAACTATTAATTAGGCGAATGTCGCACAGTGAGAATTTTCACCGAGGCATAGAGTAGTTGCATTTGCTGCGCAGATTCAGTTCAAAACGAATATACCGAATTCTTCAAAGTTATTATTGCGTGGGCGCGATGGGACTGTTATTGACGTGTGACACCATAGACACGCACGCACACACACACACACATACACACACACACACACACACACACACACACACACACACACACACACACACACACACACACACACACACACACACACACACACACACACACACACACACATGAATGCAAATGCTCCAGAGGGAATGTCTGTTCACTCCAGACCTGTTAACATCTAAAGATGTCCCGATGAACTCGTACTGCATTCGTCCCCACCATGCACTATAGCCTCTGTAACTGGTGTCTGATCCTTGTAGGGTATCTGGCCATTAAACCTTCCACAGGTTTATCTTGTTTTGAAGCAGGTCTGAGGTCTGCATGGATTTTAGGATTGGGATTTGGGGCCCTCCTGCTGTGCCGAGTGCTGCACGCTAGTGATCTCGATGACTGCATATGCCATCTATTGCTTTCATAATGATTTGAACCTCATATCCAGAAATTCCAATACATCGAGAGGACATCTATGCATTTAAAGTAGAAAATATTTTCCGATTGAGGAAGATAATAATTATATGTTATGGGATTTGGAAATGTGTCAAAGAAAAAGTAATTAGTACTTGCGGTCGCGGTCATTACGTAATGCAGTAAGTCAAGCTTACATCATGAACTAGTTAACTAATGCTTGTACGAGGTCTCAGCTGAGATTTAGTGCACGAGCATTAGTGTGTGTGTGTGTGAGTGTGTGTGTGTGTGTGCATGTGTGTGTGTGTGTGTGTGTGTACAGGGAGAGGTTGGTGCCTCAATTTCAAGCTTGGCTAATTGGGTGCATTGTGCACTGTACATGCATGTACATCTACAAATATACAAATGTACGTATAAAGATAGTTTGGTGGCCGAAAGTGGGAATGCATGCCGCCCACTCATAAACATGGAATGTATCACATGAGCGTTAATACTTCGGAAGATATATTGATTTAAATTTTATGTTATAAAATACAATCCACAAGACCCATTTTCGTATAGAACGTTCCCATATAAAGATAGTTTGGGAGGTCAATGGCCGAAAGTGGGAATGCATGCATGCAGCCACATATAAACATGGAATGTATCACATGAGGGATACCTTCAATGCTGGGTACATACTCTGTGTGGACGAAATAATGTCTATATGGTACGGTTTGGATCAACAAGGGTCAGACGTTTACGTTTTCCAAAGACAATAGAAAATGCATCAACTGGTCATGAAGGGACCTGCCCTTATTTTTATGCATGGCTTCTTTAAATGTTCTAACAAATCTCTCTGCTGCACCATTTGACGAAGGGTGGTAAGAGGCTGTTAGAATGTGTCGTACACCATTTGTGCGTAGAAACTCCTTAAACTCTTGCGATGTAAATTGGGCTATTCCATAAAATAATTGTACACCCCTACTGATGACCAACAAAGTTGTCCAGAGGGGGTCGAATGGTAATGTCCTAGGGGGATGTTCTATTGCAGTGAGATGTGTCCAGAGGGGGGTCCAATGGCAATGATGGCAATGTCCTAGGGGTGTCGCACAGTGAGATGTGTTCGGATGGGTTTCAAAGGTAATGCTCTAGGGGGTATCCTACATCAGGATGTGTCCAGAGGGGGTTCAATGGTAATATCCTAGGGGGGTGTCCTACATCGAGATGTGTCCAGAGGGGGTTCAATGGTAATGTCCTAAGGGGGGTCCTACATCAGGATGTGTCCAGAGGGGGTTCAATGGTAATGTCCTACATCGAGATGTGTCCAGAGGGGGTTCAATGGTAATGTCCTAAGGGGGTGTCCTACATCAAGATGTGTCCAGAGGGGGTTCAATGGTAATATCCTAAGGGGCTATCCTACATCAGGTTGTGTCCAGAGGGGGTTCAATGGTAATATACAGGGAAGTGTGTCCAGAGGGGGTCCAAAATAAATGTCCTGGGGGGGGTATGGTGTAGAGGCTTTATGTCCTGGGGGGATACCTTGATATTAATCATCAGTAGGGGTGTACAATTATATTATGGAATAGCCCATTGCGAACCGTTATCAGACATTAGTTGCTGTGGTATTCCATAGGATGCAAACAACCTGGTCAACTCCACCACAGTGGCCAAAGAGGTTGTGGTAGACATTGGAATAACCTCAGGCCATTTTGAGTGAGCATCCACAACAATAAAAAATGTTTTCCTTTGGAATGGCCCAGCAAAATCTACATGGATGCGTTCCCACGGTTTGGATGGCCACACCCAAGGGTGAAGAGGTGCCTTAGGTGGAGCGCTTTTAGCCACCTGACACTGTGGACAAGAATTCACTAATTCTTCAATGTTAGAGTCCAGACCTGGCCACCACACATAACTTCTAGTCAGATTCTTCATGCGAGCAATGCCTGGGTGTCCTTCATGTAGCTCCTTTAAAACTTGCTGCTGCATTTTGTTACTCTTACTCCCCACAGCAAACAGCCACACTCTACTGTCAGCTCACTACATCGAGTCCAATATGGCTGTAATGTAATCGATTCCTCTGTGTGAACTACTGGCCATCCTTTCAAGGTAAAGTGCAACACTCTTGATAATTCAGGATCTGATCTTGTAGCTGAAGCAAGTTGTTTTGTAGTAACAGGCAATAGGTTAAACTGACATACTGTAAAATCTGTGTTCTGCACTTCAAATGCAGATGGCTTCACCTGACTCAATGGAAGACGAGACAATCCATCAACATTGTTGTGATTCACTAGAGAGTAACAATGCCCAATGTTGCAATCGCGCTGCTGCTATAGGAGGCACACCTGTCTTTGACCCAAAAATCATTGTCAGTGGCTTATGATCAGTAACCAACTGAAAATTTCTTCAAGGAATTTCTTGACTCCGAATACCAATGACGAAGCCTCTTTTTCCAACTGCGCATAATTCTTTTCTGCAACTGACAAGGACCGTGATGCATATGCAATGGGTCTTTCTGAACCATCTTTCAAAATATGTGAAATGACTGCGCCTACCCCATATGCAGAAGCATCTCCAGCCAGACGAAGAGGTAAACTTGGGTCATAATGGCACAACACTGGGGCTGTTGCCAGTTGATCCTTTACACGCTGAAAAGCCACTTCACAGCTAGAAGTCCATTCCCATCTTGCATTCTTCTTTAATAGGGCATTCAATGGTTACAAGGTCTCTGCCAATTTATGCATGAAATTTACATAATAATGAACCAGCCCAAGGAATGAACGCAATTCTGCACTGTTATTAGGAGCTCTGGCTTTTAGTACTGCCTCTACCTTGGAATCAGCTGTGTGTAATCCCTCTTTACTCACCACATGTCCCAGATACTCTACTGATTCTGCCCAAAACACACATTTTTCCTTACACAAATGAATACCAGCTTCCCTCAATCTCTTCAGCACTTCCTCCAAGTTTGTCAGATGCTCCTTGTCTGAACTACCAGAGATAAGAATATCATCCAAATAGCATACCACACGTGGAATGCCTTGAAGTATCTCATCCATGATCTTTTGAAAAATTGCTGGTGCTGATGCAACACCAAATGGCAACCTTGTAAACTGATAGAGACCCTGATGAGTGTTCACAGTAACGAACTCCTGAGATCCTTCCTCCAATGCTAGTTGCTGGTACGCTTGTCTAAGGTTCAATTTAGTAAATCTCAAGCCCCCCTCTAAAGCTGCAAACAGATCATCTGGTTTTGGTAGTGGATATTTATTTACATCCAATACTGCATTCACTGTGACCTTAAAATCACCACAGCTACAAAGCCTTCCGTCTTTCTTAGGAACCACAACAATAGGTGATGCCCATGCACTGTGTGTTACCTTCCGCAAAATACCCAAAGTCTCCAATCGATCTAACTCTTTACCTACTGCATTCTTCAAAGCAAAAGGGATTGGTCTTGCTCTAAGAAAACGAGGAACAGCATTTGCCTTAACCCTTAACTTGGCCTTAAATCCACTCACATCCTCAACAAACACATCTTCATTCTTCTGCAACACTGAATCTACAGATGATACACCAACACAACTCACCATCCCTATGCCAAGACTCTTCCAATTCAAACGAATTTTACCAAGCCAGTCCCTACCAACCAAACTAGGTCCATTCCCTTCTACCACATACAACCGTAACGGATGTTTATCATGCCCATACGTCACATTTAACTCTGCTTCCCCAATCACCTTCATAACCTCGTTGGTATAAGTTTTTAAGGTAACATCAGGTTTACACAAAAGAACTTTTAGCTGCAGCTTCTCCCAAGTTTTACTGGACACTACTGATACAGCTGCAACTTCCATACGTAACTTCACATCTTCAATCAATTATCTTTCAATTGAGTGGTCTTTCCTATTTGAATCGGATGAAGACAATGATGAGGTTAATTTGACTTGAATGCAAACATGTGCATTGCATGTACTCTGCATTCTTTCGTTAAAGGTGTTATTTAGATGAATAGTTAGTTAACCAATATGCAAGCTGTTGTTTGTAATGATTAAAAGCTTAACACCTTATGCGGTTGCCTTGTCCTAAAAGGTTGCCCTTCTCTACTGTCCTGGCCACGGAAATTATAAATTTGGCCCGCCGAAAATTTTGGTCCTGGGATCTTAAAATCGGTCCGAACGGGCCAAAATAAAAAAATTTGGTCTGCTTTGCATTCACCCCACGTGACCAATCAAAATGTTAGATTCTGATAGCTAGCTGTTCGGATGGAAGGATCTTCAGACGTTGAGGGTCTTGTTGGCGAAGTGTACGAGTATCTTGTCTGTGGCAAATATGGTGATGGAGCTTCAAGCGAACAATACAAAAAAAAAAAGCCCTGACGAATAAAGGAGAGCTATTTTACAGGCAAAAAAGGAAGGGCAAGTCAAGTATTGGTCGTTTCGGCACATTGATGCCATTATATATATTATTTCTTCTAAACCTACTGATATAGGGAGAAGTTTTACTTCGGTACATTCAAAATACCAAAGAGCAGCGCAAAATTGCTCTTTCCTCCCATATTGACCCCACACATGAGGGAAAAGCAGAACCATTTTCTGAATTAAAGAGCACTTTATGTGGCATGGGATGGTCAATAATCAGGTTGGTATTGTTCTTTCCAGTTTTTATGCATATAAAATGTGCATTTATGATATAATATTTGTCACTTTAGATATCAAACTGCGATGTGTGCCGAAGAATGAATCGCAAGATAACAACTGGAGTCCCTGAATTACATCCCATTTCAGTCAAAGCCCCTTGGCACATGCTTGGCATAGACCTATAAGCCCCGAAGCTGAGGATGGCAGCAAGTGTCTACTCCACTAAATGGGTCGAGGCCATTCCAACTGTCAACAACAACGCTGTCACAGTTTCAACTGCACTGTTTTAAAAGGCTAGTTACATAATGTAAATTGGCATATAACTTGCACCGTTGCATACCATTGCATACATTTCAGATTTCATGTGCATTGGTCTCCCGTGTGGTGTGGTGTCAGACAATGGTAGAGAGTTTGACAACAAACTGAATGATGAAATATGCAAATAGCTAGGGATAAAAAGACGGTTCATCACACGCCATCACTGCCAGGTTACTGTTAAATGATGGTACCAGATATATATTTGATGGGTTTTTTGTTGCATGCATATTGTGTTCGTGCCAATACCGTACAGTATACGTGTACTAACCATTACTAACCGTTAATCCCCCGGTCAACTGCCTAACCTGTTATGCACGTTAAACCTAACCGGTTAGGCAGCCAAGTCACCTAACATTTCCTTCAAGATCTTTTGTTACATAGTGATTTTATTTAAGCAGCAAGTGCAAGAAGTGGCTGCATGATATAGCCAATCATATGCTTTGCAAAGCAAAGTCTGCCAGTAGGGAACTATAATTTTCTGTCAACATTGGAACATCCAACACAGTAGGCATAATGCGTTTTTTGCCACATCCTTTGTCTCTACAGCGACGCACAGACTTCTGTTTGCTTTCTGTCCTAAATTTCCCCCATCATCCTCCTCAATACCAGTAGAGCTGTTTTCATCCCTCTGCAAATGAGCTGAAGAGGAATCTGAAAGCTGTTTTAAATCTTAATACTCACATTATCTTCTTCAGTGTTTTCACCTTCACTATCGTCCCTTTTTTCCTCTTCCTCACTTTCCTCATCATTGTTAGCGTCGTCCTCACAATCAAGAGCATCACGTTTGAAGCCATCGCGTCTCTTTCGCTTCCTTCCCCCTTCTTTAGCCTTCGCAGAACCAGTGTTGCTAACCCTCGCACTGTCTCTTCTGATTGTATGCCATCACTCCATTTAACCTTAAAGCCTCTTTCATGACCAATGCCAGTTACTTCGAGAACCATTCCTTGTTTTTTCGAGTTTTTTTGCGATGCATCTAATGACAAGTGTACCGTTTTACAACAGTGCCACCAGAACTCCTTGACTTTATACTGCCACAATGTTCTATCACATCAGGAACAAAGTTTTAAAACCACACCTGGCAAAGTGTGAGCTATCAAATAGGCTTAGTAAAATGAGAAGAGGCTTACTAAACAAGTGCAATCCCACTTTTCAAAAATGCTTAACGGGTTAGTCATTTGCTGTGCGATGGGAGATTAAAGGCTAAGCCCCCGAACCAGGCTACTTATCAAACATCACTAGTACTGAAGCATGTGGTAGCAAAGCAGAACATATTTTAGTAAAGAAACTGTTGTGTGACTTGAGTTTGAAAAAGGAATCGAAAGTGCCAGCTTGTATTTGGTTCTGAAGATACATGTATAGTCATTTATCAAAAGGGGCTTAGTAGTACGCGTGTACTTTACGATATATAGCTTGTTGAAAATATTTGGGCAGATAATGACATGTGTCAAACTTGAATGTGTAAGCAAACTGTCTTGATGAACACAACATTCAAACATTTGGATTAAATATGTTTCATCAAAAAAGAAACAATGGAACATTGTTGCATGTATAACACATCAAGGCAAGAGGCAACAAAGCATACTCCTTTATTATGTTTAGTCGATAGCCAAATCTTCCAATTGATATAGAAATGCAGTCTGAGTCAATTGAGGACCTCTACAAGCATTACTTTGAAGTGCAAGAGCCAGATCATGAAGCAAAATTGAAGTAGCGTTTCAGCAACTAGCAATGAACATCAAAGTTGCTCAAAATAAATATAAAAAGCAGTACGACAAGAAACATGCCAAGGCATCTGATTTTTGTTTTAGATAGCTTGTTTTGAAGAAAAATTTAACTCGTAAAAAGACAAAAGAGGGAAGCTGAGTATTAGGTATGCTGGATCGTTTACAATAGTTGGGTCACGATGGGTGTATGATTGAAGTTGTCATAATGGTAAAGTTATAAGTGCAACGGGTAGTCATTTAAAGGTTTACAGACAGCAAGTAACTTCAGATGTTACTCCTCTGTGTGCACATATCCTGATGATAGCAGTCACCATGCAATGATGGTAGTATCTCAACACATTCCACTGCAGATGCCGTAGCTGCTAGAAACTCAGTCACCATGTGATTGACTAATTGTTAGTGTTTGTTCCGTTAGTCCTAGTGCTTTATTTCAGAGGAGTGGTCAAATTTGAGTGTGTTGGGGGGTGTGACCAGCGCATAACTTTGAGGATTTTTTAAGGATGTATCTGTTTTGAGTTTTGTACCTCATATTAAAACAGACAACTAACCAGATACCTCCTGTACTTCCATAGCACAACTACTCAAGGTCATCAACAACCAAACTTTGCGGCTCCAAACGTTGTAGGATTGTGGTCTGGATGATGATGCTACATGTTCACTGGCCAAGGGTCTTGAACACTGTTAGTTGCAGCGACTTTACCTTAATGGCTAACCCTCTTCACCAATGAGAGGATGTACTGAACTTCCCGTGTGCTCAAGAATCATCCAACGCTCGGGGTTGTATCATCTCCAGCTGTCATAGCCACACCCATTAGAACATCACTATCGTTAGATTATGGATTGCCTGGTAGACATTGCACAGTATAGCAGGTTAATGTCCAATTGTAAGGCACTACGATGGTTTTTACTAGTGTCTGTCTGTTTGCTCAGTACCCATACTGTGATGTGTCTTATCGGGAGTGTTATTGCAGGTCAAGTGTATACGTGTATGCGTGGTATTAGCTTTTCATGAGTCACATGTGTGTGTGTGTGTGTGTGTGCATTTGTGTGTGGTGCAAGTGTGTATGTGCCACACCTCTTTGACTACATGTGCATGGATGTGCAGCTGGAGTTATCATTGAGTTGTGCCATATGTGGGCCTGAAGGTGCATAGGAGCACAGTCTTTCGGCTCTTCACATATGCTTCGTTCATCACCAGTGCCTTTGCAGCTGTGCTCTTCAGAGGTGTTCAAATAGTGGACTCCTAAGGTGGATGGACATGAAGTGACACACTCTGTTGTAGACACAGTGCTCCAGCACAATCCAATGTGGAGAAAAGACACTAAAAACAACTTTGCATCTCACATCAGTGATTATGAATCATTAACTAGCTATTCACCTAATCAGCTGTTCCATTTAATCCCCCTGCCCCCACTTCTAAGACAACTAACCTATAAACACCTGGGACAACCGAACACCAGGACATGTCTTAATAATGCCCATTCTCCTCCCCTTCCTCAGGCAGAGATTTAAAACGCAATGTTGCCCCCCACCTCCCCCCAGAGATTGGTGCTAGTATAATCTTGCAGAACTTCGATGTGCAAGCTGTGGCTCGTTTGAGCCCATGGTACACACCCACACACAAAGCATGCACACAACAGTCACCTGCTCTTCGATGTGAACTAAGTTTAGCTCTATAGCCTTCCCACAGCAGGCTAGCTCAGAGTCAGTACTTCAAATATATCTCTAGCATTCGTATTGATATCTTTGTAACTGCCTGTTCTGGTACCAGCAGCACTATGGGTGCCAGAATGTCTTTTGGCATGGTGGGGCGACGTTAATTATTAAGCAGTATTTGAAGTGAGGTTAGGATCCTTCTTTCTTCAACAGTGATGTCCCACTAGTTTCAGCAGCTCTATATAACACACACCCTAATCTCATGCACCGGCATACACATACGTGCACACATATTTTGTGTTCCCATCCCTACTCACGTACATGCATAAACACACAGCGCTTGATATTGGATGGCCCCCTAATCATGCATGCTCAATGGATGCACAGGGCTTGAACAGAGGTGTGTCTCATGCAGGACTTCTGTGATGCAAAACCTTTATAGTTTGACATCAATCCTTTCCCAAGTCCCATGTGGAGACATCTTTCCTTCAGTGCTACCATTACCTTAAGAAAAAAAAGTCCATATGATGTCAGTTGACTATAGTTGTCTCTACTAAAGACTTGCTTCCCTCATTGGTGAAGAGCATGCCCACAGTACCACTTAATTTTGCTCCGGGGTAAGCTAAGCTTCTCCCTGAAATACTGTCACATGTGCCCTAGGGGCTCGAGGATCGTCTTTACCATCGCCTATTTTTCTACCCTTTTGTCTGTCATTGTCATTTGTTCAGTTGGCAGTTGGCACAATCAAGCTATCCTATGTCCCATTATCATCATATGTATATGCATCAATAATGTGATTATGCTCCATGGATAGTATCCATGGTTTGTTCATACATCTATTTTTTTCCCAGCCGATAAACCGTTTCTTAGTTACGCGGACGTGTGAATTCGAATCTATTTATGCGTAACAGAAAAGTTTACACTTATACTTGCTAGTAATATGAACACTGAGGTGTCCGTTCCATTGGTGGGAGAATACCACTGAGAGATGAATGCTTCTGTACCGGAAGGCCTAAGTCAGCTCCTGGAAGAGTTTGCCATCGCCGTACTGAGGGAGAAGCCCAGCGACCTGGTGTTGTTCGCAGCCGGCTATTTCAACGATTTGGCGAAGTCTCAC